>SNSB01003875.1:479108-505336 GCA_012922965.1 Capreolus pygargus | reverse complement strand
GTTGGCAGGGGTGAGCCTTCTGCAGACAGAAGCAGGATGCTGGCCCCCAGCCATGTCTGAGAGCAGGATGAAGTCCCACTTGCCGTAACTGGTGGTCCAGGAGCAGCGCCTGACACTGGGTGGTCATGAGTGCTAATGGGTTCCTGGAAGCCGCGTGGAAAGGACCAGCGGCGGAGCTGTCATTTCACGGGAGTGATGTCTTAATCAGGGTGCTCCCGACCCCAGATTTCACACGTAAGATGAGTGACAAGATGCAGCCGTGAGCATGTATTCACTAATTGCGGAGCAGGTCTCAGGTTTCGGGCGGGTGCCGGAGCCTGGAGACCAGAGGCCGCGTGGCCGGGGTGGGGGGGTCCTGCGTGTGGCGGGGTTCCAGGGTGGGTGGGCCAGCGCGGGGCGGGGGATGGCAGGTGTTAGGATATCCGGGCATCTGGGCCCTGCTGCATCACTGGGCGGGGAGCCAGGCAGCTCCTGCATCCAGCCCGGCGGCCCCTGGTGAGATGGCGCTCGCCTGCCGAGGGGTCACGCGGGGCTCTGCTGGTCTGCCCTGCAGCGGTGGTGGGGTGGAGCCCATTGGCACGAATGCAGTCTGACCGGCCCCTGGGCAGGAGGGAACGGGGGTGGGGCCCGCCCACCCCCACAGGGAGGGTACCTCCCTTATCAGCTCACGTGGTCTCTGGCCTCTGGTGGGGTAGGCGGGGGGCGACCTGGAGGAGGGCCAGGGCATGGGGGCCCCCAGCACCTACTCCCACCCCGACAGCCCCTCCAGGGGCCCCCGGAAACCCCAGTCTGTCAGCATCTCAGCACCCGTGCCGCTGAAGCCAGCTTCCCTCACGCCTCCCCTGCCTCCTCCGGCAGCCCGCACCCCACTCTGCCAGCCTCCGGCTGTGTGTCGGGCCTGCTGGCCCCCCCGGGGAACGGGAGCTCTGTCAGCCGTCCTCCTCCAGGGGCTGGGGGTGGAACGGGCCCCCGGTGGGAAGCCGTGAGGCTCCACGCCAGGCACTGGGGCCCATAGCAGCCAACACGCGCTGACTTAGAGATGCAAGGCCAGGTGTCCTGGGGCGGGGTGGGGGGGGAACCCTGCGAGGCCAGGACGGGGCGGCGGGCAGCCTGAGGGGACGCTACGGCATCATGCGGCCCGGACACTCACTCGGCTCCGTGGGGCCCAGGGTGCGGCCCAGCACGAGGCCTCGGTCCAGGAGGGCCCCCGTCTGCCTGCTGCAGGGCCAGTCTGCTCTCGGGAGCTGTGAATCCCGCCTCTCAGGCAGGGAGGCTGGGCTGCGGGCATGAATGAGCTCTGTTCCCCACAGTGCCAGGCTCTGCGGGCGCCGAGGGTGGGGGCCGGGCGGCAGGGACGCCTGGCGGCACCCGGCTCACTGGGCCGAGCAGGGAGGGTCCATCAGCGCTGGATGCCGAGGCGGCGCCGCAAAAACAAGACCCATGGAGCCTGTGCCCTGCCGTGGGGGGTGGCCCGCGGGCTGTGAGGGCGCCGCAGGCCCGTTGGGGGGCCAGCCTCAGCGTGGCACTGACCGCCCCCTCCTCCACGGCCGGGAAGGCATCGGCTGCCGCCCAGCCCTGTGCCCTGGGCGGGAGGAGCCCCACGACCCCCCTGGCCCACCCTGAGCCCTGCTGGGCGAGTGGACCCCAGCCTCACACCCGATCTGTCCTGAGGTCCCAGCAGCTGCGCAGACACGCTTGCCGCCCGAGTGGGGGCTGTGGCCTGTGTCTGAGAGAGGGCGGTGTCATCTTCATGCAAAGCTGCAGAGAAGTCTAGTAGAGCCTGGGGGTGCCAGGGGGCCCTGCTGGAAGGCTGCTGGGGGGGGGCAGGCAGAGGCTGCACTTGGGGCGCCCCTGGGCTCCACGGGAAAGGGACCGGGCCCAGATCGCAGGCTGCCTGGTGGTATGAAGCCCCAAGGTCTGCCCTACCCATCCCCCGCCCGCCCCCAGCATCCACTAAAGGTCCTCATCCTCCGCCATGCCTTTCCCTTTGGGCTCCAGCTTGTCGTGAGTCAGGGGTGGGTGCAGGGCTGGCCTGTGGCTACAGCCCTCGGGCTGAGGGGCGCAGGCAGGAAGGACCCCTGGGGACAGGGAGGAGGCGGCTAGAGGCAGAGGCTGGAGGCCTGGGGCGGCAACTCAGACCTCTGCTCCCAGGCGGATCGTGAGGGTGGACATGAACGAACGAGTCCCCGGGAGGGCAGGGCCCGTGAGCCTGGCTCACCCCAGCCAGCGTGCAGTCACCACCACCCCGTGCAGACACGGGGGCAGGCACGGTCCCAGTTGGACTGTCCACAGGGGGCCTGGGAACGCCCACGGCCCCTTGGGCCCTTCCCACCACCAAGTCTGTGCCATCAGGGTGGCTGAGTGCAGTCCTACCGTTTCCACGGCAACTGGGGGGGCAGCCTCCACCCACAGCATCGCAGACCCAGACCCTCAGGCTGGGCCAGGCAGCACCATCCACTGCCGGCTACGTGCTGCAGCGGGGGAGGGCCACTGGGGGTTCGGCAGACCTCACGGCCCCCAGGGGCGGGGCATGGGGCAGGGAAGGGGGTGGTCCTTCTGGGGACCTGCTGCTGGTGGGTGGGCATCCTGGGGGCGGGGGCGGGCGGTGACCGCAGGGCGCCCTGTGGCCATGTCGGCCTCGATGGCCGCCCCGCAGGCTCTGGGCCTCCTCCCCGAGTCCCCCGTGTACATCACATGGGCTGAGGACCCCTCGGCCCCAGGGAGAGCCTCTGATGGCCGGAGCCACCTGCAGTCCCCACCGGCCCCTACCCTAAACCCTGCTCCCAGCGGCCTTGGGAAGAGGGTAGGCGCCTGGGGAAAAGAGCTGGGCGACTGGGGTCACATCCAGACCAATTGAGTCAGTGGTGCCCACTTCCTCCTCTCGTGGGGCCGGGCGCCGGCTGCCCTGGACCCAGGACTGGGTTAGTGAGGCTGATGGGCACGGAAGCCCCGTGCTGCCAGGGGCTGCTCTGTGGGGACGGCCTGGACCCGCGGTCAGCACGGGGGCGGCAGGGCCGCCCGCTGCTTCTCCTTCTGCCCTGGCCCTCGACCCCTTGCCACCCCGGGCCAAGACGGACAGATGCAGTCCTGCCCAGGGTCGGTGCTGTGGCCCCAGGACCCGACTCCACAACTCCATGTGCCCCCCATCGGGGCCCTGACCTTCCCCCAGCGCCTGCTGCCCCCTGCAGACAGGCAGCCCTGGTTTGGGTCAGGGATCAGGGGTCAGAGTGGGGATCAGTGAGCAGCACTGGGATTGATATTCGGGGTGGGGGGTGCGTCTCATTCTCACCTCCCGCGTACTCATGGCCCTCGGACCCCAGCCCAGGGACCAAAAGGGTGCTCAGCAAAGGGCCCAGCCTCCCCCCACCCCAGGGGCCATCGACAGATGGGGCTTTGTGGGGGGCGGGGGGTGTTGTGTTCCGGAGGCCCGTCCCCTGCCCGCCCTGCAGGGACAATTGTGAGGCTCGTGGTAACCGCGGGGCCAGGCCAACCCCTTCAAACAGCAGCGCTGTTTAAACAAGATAACAGGCTGCAGGGGAGCTGTGCTCAGGCCCTAATGGCCTGAAAGCCACCCCAAAAGTGCCAGGAGCAGCGGAAGCTCAGCCTGGGGCAGCTCGCTGGACGCCCCCGCCGCCCCGCCAAGCACCCCCTCCCCAGGAGCAGGTCCCCCGGTCCCCCACGCCGGGCTGAAACGCTGGGCTGTCAGAGCCGGCGGGGCCTGGGGGCGTTCTGTCAGCACCAAGGGCCCCGAGCGGCCCCCAAGCTCTCAGCCTGCTCCCTGGAGCCCATTCTTGGTGAGCAGAGGAGCTGTCTTGCAGGTCTCTGGTTACAGAAACCCCTTAAAACAATAATAACCTGCGTGTCAAGATCTGGGGCCGCTCTGATGAGTGTGTGTGAGAAGCAGGGCTAATGCGCTCGGGAGGTTAATTACCCCGGGGCCTGGTGGCTGCGAGCTGGAAGGACCCTCCGCCCTGGGGTCCCACTGAGCACAGATGCGCTGGGGGCGCGTATGGACAGAACTGGGGGCTGCAGAGGCCCGGTGGCTGGACTCCCCCGGGGGGGTCCCCAAACCCCTCGGTCCTGCCTCGAGGGGCTGCCCCCAGCCACCCCGTGACCCCAGCGAGCCTGGCAAGGTGGAGCCCGGGCCAGCATCCCCAGCTTCGCCCCGAGCCCTGCCCCCAGCGTCAGGGCCCTTCTACCCGCACACTGGTCTCTGGGGCAGGACGGCCCCCAGGCTGCTGCTTGGGGCTGCCTCCCGGCCAGGCCCTGACAAAACCAGTCTCAGCCTCCGGGGCTGCGCCATGAGGTCCCCGCGTGACCTCGGGGAAGAAGGGGGTCTTGTCCTGGGGAGACTCCGGGGCCTGCCGCTAACACGCTGACGGACACAGCAGCGCCTCCGGCTCCTGGCGGCCCCTCTACACAGATCATCGACTCCCCCGCCCGCGGAGTGTGAACCGTTCTGGCAAAGGCCTGTCCCCCAGCAGGGCGAACGTGGGCAGAAACGACGCGCGTGGCCGCAGGCCCAGAGCAGGGGAGCGCCGAGGGGTCGGGGGCGGCTCTACAAGGCCAGCAGCGAGTGCCGTTGTTCGCTCAAGAGTGGGCCTCCGGGCAGGGACGGGGTCAGCACCGCCTGGAGGCAGCTGAGGGCCCTTTAACGTCCGCCTAGGGGGTGGTGGCCGTAGCATCCGCCCGTGTCCGCCATGTCATCCGCCCGTGTCCGCCATGTCACCGCTCTCACCTGGCGAATCTCAAGCTGCTAACGTGATGTCCACCAGCCACTGCGGGCCTCACGAGGATGGGGGTGCAGCGGGGGGGGGGGGTGCGGCAGCCCTGCCTACAGAGCCCAAGACCTGGCAAGAGGCTGACCCCGATCTGCCCGTGAGGCGGAGGACCCCAGCCTCACATCCGAAAACACGTGGACACCCCCCAGCAGAATCCACCGGGTCACACGGCGAAGGCAGAGCGATGGGGGTGGGGGGTGGGGATGGGGTGTCCCGGCTGCCCCGCTGTGTCCACTGACGGCCTGGGGGAGCCTCCAGGGTCACGGCAGGAGGCGGCCACCACGGAGGGGTGCACCCACAAGGACCCACAGTGAGGAGCGGGGCTGCAGGAAGGCCCGTCCTTCCCTCTGGCTGACCGCAGGCGGAGGACCGAGTCTGGCCAAGGGAGAAGGATCCTGGCAGGAGCCGTGGGAGTGGCCAGAGTGACGGGGCGGGGGGCTCAGGGCTTTGTGCTCAGCGTCGGGGTGGGGGCAGGGCAGGGCGGGCCGCTCCAGGACTGAAATGTCAGCAGGCACGTGCCCATCGAGGGCTGCCCGCGGGCGCCGGGGAGGCTGACCTGCCAGGGGAGGGTCACCGCGGGTGCTGCCTCTCCACCTGCCCTCCCCGCCCCCACGTGAAGCCCAGGGCCCGTGAGGGGGGGACCGGATGCCCCCCGCTGCTGAGGGGGGCTGGGACGAGAGCTGGGTGGAGGAACAGGGGCCCCGGGCGGTGCCAGGGCCAAAGGCGCCCGGGCGCAGGCAGCCAGTACCCATGAGCGCCGTCAGCAGCTCCAGGCCACGAGCATGCATCCGGCCCCGCAGGCCTCCTTGGCAGGGGTGACAGGCCACAGAGAGACAGGGCCGGGCCGAGCGCACCAGGGACAGCTGCAGGGAGGGACAGCATGGCCAGCTGAGCCCTGTGCCTACTGCAGCGGGGGCGGGAGGTGCCATCACAGCCCCGCCAGGCACCCAGCCCCCGGGGCTGCCTTCACCTCAGGCTCCAGTCCAGGGGGCCTCTGCAGTCCCCGGGTCAACGTGGTGTGCAGAGGTCAAGACTTCGTGTGGCCCTGGCACCCCGTGAAACTGGGAGGAGCTGCAGGGAGACTGTAACCGGGAGGGAGGCGGGTGGCCTCCGAATGTGACCTCAGCCGGGTTTGGGGCAGGAGGTGCGGTGGGGGGGTGGGCGTGCTCCACTGGGGCTCCCTGGGGGTCCTACTTCCAAGCGGCATGTTGCTGGGGCAGTGCCAACCCCAGTGGCCGTTCAAGCCCCCCCAGGCCTGCGCGCTGTCCACACCTTGGCTTCCAGCCCTGGGCCCACGATGGTGACCTCGGCCTTGGCCTCCCCATCCATGGAGCTGCCTGGGAAGGGCCGTGGAGGCTGCGTCAAGCCCCTTCCAAGCTAAGCTGGGTGTCACCCAGGCCTGGCGTCCCCCCCTTCCACCCGCGTCCTCCGGCTCTGTCAGCAGCAGGTGATGGCTGGTTCGCCACACTCCCGGACAGCACTGTTTGCGATGATGATCCTCTCACAGGACTGAAATGCACGCCCTTTTCTGGCTGAAGGACAAAGCGTGGTGTTCGGGTGGTGGGTCACAGGACTTGGAGGACAGCCTGGAGCAGCCCCCCTAGCTGCACCTGCGGGGGCTCCCTCTCAGCTGCACCCTAGAAGCCAGGGCCCCAGCCATTGGCTCTTCCCGACCCTGGCCATGTCTGCGGCGCGCCACCATGCCCCAGGCCCTGCCGACTGTCTGGGGGTAGGGAGGGGCTCTCCAGGACCAGGAGGGGCCGCTGGGCAGGGCTGGGCACACACTGACCCCTAAGAAGCATGTCCGTGTGTCCACACCCGAGACCCTCAACACAGACGACACGGCTGACCAGCGACTGCTAGGGAGCGGCAGGAACACCAGGCTTCCTGCAACAAGCCCTGTGAGGAAGTGCAATCACCCCTAGGAGATGTGCCTGCCAGGTCCCAGAGAAGGGGCAGAGTCCCTAGGCAGCAAGAGGGTCTGCAGACATGACATTCAGCTGTGCTGGGGTGAGTGCCCCCACCTCAGCTCCTGAAGCCCAGATATTCAGGCTCACCATGGCCTCTGGTCCCCCCCGGGCCTTGTACCCACAGCAGGCACACAGCAGGCACACAGCAGGCGCACAGCAGATATACAGCAGGTATACAGCAGGCACACAGCAGGTACACAGCAGGTATACAGCAGGCACACAGCAGGTATACAGCAGGTATACAGCAAGCACACAGCAGGTACACAGTAGGTACACAGCAGGCATACAGCAGGTATACAGCAGGCACATAGCAGGTATACAGCAGGCACACAGCAGGCATAGAGCAGGTACACAGCAGGCACACAGCAGGTATACAGCAGGCATACAGCAGGCACACAGCAGGTATACAGCAGGCGCACAGCAGGTACACAGCAGGCGCACAGCAGGTATACAGAAGGTATACAGCTGGCGCACAGCAGGTATACAGCAGGCACACAGCAGGTATACAGCAGGCACACAGCAGGCGCACAGCAGGTATATAGCAGGCGCACAGCAGGTATACAGCCAGCGCACAGCAGGCGCACGGCAGGTATACAGCAGGCACACAGCAGGCGCACGGCAGGCGCACAGCGGGTATACAGCAGGCGCACAGCGGGTATACAGCCGGCGCACAGCAGGCCTGCCGACCGCTCCACAGTCCACAGCTCGCTGAGCCAGCGAGGGTACTCCCGTGAGAACCGACACCTCGCAGCCAGCTTGGCCGCCCCTCCTGGGGGCCCCATGTGCAGAGGCCCTAAGTCCCGTCAGCGGGTCCATGGGCCGAGGCCGGAGCAGGCTGACCGCAGGGTGCTGGGGTCCCGCCCACAGGGCGCTCAAGGGGGCACCCTGGGGGCTGTCCGGGTGGGTGGGCACCCACGGGGGCCACAGCTGAGCTCCTCGTCTTTTCCACCCGGGCAGAGGCCGGCAGCCAGGCTGCGGGGGCTCCACAGAGGGCGGGTGGGGCGGGGCGGCCGGGCTGGGCCGGTGGGCTCGGCCTCCCAGCTGTCCTCATGCCAAGACAGGGACCCGGGCACCAGCGCCAGCCCACGGCGTCCACGGGTGACCCCTGGGCTGAGCTCTGGCAGTCCCGCACGGGGACGGGGAAAGTCGCCTTGTGCCGCAGGACCTCACGGGGGACAGAGAAAGTCACCTGGTGCTGCAGGACCTCACGGGGGACGGGGAAGGCCGCCTGGTGCTGCAGGACCTCACGGGGGACGGGGAAGGCCCCCAATGCCTGCAGCCCCGCACAGGGACAGGGAAAGTTGCCTTGTGCTGCAGGACCTCACAGGGGATGGAGAAAGTCGCCTTGTGCTGCAGGACCTCACGGGGGACGGGGCCCAGGCTGACTCAGGACCCGTGACATCCTTCTGGGACGAGGGCCTGGCATCGTGGCCGAGGCTGGGCACGACTTCTGTGCTCCGCGGGCTGCCATGGTCCACGGACACCCCGGAATCCACTCCTGCCCAGAGGCTGCCCTGCACACGCCCCAAGCCCAGCGGTCTGGACGTCACCCTTGGCAACACACTGACGCAAAAGCCGGCAGGCGGGAGCGGGCCCTGGCAGGGGGAGACGAGGCTGCAGACGCCAAGCAGGGAGCGGGGGGAGCTCCGTGGGGCCGAGTCTGGAGCCTGGCACTGGGTCCCGGGCCCCTCTGGTTTCTCGGGGCCACCCGGCCTCCACCAGGGCCCTTGGAGGCGAAGGCAGCCAGCCCCCCTTGTGGCCAACGGCGGCGGGACTCACGGGCAGCATTGTCTCCGCCCGGCAGTGTTTGTTTTCCATCGAGATACTGCTGCTGGAGCATGAAAGGTCAGAACCACTTGGAATCCAGTGAATTTCCAGCCTTGCTTGAGTTTCTCATTGAGAATCTCCTTTTCTGGCAAACAGTCACCTCCCCAGGCCTGCGGCACCCAGGCGGGGGGCAGGCTGGGGGGGCTCTCGCTCCAGGAAACACTGTGACGGCCCCAGAACCTCTGGGATGACCCACGGGCCTCGGAGAAGCCACCTGTCCACCTGACCATCCACTGGGCTCAGCCTGGCTGCCACTTGTCCACACGTGACTGGGCCCCGGTGTACGGAGTGGCAACGTGTGGGCGCCTGCCGGGCGGGGGTGACACCGGAGCTGAGACCTGCTGGACAGGGTGGGGTGCAGGGGACAGGGCGGCCACGTTCCTCCATGGAACACAGGACGCCCCGGGGCCCTGACCCCCACGCCCCTCTTGACCCAGCACTCCTGTGGGCGCAAGCTCCCCGGCAGGACATGCCGGCTGACAGCCTGGGCACACTGCCCGGCACCAAGGGAATTCACCCCGCCCGGCCTCCCGTCCTGGAGACGACACAGGAGGCGGCCCGGAGATCGGGCCTCCAGAAGGCCTCAGGGCCCAGGGCCACCACCAGCCAGCCCTAGGGGAGCTGAAACAAGCCAGTGCCAGAGAGCTGGGGGGCGGAGCACGGGTGGGCACACACCCATCTGGGCAGCCCGCGTCACCTTGAAGGCCAGGTGGCCCCACACGCTCGGCTGTGCTCAGCAAGGAGCCTGGCCTCGCCCCACCGCTGCCCAGGATCACACGCAGGACCCAGCAGTGGGGGCGGGCGGAGGCAGGCCCAGCTGTGGGAGGGAGATGGGCTGGCCCCGGGGGCTGCAGGCGGGCCGGAGCCCCACGCTAGAATCGGAAACCTCTTCAGGGCCAACTCCAGGTCTCTGCTCAGGGCTCCTGCCTGACTCACCCTCCAGGGGTCATGCCTGTCTTAGATCCTATGCTGGGGGGCAGCCCAGCCACACCACCCCTGGGCAGCTGAGCGGCCTCCAGCGCTGTGGCTGTGGCTCCCGGCACCAGGGCCGCCTTCCTAGCGGGGCCTGCTGGCCACTGCCCAGCCTCCTTGCGGGGGCCTGCCTCCCAGCCTGCCCAGCAGCTACCGTCAAGCCCCAGAGTCAAGTGTCAAGCCTCCCGAGCCCAGATGGCCCTCGGCAACCTCCTATACTGGCCCACACGGCTCAAGGCTGAGCCCCCAGCCCACAGGGTGGTCCTCAGCCTGGCAGGAGGGCCTGAAAGAATCCCCAGCCCGTCCCGACCCTGGGGACGAAACCTCAGAGGAGGTTCTTCACCCGGAGGCTGACGGACGCTCAGGACGGGGTCAGGTCGTGGGGCCCAGGTTCCCAGGACCGAGCCCGGTGCTCGGCTGGGGGGAGCCGCTATGCTCACAGAACCGCACGGACCCACGACTGGTCGCCCGTGTCCCCGGTCCCGCCGAGCAGCCAGTCTCCGCCCCGCCACCTGGGTCCCTTCCCCACACACCTGCTGACCCCCGACCTCACCTGCAGCGAAGGCTCTCGGGGTGCCAGCCCCCTTCCTCCCCGCCCCAGGAGGTCCACGGGCTCTGAGGGCCGGGGAGCAGGCCCCAGCCGGACCCCCGCACTCCAGAGCAGCAGGCACGGGGTGTGGCCTGCTTGCAGGCCCCCTGGGCACCCTAAGGGCTCTGTGGCCCAGGGTGGTCTCCCTGCCCGGGGCTGCGGGTACAGTGGTTACTTCATCAGAGTGGGCCGGGGTCCTGGACTGGAGCGGCCATGAAGAGCTGCACTCTAGGCGGACGTCCTGACGGCAGGCGCGACCCTGAGGTCCTTGCTGGGGCCAGCAGCCCCCCAGGCTCCCCTCGAATGACGGCGGCAGCTCCCACCTGGCCCCAGGGGCCTCACCTTCCCGGGCGGCGCTCGCAGCGGCGCGGAGGAGCCCGCCACGCACTCACCGTCTGGTTGTCTTCGTAGAGCTTCAGGTCGTAGCCGCTGAGCTCCACGCAGAAGATGATGGCGGTGACGCCCTCGAAGCAGTGGATCCACTTTTTGCGCTCCGACCGCTGGCCGCCCACGTCCACCATCTTGAAGGTGAGCTCCTTGAAGGTGAACTTGTTCTCCACGATGCCCGTGGTCATGTCCCGGGAGCGGAGAATGTCCTCCACGGTGGGCACGTAGTCGGGGGCGGCGATGCGCTCCAGGTCGTTCAGGTAGTAGGCCGCGTTGTCCTCCAGGTGGTACTCGCTGGAGCGGCCGAAGCAGGCCTGCGCGCCGGGGTCGGCCCACAGCCGCCGCATGACGCCCAGCAGCTCGGGCGCGATCTCGCCCCTGCTCTCTGCCGGGCCCGTGAGCGCGAACAGCTGCACCGCGTCGTAGGCGCGCTCGGGGTCGTGGAAGTCGATCTTGAGCGCGGCCAGGGCGCGCACGATGCGCGTGAGCGAGTCGATGGCGTTGTAGACGATGAGCGGCTTGTACTCGCGGCAGGCCTCCAGGTTGAAGCCGCCGCTGTGCAGGATCTTCATCTGCTTCACGACGGTGCTCTTGCCCGAGTTGCTGGTGCCCAGCAGCAGCAGCTTGATCTCGCGCCGCTGCCGCTGGCTCTCCGACCGCAGGTGGCGGTCGATGCGCCGCGACCGCCGGGCCGCCTCCTTCTCCTCGGAGCTTTGCCGGCATCCCATGGTCCGGCCGGGCAGCACCAGGAGCCCACCAGCCGCGGGGGAGCTCGGACGGCGGCGACGAACGACGACGCGGAGCGCGCGCGCGCCCGGGCGGAGGGGCCGGTGCCGGCGGCGGCGCTCAGCGCGCCTGGGGGCGCAAGGCCGGGTCCCGCTGCAGCCCCTGCCCTGGCGCCCCCGCTCCAGCTGGCATGGCGCTTCCGCCGCGGCAGGCCGCCCGGCCCCGCCTCAGGGACACTCCGCCGCCCCCCCGGCCCACGGGGCCACCACCGTCATTCCCTGTCCTCCGGGTGGCGGGAGGCCGGCGCGGCTGCTGCTGGCTGGGGCGCGACTGCAGGGCGGCGTGGGCTCCCAGGTGCGCTGACGTCCGGGGCTCTCCCTGCAGCGCCGGAGGCCTCGGTCATCCGCCCTTCACCTGCCAAGGAGAGAACAGCCTGAGCCTCCTCCCACCACAGGCCGGCGGGGCGCGAAGCCCTGGACGGGCCTGGGCGGGGGCATGAGAACCAGAGCCCTCCCTTCCCTGGAGCTCACCCCGCAGATCGCGCGCACCTGGAGGCGCCCCGAGACGCCTCTGCCGAGGGCAGTGACTGAACCACGGCCCAGACAGCGGCGCCGCCCCAGCGAGGCTGGCCATTTGGCTTAGAACAGAGACCCCAGGTGATCCCCGCCAGGCACGCAGCGAGCCATGCAGGGCGAGCAGAGGTCACTGTGTACACAATGCGGGCAGCAACCACACGCGTGTGCCCACAGCACACACATGTGAGCAAGGGTCTGTGAAGTCACTCCGAGCAGCAGTGAGCTCTAGGTTGTGGCAGTTCAAGGGACTTGTGCCTTTCACCACGTTTCCTCCACTCCCGTCCACAAGCTGAGTCCTAAGAAAGGTCTACAGACAGGAGTCCCCGCCTGGAACTTGGCGGGGGCCGGGTGGGTGTGCGGGGCAGGGGCCCAGTGGCTGGCCCCGCCCGGCCCTTGGCCAGCGGCTCTGCGTGTCCGGCTCCAGCCAAGCGGCCACCCAGGGCTCCCGGGGGCCCAGCTCCTGAAGGCAGTGCCAGCCACACTCGGGCTGCCCGGTGTCGCCAGTTCTGAGTGTCTCAATTCTGGGCCATGAAGTCTCACATGCAGGCCCAAGTGACCAACTCCCTCAGCTGGTCAGCAACAGGGACAAAGGTGACCCAGGAGAGCAGGCCCCTCCCGCTGTCCGGGGCCACCAGAGGCAAGCAGGCCCCCCGAG
Source organism: Capreolus pygargus (assembly GCA_012922965.1). Lineage (NCBI taxonomy): Eukaryota > Metazoa > Chordata > Mammalia > Artiodactyla > Cervidae > Capreolus > Capreolus pygargus. The sequence continues at coordinate 492,854 of SNSB01003875.1, read as the reverse complement.
GTGACCGCCACACCCCTCGGGACACAGGCCAGCCCAGGCAGGGGACGCGGCCCGGGGTCCAGCGGGCCCGTGCCCTCTCTGCGTGCAGGGCGGTGTCCGGATAGACGGCACCGATGCTGAGTCCGCGCGGTGCTGCACACAGTGCCTCCCCGGGGGGCCCACCTGCAACCCACCTGCTCCCTCACGGGCCCCTTCAGGCCCCCGTGCGCCCCCAGTGGGCTGCCCCCGCCACCACGCCCACCGTTTCTCAGGTCTCTCCTTCCAGGTTGAGACCCTTACCAAACCCCACATACAAAAATTAACTTAAAAAAGACCAAAGACTTAAAACTATAGAACTCTCACCAAAAAGCACAGCAAAAGCTGCCTGACACTGGGTCTGGCATCCATTTCTGGGACGTAACACCAAAGTACAGGCAACAGAAGAACAAACTGGATTTCATCAAAATGTAGAAAGTTTGTGCATCAAAAGATGGCATCAACAAGTCAAGAGGCAAGCCACAGAATGGCAGAAAACATCCGCAAACTTTGTACCTACTAAGGGTTCAGCATTGAGAACATACGCAGAACTCCTAAAACTCGATGACAGAACACAAGCTGATTCAAAACTGGGCAAAGGACTCACGTGGACATTTATCTAAAGATACGTGAATGGCCAAAAGCGAGTGAAAAGATGCTCAGAATTGCTAAGTATTAGAGAAACATAAGCCAAAACCACACTAAGATACCCCCTCACAAGCTGTAAGGAGAGTTACTACGTGAACAAAGTGAAATCCTTGCGGACTGCTGCTGGGAAAGTCAACTGGTGCGGCTGCCGTGGGAAACAGCCCAGAGGGGCCTCGAGAGACTAAAAACAGATCTACTCCACGAGCCGGTGAGTCCACTTCTGGGTGTAGACCCAAAAGGACGGGCAGCCGGGTCTCAGCAAGACACTTGTTCACCCGTGTTCACAACAGTGTTATCCATCAACGGCCAAGAGGCGGAAGCAGCCCAGACAGGACGGAGGGGCACACAGGCCAGGGAATGTGATTCAACCTCAGAAGAGCAGACGCCCGTGACGCGGCCGCGACATGGACGGATCGCAGGGACACGATGCCCGTGACGCGGCCGCGACACGGACGGATCGCAGGGACTCAACGCCCGTGACGCAGCCACGACACGGACAGACCACGGGGACATGACGCCCGTGATGCGGCCACGACACGGGTGAGTGTGGGGACACGATGCCCAGTGAGGCAGGCCTGGCACTCAGGACAAACACCGTTGTGATTCTAATTCTCCGTGGTCTTGACCCAGGTCAGAGGTGTGGAGACTGAAGGTGATGGGGGTGCAGAGCCGGCGGGGGGGCCGTGCTTCACAGGGAAGGCGTCTCGGTTTAGGAGACGGGCAGGCTCTGGAGACGCCGCCGGGCGTGGCTGCACGACCTGGGTGTGCTTGAGCTGTGGGACTGCACCCGTTCACCCGGTTAAAGGGGCTTCCCCAGTGCTCCCGCAGAGAGGAACCCATCTGCCAGCTCGGGAGACGTGGGTTCGACCACGGGTTTGGGTGGAGAGGGTTCCGTGGACCGAGGAGGAGTGACTAAGCCCGTGGGCCACAACGACCACACCTGGAGCCCGCGCTCCTCCAGGAGAGGAGCCGCCACAGTGAGACGCCCGCACACCCCAGCCCGGGCGGGGCCCCCGTTCCCTGCACGAGAGGAGAGCCCCCCTCGGCCACAGGACCCAGCACGGCCCAAGAGAGACGAGTGAAGAAATAGTTAAAGAACAGTTACAGGGGTAAATCTCATTACGCCTATTTTAACGCCCCCGTGAGAAAGGTGGGGCTGGTCACGTGGTCCTTGACCAGGGTGGCCACGGGGGTCAGAGGGGACATGGCCGGGGGCGCCCGTGCCTGTGGGCTGAGTCTGGGAGCCGCCACGGGCGGGCCGTGCGCGGGTCATCAGAACCAGGCCCAAGGCCCCCGAGAGCCTTCCTGCAGCTCCACAGGGCTCAGACACAACCCTGGGGTCTCCGTGGCAGGGCTGGCGCTTTGGGTCCAATTGGGCTTCCCGGGACCCCCGAGGGCGCCTCCAGTCAGCGCAGAGGCACAGGCCCAGGGCCAACACCACGTCCTGCCCTGGCCAGGAGCCGCTCTCCAGTCCCCAGCGCCTGACACCCGGGATCCCCGCTGCGGCGCCGCTGGGTCTGCCTGGATTCCACAGAGGCGCGGGGTGGGGAGAGGCAGGTGGCGGGCGCAGGGTAGAGACTGACTGGGGAACTTAGAGAGGGCAGTGCCAAGACAGAGGAGGGGAGAGGGGAGAGACGCGGGCAGAGGGCAGGCCGGCCAGGAGCCCACGGTGCACGCCGGGGACCGCGTGGGTGCACGCGCTCACACACATGCAGACCCGTGCCCGTGTGCAGCGCTGCACACGTGTGCACACGCTGGTCGAGGGACGTGCCTGCTTGCAGGTCCGTGTCTGTGCATAGGCGGGTGCGTGCGTGCATCTGTGCCGCCGCGTGTGGTGTGTGACGAGAGGCCGCCGCGTGTGGACTCGGGGCCCTCGCCCACAGTTACTCACTGGGCTGGCCGGCGGGCAGTGGGGGGCCTGCTGGAGACCCTCAACCCTCGAGGAGGGCGGGCATCGGGCCAAAGGCGGCAAGTGGGTGGTGATTGGGGCCCAGCGTTAGAGCGCAGGTAGGGGTGAGGTGCTGGGCTGCAGGGGTGCGCCAGGCTGGCCTGGGGGAAGTGAGGATGCGGGGAGCTGGCCTGACCGCGGGGGGCGGCCTGCGCTCCGTCTGGCTGTGAACAGCACCCCTGGGCGCGGCAGGCTCTGCACGCAGCGGTCCGGGCTGGTGGGCGCCAGGGTTCTGGCCAAGGCTGGGAGGGGGTCGCTCTGGGGGGGGAACCCTGGTGGGAAGGGGGCTCAGTGTGCACGCGTGGACCATCCCGGGCCCCGACAGCTGCGAGGGGAAACCGCGTCCTCTGAACCTGTTGACACGCTCCACCCTGGCCCCCTTAGCAGCCTTGTGGACTTGCCAACCTGTCTGCCTGCAGACCTGGGGGCCGCCTGGGCGGGACCCCCAATCCCAGAGCCCACTCAGGACCCCGTGGCGGAAAGCCGCCCTCCCTCCCACAGCCTTGAGAGGGACACTTCCCCTCGGAGCTTCCCTGTCCCGACCTCCAGGCCCCGCCCTGGCCCCTTCCCAGGACACGGCCCTCCCAGGCCTCAAGTCACAGAGCTCGGTGCCAGCCTGGGGCCAGGGCGGGGGGCTCGGGCTCAGTGGGGCCCTGCACGTCTGCTGCGCTGCAGCCTGGACGCCCCCCGGGGCCTGGCCCAGACTTCCAGCCCCGAGACTCCTGGGTCTACTGCCGCCCTCCCCACGGCTGCATCAAGAGCTGGAGCACAGCTGTGGGACCGCAGCCCCCAACTGCATGCCCAGCTGCCCCCCCCGCAGTCGCCACCCGTGGTGCCAGCAGGGAGCGCAGGGCCAAGGTCACCCAGGCTGTCGTGCCCAAGCCGGCCTAAGCCAGAGGGTCTCTGGGACGGAAGACGGCTTATCGGCTTAGGAGCCGAGGAGCCCTGGACCCAGAGGGCGGGGCAGCCTCGTCCGGCCCCTGCTTCCTCGGAGGGAAGCAGAGATGAGACAGGGCAGCCCCCTCCCCCAGGAAAGCCTGCTCCACACTGAGCCCTGGGATCCCAGGCAGGGCTGGGCTGGAGGGGGCGTGTGGGGTCTGAGCAGAGGTCGCTTGTGTTGGGCAGCCGTGCAAGGCGTCAGGGGAGAACCCCAGGGCGGAGGGCAGCCCAAACCCTAGGGCTGGCGCGGTCAGGCAAGACCATCCCAGCGCCCGGCCGCCAGCCTGACGCTCTAGCCAGCGTGCGCCCGGCCCCCAGGGCTGGGGCCCCTGGGGGAGCGTGGTGGGGGCTGCTCCCCCCAGCCCCTGCAGCTGCGCCTGGGCCGCCGGCCTGAGCCCCAGTGCCCGGGGCCTGGCCACACACTTCTGCCACTTGCCTCCGGGCCGGGATCGTCTCTCAGACGGGGGCCACCGTCCTTGCTGACTCCACCCCCCCCTCAAGGAAGGATGGTCTCCATCCTGCAGGCAGTCAGCTGCAGTCCCGCATCCCGCGCCAGGCGGACACTTGTACCTGAGCACCGGGTCCCCGTGTGCCCTTGCTGGGTCTGCTGGAGCTTGGCCTGGACCCGTCCGCAGCCCCCAACAGGCCTGTGCCCCCTGCCTATGGTTCTGACGGCCCCCCTCCCACTGCCGGGGGCCCCACTTCCACCCGCTGAGCACGAGCTGTGGCCCCAGAACGGGGCTTTGGCCTCAGGGCTCACGGCCCCGCCCGGCCGGCCCAGGCCAGCAGACACGTGGGGCGGTCAGCTTGCGTCCTCGAACTCAGGGCAGCTGTGGGCTGGGCCTCGGGGACACTGTGTCCCCAGGAAGCTGGCACGCTGGGGTCCGAGGGAGGGCCTGGCTGCACCCTCGGTGTCTGGGGCCTGCGGGGCACGGCCTTCACCGCCGTCCCGCAAGCACGGCTCCCATGTCAGCCTCATGGGGTGCCTGGAGCTGGGCACGGCACCCCAGGAGGGGCGCAAGTCTGGGGAACGGGCAATGCCCTGGGACTGCCGGTGGGGTGGGGGCCCTCAGACCCCCCGGGAGCCCCGGCACTGGCGCAGCTGGTGACCACCCGTTCTCGCTGCATGCAGCCCCGTTTTGTCTAAGCTGACTGCCTTCCCACCGAGACATTTCTGCTGTAAAACTGGCCTCTTGTTCCTGCTTCAAACGGAAAGCCCGCATCGCAGCTCTGGCAGAAGGAACAAGACCAGCAGGGTTGTAGCTGCCAGCCCGGAACCGCTGGGAGGCCACGGGCCCGCTCCCGCTGGACAGTGGGGTCAGCAAGGCCGGGGGAGGGAGTTCACAGGCTCCAAAGGGGGGCTTCCCCTCAAGGGAAAGGACAGAGGAGGGAGGCAGGCGACCCGGGTGGAGGGTAGCGCTCAGGCCCCCTCCGTGGTCCAGCGGCCGCCCGGCCCCCAGCATGCAGAAGGGTGCACCCAGGCTGAGCCCCAACCTGCTGGGACGAGGCGGGGGCAGCAGTCAGTGCTGCTCCCTTGGCCTCGTTCGGCACGGACGCTGTCTCAGAGAACTGCTCCGCCCTGACCCCCTCAGCCCGCTTCATCAGACCACAGCCTGAGGCCCTCCCGATGGGCGACCATCCCCACCCAGGCTTGTCTGACCATTGTGGTGCCATCGGGGACCTGAGCTGGGTGTTGGGCTCCGCTCTGGGCTTGGGGACATGGGGGCGACTCTGGGAACCTGGGGGCTTGTGTTCTGGTGGGGGAACCGGGGAAGAGCACCTGGGGGCTTGTGTTCTGGTGGGGGTACCAGGGAAGGGCACCCGGCAGCTTGTGTTCTGGTAGGGGTACCAGGGAAGAGCACCCAGAAGCTTGTATTCTGGTGGGGGAACCAGGGAAGAGCACCCGGCGGCTTGTGTTCTGGTGGGGGAACTGGGGAAGGGCACCCGGTGGCTTGTATTCTGGTGGGGGTACCAGGGAAGAGCACCCAGGAGCTTTTATTCTGGTAAGGGAACCAGGGAAGAGCACCTGGGACCTTGTATTCTGGTAAGGGAACCAGGGAAGAGTACCCAGGAGCTTGTATTCTGGTAGGGGTACCAGGGAAGATCACCCAGGAACTTGTATTCTGGTGAGGGTACAGGGGAAGAGCACCCGGCGGCTTGTGTTCTGGTGGGGGTACCAGGGAAGAACGCCCGGCGGCTTGTGTTCTGGTGGGGGTACCAGGGAAGGGCAGCACTGTGGAGATGGGAGTAGGGTGTGTGTCAGGGAGCTGCCCCAGGGGTGTGGTGGGGCGGGCCAGGGAGCTGACCCTGGAGGACACAGGCCACCTCACAGGGGTGGGGGAGGCCAGGGTAGGGACACCCCAGCTGACACTGCCCAAGAGATGGCTCGGCGGGGCAGCAGGGACCTACTGGCCTGGTTAAGGGCAGGCCCACCCCTGCAGCGTCCCTCCCACGGTTCCTCAGGGGGCAGCTCAGCGTGGGCTCCCTGGCAGGGACCCCCAGGGGCCAGAGGGCAGAAGGTGCATGCCTTCCACCCAGAGACGCCCACCCTCCCGGGTAGATGCCGCTTGTGCTGGAGGCAGGGATGTGCTGGCCACGGGGCTTCCCTGGAAGGGCCCTCAGGGCAAGGGCAGGCCTTAGCTCCCTCCTGCCCCGGCTCCAGCTGGGGGCGGGGGCCTGGCCGACATCACTGCAGCAGAACCAGACTCTCTGCTGCTTCCAGACATGACAGCACCTTCTGAGATGACCCCTGCATGCCCAGACGCCAGGAACACTGGTCAGGACGGGGACAGGCCGCCCTCCCAGCACCTGCCCCCTGGGCAAAGCCAGCCTCCCTCAGCGTCCCCCCCACTGCCCACAGCACCCTGCCCACAGCACCCCGCCCGTGCCCCACCAAGGCCAGGGAGACAGACTGCCCCCAAGCGCCTGGCCGCAGCAGTGCCTTTGAGACCTCACACCTTTCCTGGGGACTCTGAGCCAAGGCCTCCCCCAGGACGGCCCTTCCTCAGCCCCGCCCGACCCCGTGCCCCACCCCGGGCACCGGCTCCACGTCCCTCTGAGCAGATGGAGCTCCGGGCACCCAGTTCGGGGCCGACCCTCAGGTGACCTCGCCCAGGGGCCCGGGGGGGTCCCCTGCACTGACAGTCCCAACACCCCACACCCCAGGCCTCTGGGACCTCTGCCTCCCTGAAGGCCCAGGGCACCCCCCAAACAGCAGGCGGAGCCCCGGGCTCAGGGGGCTCTCGGGGGGCCCTGTCACCCCCAGCGCCCCACTCTGGAGGAAAGGGTCCTCTCGAGCCCCTCCTGCCTGCCTCTCCCAGCCAGCTTCCGTGCGCCAACCGTCACAACTGCTTCACCTCCCGCTGAAAGCGAGACGGAGCCCCAGGTCGGGCAGTGTGGGCCCACACCCCCAGCCCCCCGAGGGCCCGGTTGGGCCCCTGTCCCCTGCACGCTGCGACTCCCCCCGGCCGGCCCAAGGAGGGGCTTCTTCCCACCCCTCTTCGACCTAAGGCTGAAAACCCAACCCTGCGGCTTACGTACTTGGAATCCGCCCAGGACCCAGAGTGGCCATCCACCACGGGCCCGCCAGCCGGGGAGGGGGTTTGGAAGTGACCTAGAGCAGCGAGTCACCAGGAAACACCAACCGAAAAGGCGCTCTCTCGCCAAGGCTGGGGCACCCGGCCTCCCGGGAGCGGGCGCTGTCCGTGCCGGCGCCGTGTGCAGCCCTGGGCCTGGGCCCCTGGCCCGCGTGGTCCTGCCCCATGCTGACCACAGCTTCCCCAGGCTTCCCAGGGCATGGACTCCCCGTGGCAGCCCCGGCCATCTGGCCCCGTCCACGCTCCCAACGCTTAAGACCGCCCTCCCAGAGACCAGGCCGGTGGGTGTGACCTCAGGCTCGGTCAGGGGCACTCGACCTGCAGGGTATGGGGTATGTGGGGGGTACTGAGACCAGGAAAGATGTGTGAGTGACGCTCACTTCCTTATTCACAGCAGCATCTGCAAACGTGGGGAGAAGGGGGACTCGTGCCCGGGAGACTCCACTGGCTCGGGGCCTGGGGACTCCCGATTCTCGTGCGTCTCCGCAGCTAACCCCCCCACCCGCCACGGGCTGGGCCCCGTGCCCCAGCCTGCCCCCTGGATCCTCCGCGAGTGCCCCCCCTTGGAAGCAGCTCCCCACCATCTGCCTCCCCCCAGTCTCTGCCTCTCCTGGAGCTGGCTGCAGCAGATGGGATGACGCAGCCTGGGGGGCAGCGTCCGCAGCAGCGGGCAGCCCCTCAGCCTCGGGATGGCTAAAGACGACTGGGGGTAGGGGGGTCCCTTCCTTGGCCCACAGCCGCCACAGCAACCGGACGTGACGTGACAGCATCTCCCGAGGAACACGGAGACCAGGCTGGAGGTTTCTCCAGGCCGGGGGTAAAGGCAGGCTCCACGCTCGCAGGGAGGGAGGTGCCGGCCCCCAGAGCCTGGGGGGCAGTGGCCATCTCTCCAGCCTGGGTGAGGGCAGGCTGAGGACAGACCCCCTGGGCCCTGACTCCGCTGCGCGTGGCCCCAGCCCCGGCCTGCCCACCCCCAGGCAGTGTCTCTCCTCCCATCTTCCCACCTGGGAGTGGCGCACGGCTGGCCCCCCTTCCCTCCCACTGCCCACCTTCATGGCCCCCGGGATGCACAGAGGCGGCAGGGTCTGAGTCTCCAGAAAGTCAGGGGCCCCCGCCCCCGGCGGGGCCTGGATGTGCACGCATGCGGCCCCGGGGGCCCTCCTGAGGCGGGCGGCTGCCCCAGGGGGCTCTCAGCGGCTGGCACCGCTCCTCCTGCTGAGATGGGCCACCCCCGGGGAGTGCCCAAGCCCGCGGCCGCCTTGACCCGATAGACAGGGCTCTGGAGGGGCAGGGGCTAACACGGGACCTGGCAGGCAAGGTCAGGGCCCGAGTCGGGGATGGCGGGAGGCTGGGCGGGGGCGCTGGCCCAAGGCGTGGATCTGGCCGCGGCCCCTTCCCAGCACTGACCCTTGGGGGCCTCCAGACGGGGAACGGGGTCAGCGTGCTGTCAGCTGCAGGGAATGAGGCTCTCTGGCTGGGGGGCGAGCTGACAGCTGTAGGGGGCACTGGGAAGGGGACCCTGCTCTGGAATGCCCCCGACGACCCCTCGGGCCCTGGCTCCCTGCTCCCCGGGGACACGAGGCAGAGCCGCTGTGTTCAGCACCACCCCTGGTGTTACTTACGACCCCCCCGCAACACCGTGGCTTCCTAACCTGCGGCGTGGCTGGCCCAGTGCGTGCAGCGGCTCCCTCGCGCTTACGGGATGCTGGCTCCGCGGGGCGGGGCGGAGGCTGTGGACAGGTTCTGTCACTAAGGTGTCCCGCAGCCCACAGGTACCCGGCAGGAAGCAGGTGCCAGATGAATGCACCCCGCCCTTTGTACCAAGCGAGGGAGGGGCCCGCTCCAGGCAGGGAGCAGCTGGCGGGGACTTCCTCGAAGCCTTCCAGCAAGGCCGGGGGCCGTCCCCCACCATGATGGACACGGTGGGTGCCCGGCCACACCCTGACCCGGCTGGCAAGCCTGCAGGCCCCAGGCCCCCTGCCCCACCCTGAGGCCCCTCGCAGGCCCCAGCCTCCCACCCTCAGCCTCGGCACCCAGCCACCGTGCATGCCCTTCCCTTCCTCCGTCTCCTGCCCCAGCAGCGCCCAGAACAGCCAGCCACAGGCCTGGCACGCCTCTGCACGTCCAGAGCAGGGGGCTGTGGGTTCCACCCCTGGCCGGGGGAACAAAGACCCCCGTGTCCGCGCAGCACGGCCAAAAGCAGGCCAGCGCACCGGGGGAGCGTGCCGCCGGGCCGCGTGGGTCAGGGCCCAGCCCGGGGCGCGGTGGCTTCCTGGAGGCGGCGGGCGGTGCTGGGAAACCAGGGCGGCCCACCTGGACCCTCCTCCCGGCTGCCGCCGCCCGCCGGGCAAGGCCGGGGATGGGCACGCGTGCCTGGTGTTATCACAGAGGAAATCGATGCCTGGCACCGGCCCAGTGTTTCAGGGAAATGAACAGATTCTGGCCGAGGACAAAGACAGTTTGATTAATCAGAAATTGGATAATGGAGGCAACACTCTAATTATTTTTTTCTTCCCGGCATTTTCTGGAGAAATATGTTTGCACAGCGCGTCAGAGGTAACGGAGAGGGTGAGGGGGCGGCCACGCCGGGGGACAGAGCCACCGCACGCACACACGCCAACCAGGGCTGGGGGGGCGGGCTGGGTCCTGGGGGTCACTCCGAGGGGCCCCAGGAAGCAAGGGGGGACAGGTGGGCAGGCCAGAGGCACGCACACACCTCGGGACAGCGGGGCCCTGACCAGGTCAGGCCACCTCAAAACCAGGAGAGGCAGGGGCTGGAGGAGCCGGGGAGGGCGCGACGGGTCAGCGGCTGCCGGACCGCAGGCGGGACCTGACGGTCTGTGACCCCCACCCCCCACCCCCGCGCGGAGGACCCTAAGGGGCTCACTCCTTAGCATTTCCACGGATCCTCCAGGGACTTCCCCGCAAGAGAGCACTGCCTCAATTTAGAAGCAAATAACTCCAAACTCTGCGACGTGCAGGTTCCTTTGGAAAAGAGACTAACTCAGAGAAGCCACAGTGTGTGAGGCTGCTTGCCACGCACACCCGCTGCTGCCAACAGGCTGCCCAGGCCGCTGCCATCTGGCCGCACCTCCTGCCTGAGGGCCAGGCCCCACGAACAGCGCAGAAGCCCTGCGCGCAGGAGGCCAGGCACCAGCCCCTCGGCGCCCGTGCTGGCTCCGGCCCAGCCGCCCGTGGGCTGGGGGTGGGGGGCAAGGGCAGGACAGTGGGCGCTGGCCCGGGGCACCGTCCCAGCACGACGGGCCTTGCTGGGCACGCACACAGGGCCCCCCCGCCTGAGGCTCTGCCACACGGCCCTCACAGACGCTTAATGGTGCATGACGCGGGCCCCGCAGACGATGCAGCTGGTCCTGCTCGCAGTGCCGAGTCCCCTCGGGGGACCCCACCTCCCGTCAACACGCTCCTCCGGGCCCCCCATGTCCCAGCTCCTGGTCCCACCCGTCCTCGACCCCCGAGGAGCCTCACTGACCCCCTGCCCTGGCTCCTGGTGTGCGGACTCCAGGGGTCCCGTGCCCGCCGGCCCTCCCCTCGGACCACCACGCACGCCTGGGTCCACTCGCGTCGCTCCTGGCTCCCGCGTCCCCCGCAGCCCCTGCGGCCTCCTCCTCGCCGAGGCCGTCCTGCCTCTTCCCCATCGGCGGGCCCTCTTTCAGCTGACCCCTGCGTCCGACCCCTTCTCAGCGCCTGCTCCCACCCTGGGTCCGCAGCCCCTCGCCACCAAGGCTGCAGTGGCCCGCACGCCGTCCGCCAGGTGGGTCTATTTTAAAAGGGCAATCCCACCTGCCCGGCGCCCCAGGGCAGCCCCCTGGCCCCCGGGCCTTTGCAGCGGCCACCCTCCCCCTGGCGCTCTTCCCTGGGGGCGCAGAGCTCAACTGAGCCTCTCCAAGGCGCTGCGTCAACGGCCCCACCACAGAGACGCCCCCTCCCACCCGCTGCGCTGGTTCCCTTCACGGCATCTGTCCTGCCTGACGCTGGTGGGGTGCCTGTCAGCCCTCAGGGCCTGGGTGCACGCCATGTGCCTGCCCTCGCGCTGGGCAGGGCCCCATCCCTCGAGTACATATCAGCCAACAGAGCCCGCAGCTGAGCCAGGCAAGCGGGTGAGGTTCCGTCTCCCCGGGAGCGAGCCCAGGGAGACAGGTGGTCCCTGTTAGCTCCCTCCCAGGAAGTGTCCCCTCTGCCAGTGTGGACGCCGGGGAGGGCCACGCGGGGTCGGGCAGGGCCCTCCTGGATCTGCGTGCGGTGGGGACAAGGACAGGCCGGGCAGGGGCTGGGGAGACCTGCGGCCGCCCTGAGGCTGCACAAGTGGCTCAGGGCTCCCGCCGGGCTGAGTCTCGGTGGCCGCCCCGACGTCTGTGTCCGCTTGCTGGGGCCGCCTCCCTGCCAGCCCACAGAACCGGCCCTGGGGCTCGGCCGCCCTGGGCTTCCTTCCTGGGGGTGCGGGGTGGCTAATCTGCCTCCTCCAGGGTTCCTGCCAGGCCAGCCGTGGCTGGCAGCCGGGCGCATGCCACACAGAATCCAGGTTCTTCGAGGGCCGGCACAGGGCGGTCAGGGACGCCGTGTCCTCACGAACAGGCAGGAGGGCGCAGCACGCGGTGGGGTACAGGCCTCCGGGCCACGCCCCAAGTCTGAGGCCAGCCTTCCCCGCCACTCGGCTCTGCATGCCCCCTGCCCTGGCCTCCTGCAGGGGCCCTGGGCAGCCTGGCCATGTGCCCCTGGTTACCCAGAAGTTCCTGGGATCGCCGGAGAAGCTCCAGACAATCAGACTAGGAACCTGTCCTCCTGGGACTCAAGGAGACAGGAGAGCTGAGAAGCAGGTTGGGGGGTGGGGGGTGGGGCAGGGCAAACAATTCATTACCCACATCCCGTCCCCCATCTGGAGTTGGGTGGCAGGTCCCTGGAGAAGGGTCGGGCGAGGGTGCAGAGGCGAGCAGCTCCGGCCCCCGAGCACAGGCCGCGCCCCACGAAGGCAGGCAGGCAGCCTCGCTCTCCCTGCAGCGAGCTGGGCCTCAGCCAAGAGCTGGTGTGTGTCTGGGGGGGTGGGGGGGCAAGGAGGGGGCGCACCGCACAGAGAAGGAACACACAGCCCCTTCAGGAGGGCGGAGACCCCTCGGCAGCAGGCAGGTCACACCAGTGCTCACCTCCCGTCTGAGAAAGTCAGCGTCTGTACAACACACGCGCTTTACCCCAGACGCCAGCATCTCATCCCTGAAGCACGAGGCACGCTGAAGGCACAGCACTGCCTAACCCAGGCCCTCCCGTCCCATCGGGCCCTCCCCGGAGACCCCCAGGTCTCCACGGTTACAGCTCAGGAAGGTCCGTGCCCTGGAGGAACAGAGCCACCAGCTCAACACCACCACCCTCCGTGCTGGCCGGGAAGGGGGGAGCCAGGGGCTGGCTACCCAGGAGCCCAGCCCTGCTTGGAAGGGCCGGCCGAGGCCGCCAGCACCCAGGGTCTTCCGAGCGCTTCCCCGGTCCGCTGGGCTCCGGGCCACGCCGCGGCTCCTCGCTGGGGTGAGGACACTGCAAGGCTCCCCGGAAGCGGCCGCCGCTGACGGCGCAGGGGGTCGGCTGTTCCTCCCGAGTTCCAGCCCCAGGCGGCCTCCGCCCTTTCCCGCCTGACCTCTGGTGCCCCTGCCAGACCCAGCCGCCTGAGTGCCCCCCCGGCCTGTGCCTCGTCCATGCTCTGCCCTCTGCCTGCCAGGCCCACCCCGGCCGCGCCTGTGTCCTTCAAGCTCCAATTCAAATGTCACTTTGCCCACGGGGCCGGCTAAGTCCGGTCCCACCCAGGGGCCCCCGACGACAGCCACCCTCAGGGCTGAGTTCTCCGAGCAGCAGACACTTGCCCCTCCTGGGGCGGTGAGTCAGTCCCAGGAGGGCAGGGCCAGTCCACTCCCACCCCAGCACCGGGGCCTAGGGGAGCAAAAGCTCAGTAAACATTTGCTTAATTGAATTTGGCCAAGGAGCCTCCTCCAGCCGGGAGCAGAGGGACTCGATCCCCGGTTGGGGGCGGGGGGGGGGGGGAGCAGCAGACCAGCCACCCTAGCAGGTGGCCCCTGCGTCCCCAGACAGACACAGGGCTCCCGGCCTGGGTGCCGCCTTCCCATCCCCTTTCTCTGCTCACAGAGAACCCCGATTCTCGGCCTAGGCGGATTTCTGCCACCGACGCCCAGGGAGGCTCAGCTGCCACCCTGAAGCCAGAAGCACCCTTGGGTCCCGGGCAGCTGGACACGGAGCTCCGGCCCAAGGTCCCCCCGCTCCTCCTCCCCGCGCCCCAGGGCCCCCACCGCCTTTTAAGGGAAAAAAAAAATACCGAGCCGGGAACATATTGCAATCGCAGCGGGTCGATATTCGCCTCTCGCTCTAAATGCCTCCGAGGAACCTGCTCGGCTGCGAGAGCGATGACGGCGAGTCGTGCGACCCCCGGGGGCCCAGGCCTCGGGGGCCCTGGCCTTCCGCTTCAGCCCAGGCCACGCGCCGGCCCCTCGCCATCACCGTCGCCGCCCCGGGAGGGAGACCCCGCCGCGCCGGCGGCCGCGCGGAGGGCCCCCGGCCCGCCCCACCCCTGGGCGCGGGCGCCCC
>SNSB01003875.1:402607-478708 GCA_012922965.1 Capreolus pygargus | reverse complement strand
CGGCCCCGCACGCGCGCGCCGCCCGCTCGGCCGGCACCCGGAGGGGCCCTGCGGTCTCATTGCGTCGAGGCCAGGCGCCCACCCTGCTCCCTGCCGCCGCCCCCGAGAGGCGGAGTGCGCGAGCGGTGCGTGGCCCCGGCCGCGTCCGCCGTCCCCGGTCCAGATCCCAACCTGGTCTGAGCTCCGCGACCTTGGGTACCCGGTTGACCTCTGTGAGGCCTGTTTGCAAAGTGGGGCCAGCGGCACCTGCCGCCCTGAGTGGCCGCGACGGTCGCCTAGGACGTGGGAAAGGGCCGTGCGGACCCTGGAGGGTTACGCCGACGACGTTCTGCAGCGGTGGAAGGGGGCCTTCGCTGTCTTTGCTGCTCGGGCCAGCGGGGTTAGGGCTCATCGGGGTCCCTGGCAACCCTGCCACAGCAGGTTTGCCTTGGAAGGGAGGGCAGGAGAGTGGGAGGGGCCCAGGAGCGGCACCTCCAGACCAGAGAAGCGGGAGGGAGCCAGCTCTGTCGAGGCCAGGGCCCATGGGCGCCGTTGGGAAGCTCACAGACTGCTCGGATGCTCAGCAAAATGCAGCAAAGGGCAGTCTGCCAGCTTCTGCTTTCAGTTTCAGGGGGAGACCATCTGCGGGCCTCGGAGCCAGGAGCCCCTCGCCCCTGTGCTTAAAAAGACTCAGGCCAGAACCAAGATGTCCGTGCTCCCCTGTCCCCTGCGCTCCGTGAGTCTCGGGGCACCCAGGTAAATGCAGATGCTCCTCGCTGACCCTCCTTTATCCCCCTCCACCTCCTGTGTGGCCACAGTACGTTGGCTGAAGGAGACGGGGTGGTGGGCTAAGCCCGGGCCTGTGAATGTGCCACCTAGACACGGTCAGAGACTGGACAGATGTCGGTGATGGACATCCGAGGTGGATGACTCACCGAGGTCCAGACTAGACCTGACGTGTGCTGGCCTCAGGTGGCCCCTGAGGACCGGCGGGAAGTGGCCGACCATCGAGGCCTCCTGTGTGCACGCTCTCCCGCACCGCCAGGCCGGGTCAGGATGGGCTTCGGCCCGGAGGGCCACTCGGAGCCCGGTGGCCCTGACAGCAGATGACAGACCGTGCTCCAGGGTGGAGCAGAGGAAGCTGGGGGTGAGGCACGGCCCCTGTACACCCTGACGACTCGGCTCTCCCGGATGAGCCTCAGATGCTGCTCCTGTCAGAGGGGACACCGGCAGGCGGTCCCGAGAGGCTGATTCCCACGGGAGATGCGTGTTGACACGTGTTCAGAGAGGGGCGGGGCCGCTGGGGGACCGGGGTCTGAATTCAGCTGTTTGCAGAGGCACAGGTAGCTGGGAGCGTGGGGAGACCGGCAGGGCCGTCCAGGTATGAGATGAGGGGCCGGACGAGCCTGCCTGCTGCCCGGCCGCCCCCAGCCCCCTGACTGTGGAAGTGAGCACGTCCCCCACCTCGAGCAGTGACCGTCATCATCCTTTCGGCAAGCACTGGCTCCTGCGTGCTCAGGATGGCGGGGGCCCATGAGCTGGGGCAGGAGGAAGCACATGCTGGGCGGGGCAGACCGCCGGGCGTGAGCAGCGCGCGGCCAGGAGGAAGCCAGAGGACCAGCGCAGCTGCTGGCGGCTCTTGGGCGGCAGTGGGGAGCTTGGCCTCAGAATCACGGGAGGGTTTTGGGTCTTGAAATTCAAGGAGGAAGATAGCAAGGCTCGTCTACATTTCTTTTTGCAGTCTTCACATTCATTTACAGTAGGCCTGGTCCCACAACATAGAATCAGGTAAAAAAAAACATCAGCGAGTCAGCCCAGGGACAGGAAGAAAGCAGAGTCGGTCCGTGAGGCTCAGGCCAGGCCGGGAGACGATGGGTGACCTGGCAAGTCTGGGAATGGCCGAGTGGAGGCTGGGCCGAGAGGAGCCAGTCGGGGGCAGATGCCGGAGGCGGGGGAGGCGCTTGTGACGCCCTCGGAGGAGCCGCTGAGGAGGAGGAGGCAGCGAGGGGCCGTCCCGGGGCCGAGGAGGGGGTGGGGGTCTTGGGAGGCAGACGTGGTCAGCGGGTCAGGCGCTCTTGAGGGGCCGAGGACGCTGAGGACAGAGCCGGGTCTCCACGAGCCAGGGCGGGCGCGAGGGTGAGCGGGGGCCGCACGAGGCTGAGAAGCCAGACAGGCGGGTGGGCGTGCGGCCTGGTGAGGTCTGGGCGCCGGGGCGGGTGCCAGGCCTGGGCGCCCGGTCCACACTGCCGGGGAGAGCACAGCCCAGGCTCCACGGGAGAAAGGGGGACGGGCCCCCTGCTGACTGCACCCACCCAGCACCCGGCCACCAGCACGGACAGCGGCCGAGAAGCTGCCCGCCCCGAGGCGGCCCTCAGGAAGTGGCCGAACCTCCACCGCAGCGGCTCCATGCCCGGGGATCACAGCCCTCGGCGCCAGCCATTCTTGGCCCAGCAGCCGCACCAGACCCCGGTGTCCCCAGGCATACGCAGGCATCACGCTGCTGCCCCATGAGGCCCAACTCCCCCCGGCCTCCAGGGCCCCTGGGACCTGGAATCCCCCGGCTACACGGGTCAGCCCCAGGCGGTGGTGACCATCCCGCTGACTTTCCCCGCCGCGTCCCCACCGCCCTAGGGCGCCCCCTTCTGCCCAGCTCCTCTGGGAGCCCCACCCGCCCGTCCCACTCACCCCAACCCCGCCGCTGGGTCTTGCGCTGTGGGGGTGGGGTGCCTGGTGGGTTTTCTGATGGGTTCCTTTGGGGTCTGTGCACCACCCCTAACCCCCCCAACTAGAACAAGCCAGATCTGGGTTAGTTATAAATAGCCAGGCCTGCGCCTCTCCTTTTAGCTGAAAAGCAGCAAAGTGAGCAAGCAGAGAGGCGCACCCGGCACGCGCTTTATTTTTAAATCTCCCCCGTTTCCAAGTGAGCCGGGTCCCCATGCTCAGCATCTCAAGGACCAGAAATGCTGGGAAGGAAAGCCCCGGCGGCTGAAGGCCTTGCCTCTCCGTCCTGCTGTGTGTCCCGGGCACTCAGGCTGCCCCTCCGGGCTTCGGCTTCCTCCCCAGTGGTGTGGGGCCGGGGAGGGAGGGGGCAGTCGAAGTGCTCACCTCCAGCTAGCTTCCTGCCATGACTCCCGCCACTCACCCACCCCCAGCCTCTGGCCGCCCTGGTGCGTCCACAGCAGCACCTTCCCCCGGGCTGGCCCGGGTGCACTGAGACCCCATCCAGCCCTGATGGATGGTGCAGCCCCCAGGCAGGAACCGTACCCCTCCGTCAGCCAGCACGGCCCTTCTCGGAGGGTCAGGCTGCCACCTGCGCACTGTGGGCTGGGGCTGAGCGGGACTGGGGGCCGGAGAGCAGGGCTGAGCGGGAGAGAGCGCTCAGACCCCCAGGAGAGGTGGGCGGGGACCTCCGAGAGCTGGTCCCGCAGGGCAGGAACTGTGCGTCTTTTGTCTGAATGCCCCCCTCACCCCCCACCCGCACCCACAGGCCCCGGCCTGCGGCTGGCACCCCGTGGGCTGAGACCCTTGCTGCGCCAGGCCCCGCGTCTGGGCACAGGGGGTGCTAGCCCGTACACTGGCCCCTCACCCCCTCCTCTGACACGCTGCCCGCTGCCAGGTGGGCTTGTGCAGTAGGGCGAGCGGCTTGTCTGAGCTCACACAGCCGGATGCAGTTGGGAGTCCACCTGAGCTGCCTTCTGCCTTTAACCTGTGTGTATCACAGCCGGGACTTCCCTGGCGGTGCGGTGGTTAAGCATCTGCTTTGCACTGCAGGGGACGTGGGTTCGAGCCATACTCAGGGAACTAAGACCCCACGTGCCGCGGGCGGGGCCTGAGCCCGTGAGCCACAACGCAGACCTAGCAGAGCCAAGAGTAAATATTAACAGAAAAAACGCACAACTTAGAAAACCCAGGACTCTTGAGGCAACAGGAAACGGCTTCTCCTGTGCTGTGAGTGCCCGGAGAATAAACGGACGGAACCAGCTGGGGGCCCCTGGGGGCCCTGGACACGCTGCCCTGCCTCTCCGCAGGGACCGAGGGCGGAAGGCTGGGCGATATCTTCAGAGAGGAAATCCCTGGGTGCTAATTGGCACTCAGAGACCTGTAGGCTAATTAACCTGTTTATTTGTCTCTCTGGAGTAAATTAGAGGGTTGAGCCGGGGAGGCGGGAGGCAGAGGTGTCTGCTGGTGGCAGCTCCGGTGGGGGACTGTGGACGGCTTCATGGTGGGTGGCCCGGGCTGCTGGAGACGCCACGGAGCGGCTGGGCTGCCAGGCACCCTCCTTGGGGGCCCACTCCCGCCCTGTGCGGGCTGCTCTGCCAGCAGTTCTGAGCACTCACGAGCACCCTCGGGGTGCTGCCTGGCTGTCTCTGGGGTCTCCTCTGGACAGCCAGCTGTGGGCTGACTCCCCGGGGCGGGGGCGGCTGGGAGGAGTGAGGCAGAAGTGTTCACCGGGGTCAGGGAGGCGGCTCCAGGCGGCCCCCTCTCTGCTGGGCACTGGGCCCCTTGAGACCCCTTGGCCGGAATCTGTGGACTGCCCACCAGCTGTGGTTGGGGGGCACAGCCCTTTTCATGTGAGACACTGTGCTATTCACTCTAAACCTGCCTGTAACCCCCTGGCCAACTTTCTCTCCCATCCCCGGGGCTGGCCGGGTGTCAGAGACGTCGCGTTGCGGGTGGAAGGAGGGATGGATGCCCCCCGCCCCTCGACCCCATCCCAGGCTTCCCTCTGGTGCATGGTGGTTGGGGGGGAAGGCCCCCTGTGTGCCCGGGTCCCGAAGGGGCGGCTGCCCCTTCTCGGGCCACTGTTCCAGGCGGGTGCCCCCCAACCCCAGGTGGCCAAAGGCTGGACCTTTTGGGGCTTGCCGTGACCTCACGGTTCCCACCCCAGCTTGTCAGCCGTGGCTTCAGGCCCCTGCTTGGCAGCGGGGGTGGGTGGGGTTTGTCATTTATCTGGTCAAACACTGCAGCCCCCCCCCCAAGTCCTCCGGCTTCCAGCACATGCGACAGGTGGAGGGTGGCCCCGGGCCCGCGCTCAGGGCCCGCTCCCGTCCCGCTCTCGTCCCGCAGGGGCCCTGGGCATCGTCAACAGCGGCCTGATCCCCTCGCTGGTGTGGAAGCTGCAGCGGGAGGGGGAAGAAATGCAGGCGCTCCTGCTGGACACGCTGGCCGCCTGCCTCAGGGAGGACGCCACCGAGGCGCTGGCCAGCCGCGCGGTGCCCTTCCTGAAGGAGAAGCTCCTGAGCGCCAGCAGCAACGTCCGCAGTAAAGCCGCCCACACGCTCATCGCCATCAGGTGAGGCCCAGGGGGGGCAGGAGCCCTCCAGCAGGGCGGCCCCCAGGCCCGCCGCCCCCCGTGAGGAGGGGGAGCCCAGGGCGACCAGGCACTCGTGACCCAGGGTCACCGTGCTCAGAGTCTCTGTCTGGCCCAGCGTCCCCCTGGAGGGCAAGATCCAGGTGTGGCAGCATGACGTCATCCCCATCCTGGTACACCTGCTGAGAGACAAGGAGGAGGAGGTGCAAGCCAACGCGGCGGGGGCGCTCATGAGCGCCACGGTGACCACCGAAGGTGAGCCCCCCGGCGGGGCCCGACCGGCGGCGGTCCGGGCTCCACCCTCTTCCTCCGGGCCCTCCCTGTCACCCTCTCGGTTCTCTGGTCTTGGAGTTCCTGCCTCTGACCCAGGCCTTTGTGAACCAAAGTTCTGGGACTGCCTCGCTTGCCACACCCGGGAGCCAGTCCTCCCGAGGTCCCGGCGGAGGACGGAGCCCAGCGCCACTGGCCTCAGTGTGGTGGGGCGGGCAGCGGCGGGGGGGAGCAAAGAGGAACTGAGCTTACCCCCCACCCCGACTCCCACACTCAAGTCAGCGCCCTGGGCGCTCGGAGGGGCCCGGACCAGCTCCCCGCCTGGAGGCCGGGTCCCTGCAGCACCTTCCGCCGCCTGCACCAGCCGGGTCCCCCGAGTTTCCTTGCTGTCCCCCCCGGCTGCCTGGGCTCCGATCCTCAGTCAGCAGCAGACCCCCCAGCGCTGGGAGTCCCGCAGATGCCCATTTGCCCTGAGGAGCGCCCCGCAGACCCCCGGCCACCCCCACCCCCGCCTGCTGTGGGCCCCGGGCATCCTGGGTGGGCGCCTGGAGGGCTGGGGGCGCTCAGGGGACCCCAGCAACGTGGAAGTTTGGGGATGTGAGGCCACTTCCCCTGAGCTGGCGTTCCCACAAGGGACCCTGCACCCCCTCGGCAGGCCAGGCCCCGGGGGAGCGGGCAGGGGGCAGTGGAGACGCGGATGCCTCGGCCTCTGAGGTCTGCGGCTTGGGGACCTGGGGGCAGGAGGCACAGCAGAGGGGTGGGGTGTCCTGGGGCGGCGGGTGTGGGGTGGACCCACAGGATGGGGGTGCGCCTGGGCCAAGGGGGCTGGCCGGTCTGAAGCAGCAGGAAGTGATTGACGCACGAGGGTGGGGGCAAACTTGGCATTTCGGCGGGCAGGGCCCAGGGGGCAGCGAGTGGAGTTTGATTTTCAAAAGATCCTTCACGCTGCCTGGTGAGGCCTGGCTGCCCAGCTGGGGAGCTCACGGGGCCCAGGCCGCGGGCGGAGACGGCCGGGGGGCCCGGGAGGTGGGCAGGGCTCCCCTCCACCCCAGGAACACCTGGCGTTGGGGCCGGCAGGGAAGTACGCGGCGCTGGACGCGGAGGCCACCGGCCCGCTGCTGCAGCTGCTGGGCGCGTCTCTGAGCAAGACGCGGCTGAGCGCCATCGAGGCCCTCACCATGCTGGCTGAGGCGCCCGAGGGCCGCAAACTCCTGCAGTCACACGTGGCCACCTTCCGGGTGCTGGAGGAGGACCTCAGCCCGGCCGTGCAGCGGGCCGCCCGGACCGCCCTCAGAGTCATCGAGTGGAAGCCCTGAGTCTCCTACCGGCGACCCCCGGCCCCGCGACTCCACGTCCCAATAAACACACCAAGTCTCTTTATCTTGGTCCGAATGGTGGCACCTGATGGCCCTGGAGCGGTCACATGTCTCCTCTCTCTAGGCAAAGGGGAAACGCCCGGCTTGGCAGGACCGGGTCACAGGCTGACCTCGGGGCCCGGGGACGGGTGGGAGGCCTTCTTGCACGGGGCTGCGGGCGAGGCCCCTGGGAGGGCAGAAGGAGGGACGAGGCGGAGGCGGCAGCTGGACACTCCGGTGAACAGGCCCTGGGGGTGCGGCCCTGCTCCTCAGGTCGGCCAGCTTCCCACGTAGGGTGGCAGCAAGGAGGGTCACGGGTGCCACCCCTGTGGGCTCTTGCTGGGGGAGGGTGCGTTGTAAGAAGGCCCCCACCTGCACCCCAGGGATTAGTGCTCAGCAAAGGGTAGCCCCTTCAGGTCTCCCCCTCCAACAGCTGAGCTCCCCGAAGCCAAGCCCCCTGATTGAGCCTGGGCCGGCCTCCCCCAGCGGCTTCCGCTGCTGTCTGCAGGCTGGAGCATCTGCAGGGATGGGAGGTGACATCGGGGGAGGAGAAGCAGACTGCTGGGATAGGCTTGGGGGGGGCGGGGAGCGCCGGTGGTCCGGCTCCGTTTCAGGGCTGGACTCGTTTGCCTGGGCTGAGCCGGGGCCTTGCTCTCCAGGACCCACGCCAGCTTTTTTTCCCTTGTTCCATGCGCAGACAGAAGCTGCGCTTCCTGTGGGAAAGAACCTCCCACAGAACTAGCATCCCCGGGGAGTGAGTGCCTTCCACAAGTCCTTCCGGGGACTGGGGCCTTCGCTTACCTAGAAGGGACGCCGGGACATCTGGCCCCCTGGGGCTCCCAAGAATGAGCCCCAAGCAGGCCCTCTTGGTCCGGGAGGGGCCGGCTGCCGGGCCCAGGGGGGTTTTCAGGTTAGGTCTCATGCTCAGGAAAGGTCCCGTAAGAGGGACACTCTCCTCCCTTAGGGAAAGAGGTGCTTGAGGGGCCCCACGTCAGCCTGCCCCCGTCACCCCTCCGCCACCGCGCACCGGCTCCAGTGCACCACCTCCCCAGGGGGGCGCCCGCCGCCCTGCTCGGTGCACGGGCCCTCCCTGCCGGTGGCCGCTGTCCTGGCCCTCCACCCAGGGCCCCGGCTGCACCCCCCCGCTCGGTCTCCTCTGTAGAAGGACCCCCTTTCCCAACCTGACTGCTCTGTCCCGCTCTCCCGCACTGCCTCACCTGCCTGGCGGACATCCTCTACCAGGCTCCCATCTCAGCTAGGGCGGCCCACGGTCTTCTCTCCCTGCAGTCTGAGTCGCTAGCGCCAGCCTCTCTCCCGGGTTCCGGACCCCTCCAAGCAACTTAATATCAACCCTTAAATGTCTCCAGGCAAGAATTAATGCCAACCCTTCACCAACTGCTTTAAAAAAAGAGAAGAGGTGGGGACACTTCCCAACTCATTCCTTGAGGCTAATATCACCCCCATCCCCAAACCAGGCAAAGACCTCACGAGGAAAGAAAACTATAGACCAATATCCTCTACACATATAGATACAAGAACTCAACCAAATATTAGCAAACCAAATCCAGCCACATGAAAAAAGCCTTGTATACCACGACCAATGGGCACTTCTCCCAGTGATGCAAGACGGGTTCAACGCGTGACGACAAACCCACGTTAACAACAAAGAGAATAAAGAACAGAAATCACACAGTCACCTTCACAAGTGCAGGAAAAAGCATTTGACAGAATCCAACACCCATTTCATTAAAAAGGAAAAAACCTTAAAACTAAAACTAAATAAATAACTCTCAGTAAAAACGTCCCTGGTGCCCCAGGGGTCAAGAACCCACCTGCCAGTGCAGGGGACACGGGTCCCAGCCCCAGGCTGGGGACAGCCTCCTGCCGCAGGTTCTGAAGCCCGCGTTCCGAGAGCCTGAGCTCTGCACAGGGGGAGCCTCCCCAATAAGAAGCCCACGGAAAGTGCCTCGAGCGTGGCCCCCGTTCACTGCAGCTAGAGAGAGCCCGAGCGCAGCTGTGAGGGCCCAGCACAGCCAGAAACAAAAGAAACACGTAAATAAAGCTTTAAAAACCCAGCAACATAGGGACAGAGTGGAATTTCCTCAACATGATAACATCTGCAAGACTCACTGCTAACATCATGCTCGACCGTGAGACGCTCGATGCTTTTCCTCCAAGATCGAGGGCAAGACAAGGGTGTCCACTCTCACTACTTCAAACGTGACACTGTACCGGAAGTTCTAGCTGGGGCAGTTTAGGCAAGAGAATGAAATAAAAGGCATCCGGGTTGGAAAGAAGTTGTACTTGCAGATTACATGATTTTATATGTGAAACAATTCCAAGGAATACACTTTAAAAATATAAGAATAAACAAGTTCCACAAAGTTACAGGTTCCAAGATCAAGAAACAATTTTTGTTCTTCTTTACCTGAGCAATGACCCATCCGAGAATGCAATTAAAGGGCAGGGGACTAATAGAAACTGTTGTGTATAAAATAAATAAGCTGCAAGGACATACTGTACAACACAGGAAGTAAAACCAACCTTTTAATAGTAACTATAAATGCAGGGTGATCTTTAAAATTATGAATCACTAGGTTGCACACCTGTAACTTTCATAATATTGTGCATCAAGTATATCTCAACTTTTAAAAAAGCCTCATTTACAGTACCGTCAGAAAGAATAAAATACCCGGGAATCAACTTAGACATGTAAAACTTTGAGTGCTGAAGACAAAACACTGCTGGAAGAAATGAAAGAGGACCTAAATGAACATCCCACGTTCATCAATCAGAGAGACCGAACGTGGTCAAGCTGGCAAAGAGCGTCTTCAAGCCACTCGAAGTCCACGAGTCCCAAGCGGTGCTCCGCCTGCTCCCACCTGCCCCTCCCCGCGTGGCCCGGCTTCGGAGCCGGGGCGCCCTCTGCCCATGCGCTCAGGCTGGAGAGCCACTTCTGGGCCCTCCTCCCAGAAGCCCAGCGACCGGAGTCTGTGACTTCAGCTTGCTGGCTTCTCTAGGTGCTAATCGGGACCCTTGTCTTTTCTTCTCTGCTGCTAACTTGCCGGGATTCCTCCAACAGCCTCCTGGTGGGTGTTCTCGCCTCCCTTTCACCCTCCCAGCAGCAGTCTGCAGACCTGGTCCCACTCCTTCATGGCTGAAGCTCCCAGCGACTCAGGATCCCAGACACCTGAGGCCTGCGGGCCGGGCCCCCCCCAGCTCTGCGCCCAGGCCTGCTCACACCCCTGCCTCGCCCTGTCTGCCCGCACGCCGCCACGCTCCCCCGCTGGCTCGCTGACCTCCTGCTTTCATCAAGGGAGGCCTCTTCCCGGGGCGCTCCTGCCGCTGAGAGTGTGTGCAGAGGGCCCCGGGCACTGGGCCTGCTGACAGCTCAGTCTCCTCCTCCGTGAAGTGTGGCTGAACCTGGTCCTGCCGCCTCGGGTGGTCCCTTGGCCTGAAGGCGACGGTGACCCCGGGCGGGGAACCACAGGCCACCGCTGCTGCCGTCTGCTTCCTGAGGCCGAGAGTTCCATCCACGACGGTCTTCCAGCTGTCCTGGCACACAGCAGGCACTCAGACATGCCGGCTGAAGGCCTCACCGGGGGAAGACGGGCTGGTTCTGACCGCACCTTCAGAGGGTGATTTTTGCAATGCTGGCGGGCCTCCCCCAAATCCCTTTGACGTATCTGAGACTTTTTCTAAAGACTCGAATCATTTATTCTGGTCTGAGAGGAAGAAAGGAAGGGGTGGCTGAGGGCGCCCCTGCAGAGACACAGCCCAAGAGTGGCCTCTACCTGACTACTAAGGGGATCCAGCCCAGGGCTCGACTCCCAGTGGCAGGCAGCCTGGGAGGGACGTTTCCTCTCCGTCTGTCCCCGAGGGGTGCAGCCAGACAGAAGGTGCAGGGAGGCCCGGTCCTCGGGCAGGGACCAGCTCAGCCCACCACCATCCAGGCAGGTGCCAGCGTCTCTGTCCATGGAAGCCCTGGCGCCTGCTGGCCTGTGTGACCTTCGGCAGTGGGCTCAGCCCCTGTGGGTGGGCATCTTTGCCAGCAGCCGTACCTTTCCAGAGGAGGAGAAAACACTGCCAGTGGAGGTGGGCACAGGAAGGAAACGGTGACAGCAAACACAGGCAAGGCTCCCAAAGATATCAAGAGATAAAAAGCCAGGTTAACGTGAAAGCCAGCGTCTGCGCGGTGGAGCCATCGCAGGGAGCGGCTCAGCGAGCGGAGGACGGGCGTGCTCGCCCGCGATCCCTGCGCTCGCCGCCTGCCGGCCGCAGCCCCGAGGCTCAGGGCCTGTGCTCAGCGGTAAGACCCTGGACGGGCCCCCTCCCGCCGCATGGCCGCTAGTAGAAGTAGACGTGGAAGAGTGCCGTGAGCAACAGCAGCAGGATCCCGCAGAGGCCGAGCGCTTTGCTCCAGAAGGGCTGCTTCTGCGGCGCCTCCCTCTCTGTCCCCTCCGCAACACCGTGTGCCGTGCCCTCAGGCGTGTCATTCTGCTCCGTCGCAGGCACGACCACCTCTTCTGGGGCCAGCTTGGGGCTGGGCAGCAACTCCAGGCCACAGAACACGTCCCAGGCCTTCCAGAGGCAGCCCTTGGCCTCTATGAACATGTCTGGAACCGAGGGGACGGGCACGGTCAGCAGGCCAGCACACAGGAGGGGTCTTCCTAGGGTCTTGCGTCTTGCGGGGAGCCCTGAAGGGAGCCCAGGGGACCAGCTCCCGATGCAGACAGCAAGCCTCAGCCCTGGCTGTGGAGCGCCTCCCTCCAGCCTCGGGGGCACAGAGAGAGGGGCTGGGGGGCCACGCTCACCCAGCATTGGCAGGGACTTCAGCCAGCCCAGAGCCCGGCTGGCATGGGGCAGGCCTCCCCTGCGGACCCACACCGAACCCAGCGGTGCAGGTTCGGGCAAGAGGCTGCTCCGCGGAGGACAGAGAGCCCGCTGCCCTGCTCTCTCTGCATGGCCGTGTTCTCCAGGCACCAGCAGCCTCACGGCCTGACCCAAGGTCCTTCTGGGTCCTCGGAAGGGGAACTGGTGTTTTCTCCAAGAGCGGGGGAGGCCCAAGAATTATAGGCAAATTTCCATCCATATCTCTGGGCCAAATCAGTGAAACGCCTCCCTCTGGGGCTTAACCATCCCTCCGGCGTCTGGCCGCTGCGGGCCGCTCAGGCTCAGGTCAGCACCAGGGCCAGCTCCGCGCACACGCGGGTGGGGAATGGCGCCCTCCCTGACAACAAGCACGTCCCGGTCCAGCACTGCGCGTGGTGACCTGTTCTGCGTCTTACCCCCTTGGGCAGCAGCAGCACCAGATGTGTCCCGAGGCTGCGGCAGCACCAGGGATCGTGGAGCTCACCAGGCGGTGCTGCGGGGGCCTGTGTCGCGAGGGAGGGCTGCTGCCGGGGACCCCAGAGACAACGAGCTGCCGCGGCAGTGGGAGGCCCGGCCTCTCGGATGCCGCCGTCACCGCCTGGCCCAAAAGGGCCGACCCATCCTATGACCACAACCCAGGGCTGTCTGAAGGGAGGCAGGACGGGCCAGTGGCCGAGCGCGTGTGCTCTGGAGTCAGCCTGCCTGTGCCCGCCCTCCCCAGCCCCACCACTGCTGGGCTGTGCAGGGAGCTGGGCAGACACTTCCTGGGGGGACTCCGTCTCCCCGTCTCTGAACTGGGGGTAACAGTGGCCCCTGTCACACACAGCGCCCGGCACACCCCACGTGCGCAGCAAGTGCGCACGCCCATCATCACAGGAGCTGGAAGGGGCCCCGAGGAAACGCTCTGCACACATGGCCCTGACGGCCAGTCCCCCGTCCCCCAGGGAGAGCACCCTTAGAGCCTGGCACCTCCAGAGGCCTGGGCAGCCTGGCTGCAGGTGTCAGGAGACGGTCCCTGGCAGGACTGTAGGCGGGGCCCCAGGAGTATGTCCCCCAGACATGCCTGCCACAACGCCCCCTCCGCCCCCACCCCCCACCCTGGGCCCTTGCTGCAGACTCAGCGCTAATCCCGTTAGGCTTTATCCCACTTGCGTCAGTGCTTCAGGAGGTACAGGCACCCTCCCCGTGGCCCCACACGCCTCTCTGACCCCACTGCTGAGCACTTTCCCCTGGGCCTCCTGGAGACCCCGACCCAAGCCTCTCCTGGACACTCTTCCTGCTGGGACTGAAACTCAGATGTCCACAGCGGTGTCCCTGGATCCCTCGAGGGGGCAGCTGCCTGCTGCTCCTTGCAGACAATGCCCGCCCGCTCCCAGGAGCCTCTGGCTTGAACCGCTGTGAGGTGCCATGACCCGCTGTCCCTCCCCCTCTCCCCCATCCTGAGACACACGGTAATCTGTGCGGCTCCGTGCATCCCTCCTGCCCCACCACAGACACCTCTAGATCGCCAGACGCTTCTGTTTCTCCGCCCCTCACTTTGTACCAGACCATCCCCTCCTCCCCCTGCACCTGCTGACGCCTCCCACCTCCATATTCTGGGCCCAGAACCCCAGAGAGAGGTCTCAGAGGCATCACGGGGCACTTCTGGGAGGGGGCGGGAGCAGGCTCCTCCTGTCGCTGGCTTCCGGCCGCCTTCTCACCTGGCTGTGCCTGGGGCTCAGGGATCTTCACCTCTGCGTCCTCGTCCAGGTCCACCCTTTCCTCCTGGCTGTTCCGTAAACTCCAACAGAGGCGGTGGAGCTGAGGGGGGAGAAGGGGCTTGTCACCACCAGGGCCCTATTGTCAGGGCATATGGTGTCACCGCCGGGCACCAGGGTCTCCAGGGACTGAAGAGAGGGTGGTCATTAGTTCCAACAAGGGAGGAAGGAAGGGGTGGGCTGGGGAAAGTGTGGTGCTCGGGAACTCCGGGTTTCAGTTCTGGCCTCGCAAAGGGTGAGCTCAGTGTCCTGCGATGGACACTGGGGCTACAAGGCACACGTTCAGCGTGCCTTCTGGTGACTGAGGTCCAGGAAGCTGTGCCCTCCAGGCCGGGAGAAGTGGCCCCTCACCCCTGGTCTGCTGCTCCTGGATCACCCACAGGGCGGACCCAGGGGCTGATTTCCTGCCAGAAGAACCTCCTGGCTGTCAGAGACAAGCGCTCACAGGCAGCCCAGGGGAGGCCTGGCCTGCCTCATCTTGGGTACCCCATGGTCTGGCCCAGCAGGACTCAGCTGCTCAGAGTAACAGGTGTCTGCAGGCGCAGAAAGGCAGGACCCCCCTCTTCCAGTCTGTCACTCTGTTATCTTCCCGAAAACACACGTGGAAACTTTGGGAAGTAACAAAATCCAGGCTTTTTTTTTTTTTTAAGGGTTGGGGTCAGTACTAAGTGAACATGTCCATCAAGTCTGTCCTGAAATAGGTTGTTATCTATTATACTGACCTCGGTACATTTGAATCTCAGCACCACCAGCACCCCACTCACCCAATCACAGCAGGGATGGGACTGAAGCAGCCTGCCATCTTGGACTAAGACAGGACTCAGAGATGCCTGTCATTCACCCTGAGTGGCTTCTTGACGATGCTGTCCATCCGCATTTGCCTTTTCAGCCACGCGCTGAGCGCTGTGGCCCAGGCCATGGGGCAGAGAGAGCCTGGGCATGAGTGCGCCCCGCCTCTCCCGGAAGCACCCACACAGACGCTGGCCCGGAAGCACCGCCCCCCCTTCCCCTCCCCGCCGTCCCGAGCGCCTGCACTGCTGGGCCGGACAGCACTCAGGTGTGCGGCTGCCCGAGCAACAGGCCAGACCAAACAGGTGCGGATACAAGGGCAGCAGCGAAGAGTCAGACAAGCTGCCGTCAAGACCCTGTGCGACCGGCCGGAGCGCGGGCCAGCACCTGAGCTTCTCCACGTGCCTGGAGCAAGGCAGGGGCACTGCGGGGGGCGGGGGGGGGGGCAAGCTGTCCTGGGCTTGCGGGCCATCCTCTCTACCTGCTCCGCCCCAGTCCCTCGGGCTCTGGGCGCGCGAGAGGAACGGAGCGAGCGGAACTGCCGCGCTGCACAGAGTCGGCCAGAGCAGAGGCATCTTCCCAGTCCCCGCGTCTCATCCAGGCCCCCCTCCCTTCGAGCGCCTCCTTCCCGTCTCTCATCCTGGACACCCAGGACCCTCCCTGCTGCCCTCCAACTCCGCCAAGCCCCTGGGGAGTCCTGCTAGGCCCACTGGCCACGCCCATGCAGGCGACACATGGCAGTCTACTCAGGCCCAGCAGGGCTGCTGGCTAGCTTTGGAGTCGTGGACAAGTGACCACACTCCTCTGAGCCCAGGTGTTTTATATTCCAACTAGAGTGGCGGACACCTCCTCCTGGGCAGGGCAAGTGGCCGGACAAGGAGAATGGGGCATGCAGGCCGCTGGCCATAGCTCTGTGGGCACTACTTTCCCCCCACAACCTGCACCCCCACTCGCCAGGCAGGCGGCAGCTGGGATGACCCTGATTATATTAACTCACACTGGAGTGAGCGACCTCAGTGTTTCACAGAAAATTTGTATTTTAAAAGGCAAACATCTCACTCTTGGTGAATACTTCATTGGAGGACTGTCGGAAAGCCTTTTAGGTCAGCTCTACATTTAAGGCAAGGAGTTACTTGCCTATTTCTGGCCCGTCCGTCACCCCGACCCCCAGCCCTCCCACTGCTAAAAACCACGCAGGACCTTCAGCCACTTCTCTCCCAAGCTGCTCCCAGGACGCGGGGGCTGCAGGCTGACCCCGGAGCTCGCCCTCAGCGGCACTCACGTGTTTGTCTGGAATCGGCACGGTGAACATGGAGATGCCCAGGACAGTGACAAGACTGATGGCGAAGAGGATCATGGCGAAGTAGAGGTAGTGCACGCCGCAGATGATCCGGGGGCACTTCCTGTTCACGGAGCAGGTCCAGGGCCCGTAGGCAAACTCGGACACCATGCGGCAGGAGCCGATCACGAGGCCGCTGGCCAGCCCCCAGAAGGCACCCTGACAGAGGGGGAGCCCGAGTCACCGGGAGCACGGCGGCGCCAAGACGAGTCGTCCGGCTCTGAAGCTAAACCGGCACAACGAGGGCTTCAGGCACCCGGCAGAGCCGTCGCAGCGCCGAGGCAACACCGCCCAGGGCCGAACAGAGACCCGAGAGGCGCCCACACTCTATCAAGTCTGTCGGAGAACTCAGGGGATACTGCGAACACTGGAGACACTTCTGAGTCAGACAACGAAGACACAGCTCGGACACAGTGTCCAAGAAGACCTCAGTCCTCCCTGCTGCGGTAGGGGCGCCTCCGTCTCCCCAGCTACTCCGGCACAGACCCCAGAAGACGTCCCTGGCTCCTTCTCCCTCGAGCCTGCCCCACCACCGATCCATCAGCAAGTGATGCTGCCGTTCCCATGGAGACCACCTCCGCCACGATCCTCCGCTGTCTCTCACACGGGGGGACTCCCTTCCTGGCCTCTGCTTGCCCGCAGTCCGAGGAGCCTGAGTGAGCTCTTCGAAACGTGGGTCAGGGAGTGCCCCGCCGCTGCCGAAGCCCTTGTGGCTTCTCCTGGCCGCCCTGAGGAGCAAGGCGCACCTGCTCGGCTGACCTCACGGGCTCCGCCCCCCGACGGCGCACTCCGGCCACCACGCCCGCCCTCTGCCTGCTGCCGGGCTTTTGCACGTGCGCTTCTTCCTGCTTCGGTCTCTCCCCAGATCTCGGTGGTTCTGGCTCACCCTTCAGGACTCAGGTTCTGCGTCACTTTCTTAGGAGCAATCTTCTCCCACTAGCGTGGCTAACGTCCTGGTGCCCCACGCCCTGTCACCAGCATCTGCCCTGCTCACCTCCATGATACTCCTTTACTTTCCCCCCTTCTTTACTTTTAAGCAGTGCTACTCCGCTCTCAGAAATCTTATCTGCTCACTGGGCATCATCTGTCTACTCCTCCTTACGCTTGGGCTTGGAGCCAGTCTCAGGGACGGCTGGATGTTGGGGGAGGCAGAGGATTCAGTGCGTGGGAAGAGTCTTGGAGAAAGAACTGAAGCCAAAGGCCAGGTGGGTGGTTGGTCCACAGGACCCATTTATTGAAGGAGACGTGCAGAAAAGGGAAGATCAGGGAACAGATGAGGGTGAGAGAGAGGGCCTGGAGAAGTTCTCCAGGCCAAGGAAGGGGCCCATAATATGCTATAACCTTGCACCAAGGTAGCCGGAGAGCCACTGACAAGCTTCCCAGGTCCCCTCGGTGCCAGGCCCCAACACCCTGAGTGACTCAGAGGTGCGAGGCAGATCGTCCTGGCCACCTGCTCCTCTTGCCCACGCCCCTCCCAAGCAGCCACAGGGAGGAGCCTTTCCAGAACCCAGATGCCCCCTCACCCTATTCTCGGTGCTAAACTGAGTCCTGGTGAGCTGAGCCATGGTTTGGTGGTAAAGAAGCCACCTGCCAATGCACGAAACTCAGGTCTCATGTGGGTTTAATCCTTGGGTCGGGAAGATCTCCTGGAGTAGGAAATGGCAACCCACTGCAGTATTCTTGTCTGGAAGATCCCATGGACAGAGGAGCCTGGTGGGCTACAGTCCACGGGGGTCACAAAGAATCAGACACAGCTGAGTGGCTGAGCATGCACCCACGAGATGAGCAGAGCAGGAAGCACTAGCCACTTGGCCTGGAGGCCTGAACACCTGGCGTGAGCCTGCAGGAAGCAGCAGCCAGATGCAGGTGGACAAAGACACTCACAGCAAAGTAAAGAGTCCGTGGGGAAGGAGAAGGGCCACGAAGGGCAGGGGACAGGCAGTCAGCACCGCACGTGACCAGCAGTGGCCGGGCCCGGGGGCTGCATACGGAGAGGCCAGGGCTGGTGGGCAGGCAGGAGCCAGGTCTCAGAGGCGCTGTGCTCAGAACTCGTGCAAGGTAGGAAAAACAAGTCAGGATGTGACTCAGCTAACAAGTCAAAATGTTCTGGCAAACCGTGCTTCCAGTCTTACGGGTGAAATGATTGAACCATTAGTTGGGATCTGTATCTGGTTCTACATGTGATGGAAGAGACGGTCTTCATGCAGGGAAGGTGGTAGGAGCCTGGGGCTGAACATCCCCCTGAGCGTCTGACATCTCTGAGCAGGAAAGCCTCCTCACGCAGAGGCAATGGCGGAGGGCCCTCCTGTGGCTAGACAAGCGTGCCGGAGGGTCCCACATGCTCTGCCCCGTGTGTGGCACGGCTGGAGGCGGATGGCCTTGGAAGCGCACAGAACAGACCAGAGCCTGCCTTCCGCCAGCCCAGCCCCGTGTGTGAGCCACCTACCTGCTCAGTGACTCTCTTGCAGAATATGGCCAGCAGGAACATGGCAGCCACGGGTGGCGTCAGGTAGCTCAGAACCGTGTGCATGTATTCAAAGAGCAGCTCCCTGTGGGCCACTTGCAGGGCAGGGACCCAGGCAATGGAGACAGCAAGTAAGACGATGACAAAAAACCTGTAAGGTGAACCGCAAGTCAACAGCAATTTCATGAGTGTTTGTTGTTGCTGCTGTTTAACCTGCCAATAAAATATCTGCCAACCATAAACTACAAGCTAGTTCTAATTACTCCTTAGGTTAAATTCGGATGCCCGTTCCTTAAGTGTGACAGAGGAGACAGCCATACCCCTAAACACGAACAGGACCCAAGGGTTCTTAAAACCCCTTCAACTTCTGGACTGGATCGTGGGTAGATTTTCATCACATTTGGAGGGTGTGTCTTGAGGTGGTCATGCTTAAAATATACAATACATGGAAAATGCTAATTTCTTGAGGGATAACACATTTCTAAAAATTTCAAATGGAACAGTAATGTACCTGATTTTAAAGATTGGTATAGGCATCCCTTAAGCCCTTGGTTGCTCATGCGGGGCAAAACTACCCAATAGTCCATAATGAGCAACTGGTGGAAGACAGAAAAGGCTGAGCAAAGATTTCATTGCCTGCAGAGGTAACTGCCAAGGGCTTCTCATCAAAAGCCCTGAAGAGCCTGCCTTGGAAGCAGAGAGCATGTCCCAGGACTAAGAACTGGCTGTACAACTACAGAAAACTGAAGCAGAGTCCCACTAACCAAGTACAGAAGCCAGGCCCCCTCTGCATCAACCTGGGCGGGATGGGGAGGGAGGTGGGAGGGAGGCTCAAAAGGGAGGGGAGATATGGATACCCACGGCTGATTGAGGTTTGGCATTGAGGTTTTGGCAGAAAACAACAAAATTCTGTAAAGCAGTTATCCTTCAATAAAAAATAAAAAAAAATAGGCCTCCATAAGTTTAAGGGAATCGGCTAGGAATTTAGCTGCATACTTAAACAAAAGCCAATATTCTTCAGAGAAACATGATCCAGAATTTCTACTATTACCTACAATGTTAAGTATATAATAAACCTTTCTAGGCATGGGGAGAAGTAAGAGAATGTAACCTATAGTCAAGGAAAACAGAGGTCAATAGAAATCAACCCCAAGATGGCTCAGGTATTTAAATGAGCAGACAAGGACTTCAAAGCAACTACTATAGTTATCTTAAAGGATTTAAAGGAAATTATAGTTACAAGTGAACAGATGGGAAATCAAGACAGAACATGGAATACTAGAAAAAAATTTAAAAGGAAACAAACAGATACTCCAGAACTAGAATTCCAGTTGAAAATATGAAATGAAAAATTCACAGGTTGGCCTTAACAGTAGATTGGAAACGGCAGAAGAAAGGGCCAATATCCTCAAGGGAGACTCAAGAAAATCAAAACTGAAGAACAGAGAAAAAATGTTTAGAAATAAACAGTGCCTCAGTGATCTCTGGGACAGTGTCAAAAGGGCTAATGTGCGCAAGCAGAAGACGGGCGCAGCGGACAAACATGCAGAGAGATGACGGCCAACAATCTCCCAGATCTGGTGAAAGCCATAATTTACAGATTAAGAATGTCAGCAAAACCCAACCAGCACATCCATAACAAAACTGCTGAAAACCAAAAATGAAGAGAAGATTGTGGAAGCCCAGGAAAGAAGGCGCGTTACATACACAGAGCAGAGCTATGAGTTACAGACGACTTCCGATCAGAAGGAAGAGGGACTCAGACAACGTTAACAGCGGTAAAAACAGAACTAAAAATGGACAAATGACCTGATAAACATTTTTCCAAAGAAGATATTCAAATGGCCAACAGGTACATGGAAAGGTGCTCAACATTACTAATCAGGGAAAGGCAAAAAACTACAATGAGATACCATCTCATACCTGTTAGAAGGGCTGTTATCAAAAAGACAAGAGATGACAAGTGCTGGTAAGAATGTGGAGAAAAGGGAATACTCGTGGACTGCTGGTGGGAGCATAAGTTGGCACAGCCACTATGGAAAACAGGATGGAGGTTCCTCAAGAAACTGAAAACAAAACTACAGTTCAGGTTAGTTCAATTAGTCAACTGCTCAGTCATGTCTGACTCTTTGCAACCCCTTGGACTGCAGCAAGCCAGGCCTCCCTATCCATCACCAACTCTCTGAGTTACACTCATGTCCATCAAATTGGTGATGCCATTCAACCATCTCATCCTCTGTTGTCCCCTTCTCCTCCCACCTTCAATTTTTTGCAGCATCAGGGTCTTTCCCAACGAGTCAGTTCTTCACATCAGGTGGACAAAGTATTGGAATTTCAGCTTCAGCATCAGTCCTTCCAATGAATATTCAGGACTGATTTCCTTTAGGACTGACCGGTTTGATCTCCTTGCAGTCCAAGAGACTCTCAAGAGTCTTCTCCAATACCACAGTTCAAAAGCATCAATTCTTCATCACTCAGCTTTCTTTCTAGTCCAACTCTCACATCCATACATGACTACTGGAAAAACCACAGCCTTGACTAGACGGACCTTTGTCAGCAAACTAATGTCTCTGTTTTTTAATATGCTGTCTAGGTTGGTCATAGCTTTTCTTCCAAGGAGCAAGTGTTTTTTAATTTCATGGCTGAAGTCACCATCTGCAGTGATTTGGAGCCCAGAAAAATAAACTCTCTCACTGTTTCCCCATCTATTTGCCATGAAGTGACAGGACCGGATGCCATGATCTTAGTTTTCTGAATGTTGAGTTTTAAGTCAGCTTTTTCACTCTCTTCTTTCACTTTCATGAAGAGGCTCTTCTTCACTTTCTGCCATAAGGTTGGTGTCATCTGCATATCTGAGGTGATTGACATTTCTCCTGGCAATCTTGATTCCAGCTTGTGCTTCACTCAGCCTGGCATTTCACATGATGTGCTCTGCATATAAGTTAAATAAGTAGGGTGACAATATACAATCTTGATGTATGTACTCCTTTCCTGATCTGGAACCAGTCTGTTGTTCCATGTTTTAACTGTTGCTTCTTGACCTTCATACAGATTTCTCAGGAGGCAGGTTAAGGTGATCTGATATTCTCATCCCTTTCATAATTTTTGGCAGTTTATTGTGACCCACACACCCAAAGGCTTTGGCATAGTCAATAAAGCAGAAGGAGATGTTTTTCTGGAACTCTCTTGCTTTTTCGACGACCCAGCGGATATTGGCAACCTGATCTCTGGTTCCTCTGCCTTGTCTATATCCCACTTGCACATCTGGAAGTTCATGGTTCACATACTGTTGAAGTCTGGCTTGGAGAATATTGAGCATTACTTCGCTAGCGTGTGAGATGAGTGCAAATGTGAGGTAGTTTGAACATTCTTTGGCATTGCCCTTCTTTGGGACTGGAATGAAAACTGACCTTTTCCAGGCATGTAGCCATTGCTGAGTTTTCCAACTTTGCTGGCACATTGAGTGCAGCACTTTAACAGCATCATCTTTCAGGATTTGAAATAGCTCAACTGGAATTTCATCGCCTCCACTAGCTTTGTTCGTAGTGATGCTTCCTAAGGCCCACCTGACTTCACACTCCAGGATGTCTGGCTCCGGGTGAGTGATCAGACAGTCGTAGCTATCCGGATCATTCAGATCATTTTTGTACAGCTCCTCTGAGTATTCTTGCCACCTCTTCCTAATATCTCTGCTTCTGTTAGGTCTGTACCGTTTCTGTCCTTTACTGTGCCCATCTTTGCATGAAATACCACATGACCGGGCAATTCCACTTCTGGGTATATATCAAAAGGAAACACGGGTCACTATCTTGAAGATATCACTGTACACTTTACACTGCTTATAATAGCCAAGTCACAGAAAAAGCCTAAATGTTTATCAACAGATAAATGAATAAAGAATATGTGGTACATGTACACAGCCTATTTTTTTTTCTTTTCTTTTTTCCCCCTACACCTCAAGGCATGTGAGATCTCAGTTCCCTGGCCAGGGATTCAACCTGAGCCCCCTGCATTGGAAGCACAGAGTCTTAACCACTGGACCACCAGGGACTTCCACCAGGGAAGTCCCTCTATTATTTGTTTTCTGTTCAACCTATCTTTCACTTAATTTTCACTCTTCTGACTTCTTTTGGGCTAATCAAATATTTTATTGGCTAGTTCATATTTTACTAACTTGTTACACGTCCTTGAATTGTCCTTATATTGTTCAATCTAGAGGCCACACAAGCACCCTTGACATGTCTGAGTCTGGTACCAGAGACCTTGAGACTATTTATACTCCACGGTGTGTGTTCTGCTCCGCTGTGTTGCTGTTCCCACAGACGTTTCTCCTGACCGATGTCAGCACTTGCTCTCTTCCGTTTCCCATATACTTACCCTTCATGGCACTCTCCATCCTTCTCTGAAGGTCCAATCTTCCATCCAGGTTATTTTCCTGCAGCCTAAGACTCCTCTTTGGTATTTATCATGAAATTCCAATGTCATACATTCCCTCAACTTGCATTTATCAGAAAACATGTTTGTTTCACTTTCACTCCGGAGGCTATTTTGACGGGTATTGAATTTCAGGTGGGCAGTCTCTTCCCAGCACTTGAGAATGTCATTCCACTGTCTCCTGGCTTCCACAGTTTCTGTTGAAAATCCCACTGTCAGTCTCTTTGTCGCTCTTTTGAAGGTAATGTGATTCACTTCCTTCTGGCTGCTCTAAAGGTCTTCTGTCTCCATCTCCAGCAGCACCACTACCCTGTGGTCTGGGTATGGTCTCCTTTGCATTTATCCTGCCAGAGATTTGTGGAATTTCCTGCATCTCTGGATAACTGTCCAGATATTTGGAACATTCTTGGTTGTTATATTTTCAAAATTGCTTCTACAGTTACACATATATAATTCCAACGACATAATATATTCATCTGTGTTCCACCTGTGTCTTCTTTTTTTTCCTGCACGCTTTATTCTGGATATTGTTGACTGATCGATTTTTAAGCCACTTACTGTGTCTTCTGCTTCAGCCAATCACTTGTTAACCCACCAAGTTGTTGTTTTTTTGATTCATTTGTTTGGCTGCATCAGGTTTTAGCTGCAGCACTCAGGATCTCTGTGTGACGGAGGACCTTCCATAGCACATGGGCCGAGTTATCCTGAAGCATGTGGGGTCTCAGTTCCCTGACCAGGGATCAAACCTGCCCCCTCTGCATCGCGAGGGGGACTCTTAACCACTGGATGAGCAGGGAAGTCCCCACCACCGAGTTCCTAATTTCCGACACTTATTTTTCAATTCTAGACCTTCTCATTTTTACAAATTATAATTCTTTGGAAAAATTCCCAATTCTTTTCATCTATTTTATACATCTTTCCATCTATTTTCTTGTACATATTAATCATGGTTATTTCAAAATCTTTGCTAGCTCCACCTGTAGGTCTACTTTTATTTATATATTTGATTTTACACATATGCTAGTATAAATACAGTGGTAAGGAGGGACATTCTTTCCTTGTTTCTTTCTAGCTCCATTAGACATGACTTGATTTTTAGGATGATACAGACATATTTTACTGGGTTGAAAGGTACCTATTTTATGAAATACTTTTTCATCATCTGAATATATATGATTTTACTCTTTTGATCTATTAATATGGTGAGTTATATTATCACATTTTCTAATATTGAACCACTCTTGCACTCCTGAAAAATAATCACAGTTGGCAATGAGAGGTCATTCTTTTAACATTCTTTTAGTATTTTGTCGGATTTGTGTCCACTATTTTACTATTTTTGCATTGGTATTTAACAGTGAGATGAGGCTTTAGTTTTAATTTCTTCTGTGCTGTACTTGTTAGGTTTTGACATCAATATGTTGAGCTTTGTAAAATGAATATGTCTTCTCTAACAATTTACATACTTGTATCTGTTTCTTAAAGTTTCTCACAAAAGTGCTTTTTAAAGAGTGAAATGCTAATCAAAATGTCACAGCAAACTCAATTTGCAGGGGTCACACAGGCAAGACAGTGAGCAAGAGGCGCAGAATGAAGAGAGCATTTGAGGCTCAACGCAGGCCAAGTTCAGTGTGTGGGGGCTCGAGGTGGGTCTCACTATGCAAGGGTGACAAGGCCCATGTCTACACGTTCGTACCCCTGTCTTATGCCCAGCATTTGTGGCCTCCTGGTTGATGGTGTAGCCCTGAGATGGGTAAGTTCTGCTTACCACATGGTCAGGCAGACCAGATCCCTTTTCTGAGCCACTACCCCTGATTTGTATAGTAAGAACAAGAATTAAAATTTACCTTTAAAGGCTGTCCTGAGGACTGAGAGAGATACTGGAATAATGAACACACACTCATTCATAAGGACTACTTTGGGGGTATGTTAATAAACTATGCTCATTATTATTGCGCTCACCACTTAATTTTCTCCCAAGTGGAAACAATTTCCTTTGTAATTATAAAAACAATACATCTTCATTGCAAAACTGCAACAAAAACTAAACAGCATCACACCATATGTAAAAACGGTAACTCTATACACAGTTCAGTTCAGCCGCTCAGTCGTGTCTGACTCTTTGCGACCCCGTGGACTGCAGCACGCCAGGCCTCCTGCCCATCACCAGCTCCCAGAGTCCACTCAAACCCATGTGCATCCAGCCGGTGGTGCCGCCCAGCCACCCCATCCTCCGTCGTCCCCTTCTCCTCCCACCTTCAGTCTTTCCAGCGTCAGGGCCTTTTCTACTGAGTCAGCTCTGAGAGCCTGCATGTGCCACGTAATGACTGATTGGGGGCATCATTTCACTGACAGCGGAAACTCGTGAGATGAGAGGGATACTTCACCTTCCTGTTATCATGAGTTCCTTTTTAGTGGCCGTCGGCCGGATACGGGGGTAGATGTCCATGGTGAACACGGCACTGGCACCGCTGTAAACAGCAGTCAGGGAGGACATGAGCGAGGCCCAGAGGGCAGACACCACCAAGCCTCGAACGCCTGCAAGAGGAGAACACTTCCTGGGCCTCCAGCACCCCCGGCCGCTCAGGAGGTGCCTCGGGCCCGCTGAGGGGCATTCCCACGCGCTCGATTTTGCTCAGGGTGGCAGTCCATCTAAGACGGATCAGTGCATGACGTCTGTCCTTGCTCTGTGACAAGCCTCGCAGTCTCCTGCTGAGTCCCTGTATAATAGCCAGGGTGGTCACTTCGGACATTGGCCTGACGACCCCCCTGCAGCCCTGTGGAAAGCAAACCACTGCTGTCCCCCTTTAACAGATGAGACCCAGAGGACCAGACCATTAGGCAAGTGACGCAGCTCCTGGGCCTCACCGTTCCCACCTGCAAGGTGGGTTTAAAAGCACCTCCCACACAGGGCTGATGTGAAGGTGAAGACAGTGCCCAACACTGGGCAAGTACTCAACAAATGCTAGCTATCAACATGACAAGCTCCGCTTTCGACCTGAAAGGCTGCTCAGTGGCAGGGACTTTGGTGAGTGAGTCCCTCGTGCAGTCGGGAGAGGCTGGGGGTGGAGGGGTAACAGGGGCCGTGCAACAGCCCCCCCACCCCCGCCGATTCACCGGGGACGTGGGCCAGGCCAGGCAGCCGTCCTGGTGCCCCGTGGCCCAGGCCGCAGCCCCAGTGTGCGGACAAAGGCTCAGCTGGAGAGGCCAAGTGAGCTGCTTCCTGAGCCATGGGGCGGCTGGTGCTTCCTTCAGTGGGAGTCTGTCTGCATTGTATTTTAGGGGAACCAACGTCTCCCTGTTGTTGGCCTGCTGGTACACAAAGCTAACGTGGAATTTAAGAAGCTCAGCTTGGCTGAGCTCCTCTGGAGGTGGGGAAGAAGGTGAGAGGAAAGCCACCCCCCTGCCGTCCCACTGCCCGAGCTCCCTGCGAGCAGGATGCCGCCTTGCTCCCCTGTGTCTCCACGAACCATCCGCAGTGGCGGGGTGGGGAGGGTACAGGCTCAGCGGGGAAGCCCCACCCAAAGGGCCACCTCCTACTCTGTGCAAATGCCGGTGAGACCAGAGAGTTCAAGTTCAAGTGAAGAAGCAAGAGGAGGCCCCGAGGCCCCAGCGGCGGGGAGGGCCTCTGCCACAGCCTCCGCCTCCCCTGGGGCCCTCACTCCGGACGGTCCGCTCCCGGCCCGGGCACAGCTCCAATGCTTACCGCTGGGCAGCAGCTCTGCCACCAGCAGCGGGTAGGCGATGGCGGTGCAACTGGCGCGGATGCCACAGTACTTCTCACACTCTGAAGGCACAACACACGCCACCTTATCTGCAAAGAGACACACAGTCGCACCAGCATGGGGGCCCCGGGCTCCCCAGGAGCTTGGGGTGGGGGTCGGGGAGTCGGGCTTCCGCCAGTTCACTGCTTAACTTGCAGCCAGTCCTGTGACCCCAACAAGCCTTCTGGTGACCCAGTCGGGTGTTGGAAAAGCAAACAATGATTCAGCCTCACACTGACTGAAGGGCCACTCTTGACCTGACTCCCTTCATCTCGCAGGGACTGTTATTTCAGAGGGTTTGGGGAGAGATGTGGACAAAGGCAAGTAAATGGGGGAAAGTGATAGGCCATCGAGAGCTTAAATGAGGGATAAAACGCTACCACCTGGGAGAAAAGCAGGAACAAGGGGCCAGCGTGGACTAGGACGAGGCAGGCAGGCCTGGGTTTACTCGGAGAGCAAGCAGTTTCACAGGGAGGTTGGGAGAGAATGTGAAAACCAAGGGGCAGCTTGTCCTCTGCCCAGCCCCCGCCCCCCGGGGCGAGCAGGCCCCCAGGCCCCCTTGGTGTGGTCTGAGAAGGGCCCCCAGGACCTGGCCATCTGGACACGCCTTCCCCACAGGGACCAACCGGTCCCTGCTGCCCCAGCGGGCTCGCTGAGGCTCCCCTGGCATTTAAGCCAGGCGCAGAAAGGAAGCGTTCTTCCCAGGGCTTTCTGGGCTGGAGGGTGGAAGGCTGGCGCCACTGGTGGTCAACTCACAGCAGAGAGACTTCGAGAACACCAGCTTGAAGGAGCTAAAATGCACGTCATTTTCAACCTAGAGCCCTAACTAACACGGGGCCACCAGAGCAGACCAGACTGACGAACCGGCACATGGGGGCGTGCAGACCCTGGCTCTGGCCGCCTAAGACCGAGGGTCCAGGCCAGAGGCCTTCGCGTGACTGGAAAGCCACCCTCTTCCAGGAAGCGGCCGGAGGCCCAGCTTTTGTGCTGAGCGCCTCTGGCTTTGTTAAAATCCCAGGCATGTGGATGCCATCACGAGGTCTGGCTCTTTCCAGGACTGAGGACAAGTGGTCCCAGACCCCTCGCCTCCCCACCCTGGTGCAGGCCCCAGGGCAATCCACAACTCTACTCACCTGGTGGGGAGGAGAGGTAGGGGGCGGGCGGGGGCGGGCGGCTCTTCCTGCGTCCTGCCGCCCTCCACCACCCCCCAGCCACCTCTAGGGTCCAGGAGTCTCGGGACTTTGCCCAGTCCTCCTCCTCAGTAGGTGGGGTGGTCTGTGCCGTGCAGGGGGGCTGCGGACACAGGGCTGCCAGCCCAGCGCACTCTGGGGGCCTGGGGAGCACGGGGGAGGGGACTATTTTTTTTTTATATATATAGTCTACAGACTTTTTTTTTTAATGTGGATCATTTTTTTAAAGTCTTTACTGAATGTGTTATGATACTGCTTCGGTTTTGTTTTGGTTTTCTGGCTGAGAGGCACCGGGGATCTCAGCTCCCTGACCAGGGACTGAACCACGCTGGAGGGCAGAGTCTTAACCACTGGGCCACCAGGGAAGTCCCATGGGGCCTGTTTCCTAACCTCTGAGGAGGCACCACCCATGAGGCTCCAGAGAGAGCCACCTGACAGCCAGAGCGCAGACCTGGGCTGCTGCGGTGGAGCTCGCCGCTCTGCTGGGATTGGACGGGGTCAGCAGGAAGAGCAGCGCGTCTCCGGGCAGACTGGCGGCTGGGCTGCACCGAGCCACGCCTCCTGCACGTGCCCCTTCGTCTGCCGGGCCTGTCGGGCACCGTGGCAGAAGACTCCACGGGAGCGGCCCGCTCTGCCCCAGTGGCCGCGCCATCAGAGTACATGTGCCATAGAGGTGTAGAACGTGTTAGTCACTCAGTCGTGTCCGACTCTTTGTGACCCCATGGACTGCAGCCCACCGGGCTCCTCTGTCCGTGGGATTCTCCAGGCAAGAACACTGGAGTGGCTGCCCTGCCCTTCTACCCGTAAAGGTTGAAGGGATAAACAAATCTAGTACCAAGAGGCAGTAAAGCCAGTAAAACAGAGCTGAAACGGGGGTGACAGACATTACAAAATTATGACGGCTCGGTCAGGGAAGCGGGGACGTTTCTGTAGTGCTGAATGGAAAGAATGGGCCGTTTTGGAGGTTCCACACACATGTGGCCCCTGGGCTGTGAGAGGGGTGACAGCACCTGGCACCCGGGAGGGCTCACATAGTGATGCCCGCGGTGACCTCCCCGAGGCCTGGGCCTCAGCCCCACACAAAGATGCAGCAGTGGCTGCAAGTGTGAGGCAAGCAGAAATAACGCCACTGCAGGCAGCTTAGATTAGGAGTAGGCCTTCCTACTTCTGGGTGGTAAGATTATCAGGCCACCTGGATACAACCAACTGGCTTTCGCTTAACACTGACCACTGTTTGCCAACTAGGAAATTAGGAACGGGGCGGAAACCCCCGGGAAAGTCCCGTACGCGGGAAAGTTTTGACCAATGAAATTGCTTTGCAAACGTGTAACCAATCCGCTTAAACCAACTACCAACAGTGTATGCTCACCCTATAACAGGGTGTAACAGCTTGGGCTCGGGGCTCTCTGACCCTGCACCACTACGTTGGATGCGGCGGGAGACCTGACAACCCCAGGCCCTCCCAAGGCCAAAGAGCAGGGAAGTCACTCAGCATGAGCGTGGCGGGGCAGGAGGTACCTGTGTACAGGACGCGGCTGATCATTCCCGGCATGACGATGCTGAACATGGGCAACAGCTTCAGGAACCCGCACAGGACGCAGCCGCCTTTCACGTGGGACAAGTTCTTCCCTGCCAGGCAGCCCTGGACAAAAATCTGCAGAGGAGATGCAGGTGGGGGCTGGGGCTTTTTCAGAGTGTGTGAGCAAGGCTGGGGCCTGCAGCAGCAGGGGGTGCCCTGGGGCGGGAAGGGTGGGCCGACTGCTCACCCCGCTCCCCCGGCAACCCCCCGGCACACAGGGCCTCAGGAGACACGTGTGACGGGGCAGCACGTCCTGCTTGGCGCGAGGCTGCCTGAGCGGATGGGGGCGGCCTGCCCTTGGCCTCATTGCTGGAGCCGCAAGCCCAGCACAGCGGTGCGGCACTTACCAGCTGCCCCTGGCAAGGACGAGACTCCCTCCCAGAGAACACAGAGCGCCTCTGCCTGCGACATCAATCCCAGCACAGGCCTGTCCCTCACAACAAATGGGCATTCAGAGCTAAAGCCAAACTCACTCATCTCAGCAGAAACCAACCAGTGTACACCCTGACAGGCGAAGTCTCCTGGGGGCACGTCACGGCCCATGTCACGGCGCTCTAAGAGGCGGTGTGCACTCAGCCCGCGCAGGAGCACACGTGGGCAGATGGGGAAGCACGTGAGAAAGAACATGCAGACGTGGTCCACTGC
This sequence comes from Capreolus pygargus, assembly GCA_012922965.1. Classification (NCBI taxonomy): domain Eukaryota; kingdom Metazoa; phylum Chordata; class Mammalia; order Artiodactyla; family Cervidae; genus Capreolus; species Capreolus pygargus. Next base: position 448,960 of record SNSB01003875.1, on the reverse strand, counting down.
ATGGAAGCAGTATTCTGTAGGCACTGAAATGATGTGCTCAAGGCATATTGAAATAACGGGAAAAAACGCTCAGAGCATGATGCTGACTAAAAGGCACAGGGTGCAGCAGGAGCGCCGACACCGTGACTCTGTGCTCAGGAAAGCCCACAGGAAGAAACCGGCGTGACTACAGCGGTCAGTCCTGACGGGTAGGACTCTCTTGTTCTCCAACGCTTTCTTGCTTTTCCAAATGCATTACTTTATCAATAGGAGGAAGAACCCCAGAGTGGCCCGCCTCATGCCACAGGCACTGCTTCCCAGGGGCCAGGCGGCATCCTGCAGCCGGCCCCCCGGTGCCCTGGGGGCCTCTGCTGAGCCGGGCGGCTGGGGGCACTTTCTGTCTCTGTTTAGCCCTGTGCAGAGAGGAGACGGGCTCGGAGGGAGGGGTGGGAGGAGGGCTGGGGCCGAAGCCAACTCCCATTCTGAGGACAGGACAGTCGTGGGGCATGAAGTCGCTGCACGCAGAAAGCCCTCAGCACTTGCGTAGGTGGTCATGTATCACTAAGTGGGGTGATGGACGAATTCTTGTTTAAAACGATGGTCACTGTTCTTCAGTCAGCAAGTTGGGTCTGACTTTGCAACCCCATGGACTGCAGCACACCAGGCTTCCCTGTCCTTCACCATCTCCTGGAGTTTGCTCAAAATCATGTTCATTGAGTCAATGATGCCCTTCAACCATCTCATCCTCTGTCATCCCCTTCTCCTCTTGCCCTCAACCTTTCCCAACATCAGGGTCTTTTCCAATGAGTCAGTTCTTCACATCAGGTGGTCAAAGTAGTGGAGCTTCAGCTTCACCATCAGTCCTTCCAATGAATATTCAGGTTTGACTTCCTTTAGGATTGACTGGTTTGATCTCCTTCCTGTCCAAAGGACTCTCCAGAGTCTTCTCCAACACCACAGTTAAAAACTATCAATTCTTTGGCGCTCTGCCTTCCTTAGGATTCAACTCTCACATCTGTACATGATTACTGGAAAGACCATACCCTTGACTATACAGATCTTCGCTGGCAAAGTGATGTCTCTGCTTTTTAACGTACTGTCTAGGTTTGTCATAGCTTTCCTTCCAAGAAGCAAGAGTCTTCTGATTTCTTGGCTACAGTCACCATCCACAGCGGTAGGCAAAGGAAAATAGTTTTCCTTCTGTCAGTTTATTTGCCTCTTTTTTCAATAAAATTTCTTCTTAAGTCATTTTCATTACTAGTTTGGAAGTTAGAGATTCTACTTTAATGCTTTCAATAATTACCCTTAACATTTTAACATGGATACAACTTCAGATCCAAAGAAAACCAGTATTCACACACTCCTCAACAATTTCAGGTGCACGGACAGATCTGACTCCAGCTGTGGTCTCGTATTTTAGCTCTGCTCTGCGTTTTACTTCCCGTGTGCATAATCACAATGACTTTCAGGCACTGCTTTAGATCTGTGCATGCGCTGGGAGCATCTCTGACCATCCCTCCTGCTCTCCAGGACCTCCTTTTACCTTATGTACCTCGTTCAGTCTCTAGGGAAGGTTATGCCTTTACTTTTATTATCTTTAATATATTTACTTACTTATTTGGCTGTGCCAGGTCTTAGTTGCAGCATGCGGAATCTAGTTCCCAGACCAGGGATTGAATCTGGGCCCCCTGCGTTGGGAGAGTGGAGTCTCAGCCACCGGACCACCAGGGTAGTCCCGGTTACTTTATTTTGCCCTCACTTCTGAGTAATACTTAGCTGGGCACCTGATGGAAAGTGGGTATCTTCCTCAGTACTTGGAAAGCTCTCTTCGTCTCCCTCAGGTTATGCTGCTTCTACGTCTGTTGGGGGTACCTGTCTTCCCCCACAAGTGATCTTTTATCTCAGGGGCTCTCAAAAGTCTCCTCGTCTTTCACGTTCTGAAACTTCACCAACAGGTGACTCTGCAGATTTGCACAGGAGTCACTGTGACTCCTGAATCTGAAGAGTCCTGCTCTTTCAACGACTGTAAAAATTCTGTTATTTTCTCTTCAAATATTGCTTCTCCTCTTTTCTCCTGGAATCCAAGGAAGTATTTCAATTCTGTTATCCATGTCACGTAGTCTCTCTTTCAAACTTTTTTGTGCTGTTAGGGCAGTTTCTTCAGTTCTCTCTTCTAGGTTGCTAATTCTTTCCTTCAGGTATGTTTAATCTGTTATTTTAACAGATACTGAATTTTACACTTCAACAAGTATATTTTGCACCTCCAGGAGTTTGAGCTTTAAATCTAACTGGTCGTTTTTGACGGGATTGTGTTCATGTTTTCAGGTCCACTTTTACTTCCTTATACGCGTATTTTGTGTTTGGTATCTAATACCTCAGTTTTCTGAAGTGGGGGAGTTTCTTGCTTGTGGTGGCTAGGTTCCAGCCTGTTTTCTAATTTTTACAGAAGGATTTTGGTCTTCGCGGAAGGCAGCATAACAAGACACGTGGTCAGCACAAAGCGAGAACTACAAGCAACAGGGCTGGCCCGCCTGACCGAGCCCGTGGGGCTCCGGCGCCCTTCCGCCCCGGCCCTCCAGTCAGCACACGTCCGAGCTCGTCAGTGCTGCTGCGGCACGGCGGCCCCGCGGCTGCTCACAGGTGCGAAGCGGTCCTCGTGTCCACTCCCCCAGCCGCCCGCCCATTCTCATCCGCCCACCTCAGGACCCAGCACGCTCGATGCAGTCAGCAAGGCCTCACCTGAGGTCCCTTGTGAACCTGGATGAGGATCTGGGGTGCATCTGGGGAACGTCACTGCTTGGTCCCAGAGCACAGCTTATTAGACTTGATTCAACACTCAGGCCTCCAGAGCAGGCTACCCCAGTCTGCACTCTCACCAGAACCACAAGGATCCCTATGCATCCACGTCCTCCCCAGTGCTTGGCGTCATCGAGCTTCCTGACTTTTGCCAGTCTCATTGTGGTTTTAAATTGCACTCCCCTGATAATCCTGGGCTATATTTCATTTTCTACAAATTGCCTGTCATTGTCTTTTGCCCCCGTGGCTGTTGGAGTGCCTTTTTCTTGTGCGTTTGCTATTAGTCTCCTGCTCACTGCAAACATTTCTAATTGTCTCCTCTAGCCCATCATCCGTCAACTTTGTCTAGGGCATCTTTGTTAAAAACGCCCGCCGTGGTCAAATCGCTATGACTTACACTCCCCACAACTAAGAAAGTATTCACCCGCGTTACCTTCCCTTATTAGAGTATGGGTTTCCCTTTCACAGTTAAGTCTTTAATTCACCCGAAGTCTCCCCTGTTGATTGGTGCAGCCTCCAGAACATACATTAAATCCCTACAAGTATGTGAGTCTGCCTCTGAGCTCTTTACTCTGCTCCATTGGTCTGTCTATCTATTCCTGGGAATTTCAAACTGCTTGCCTTACTTCAACTTTGTTGATGTTTAAATATCTCCCACTTTGTTCTTCATTTTCAACATCAGGTTAGCTATCGGTGACATCTCCCTTCATAAAAGGCTTAAGCCCTTTTTACTGTGATATAACACATGGATGTATGCTGTAGCACATTATGGAGCACTGTAGTTCCATTACCATGGAACCACCACCCAATTCAAGAGGTGCAACTCTGCGGAACCCCAGAAGCCTCTCTCCATGATCCTTTTTTTAAATATCAAGGTAAAGTTCACATAACATATAACTATCCATTTATCTTTTACTTTTTGGCCATGCTGTGTAGCACGTGGGATCTTAGTTTCCCAACCAGGGATCAACCTTGTGCCCTGTGCATTGGAAATAAGAAGTCTTAGCCACTGGCCTGTCAGGGAAATCTCTGTAATTAATCATTTTAAAGTGAACAATTCAGTAGTGGTTAGTGCATCCCCAATGTTGCACAATCTCCCACCTCTTTCCAATGTCAAAACCTTTTCATGACCCAGAAAAGCACCCAGGAACACTCTCCATTCCTCCTCCACTCCTCCCCTGGGAGGCACTAATTGGATTTTTGTCTCCACGGATTTGCCTGTTCTGAATATTTCATATAAAAGGAATCATACAACAGGTGAACTGTGGAGCCTGGCTTTTTTCACTGAGCCTAATGTTCTTAGATTCGTCAAACATGTAGCATGTAATAGAATTTCATTTCTTTTTATGGCTGAATAATATTCCAACACACGGATACATGTTTTGTTCATTCATTCCGTGGTGGATATTTGTGTCATTTCCACTTTTTAATGATTGTCGATAACGCTGTTACGTGTGCTTCTTTTTAACCTCAACTCTTCCCCTTGCTTCAGAAATGACTGCTTTAATAACCGTTTTATTTCTTCCTCGCTTTTCTTTATAATTTTCTGCTACTTAATTGTGTGGACTGAACGTAACTTGGCGCTGCCTGTGTCACACAGCACCTAGCCTTCTGCGTCTGGCTTCTTTTATTTGGCATCATGCTCTAAAGGTTCATTCATGTCATGGTGTGCAGCTGTACCTCCTTCTCTTTATTGCCTTTCCACCATACGACTATTTCACAATTTAGTGACCGACCACTGATAGAACCATGTCATCTCTAGAATAAGCTTTGAGTCCTGAAAAAAAAATCCAACTGAAATACTGACTAGCGGCATTTGATTTTTAGACTTGGTTTTGGAGAACTGACATTTTTCATGAGCAAAAAACTGTGCTTTGCAGATAATGAGAGGGAAGGAGAAATGAAAACAGGCGCTGTGCTGCAGATGGGACTGGGGGGGAGACCACTTTTTTTTAATTTATTTTATTATTGTTTTTTAAACATGCTACATTTTAAAGAGTTTTTTCGCCATACCCCACAGCATGTGGGATCTTAGTTCCCCAACCAGGGATGGAACCCATGTCTCCTACATTGGAAGGCAGAGTCTCAACCAATGGACCACCAGGAAGTCCCCCCCCCCACCTTTTTTAAAAAAATGCCACATCAAACTTTTTTTCTAAACTTTAGAGGCCCCTCTTAGACAGCGTGGTGCGGCAGCATCTGGGCCCCGCACAAGGCTGGGAGGGAAGCCCGCCTGTGGCCGCAGAGGCCCCGAGACCCCTGCCCCCGGCACAGAGCCGTCAGCGCCGTGAGTCGGGTTACCTGGTCGGTGCACCAGTAGTACAAGGAGATGATGGAGAGGCCAAAGGCGATCCCAGGCCAGGGGATGTCTCCGCTGACGGGGTCTCGGAAGACGTGGAAGGCGTCGGCGCGTGGCTCGAGGCACTCCGTCGGGGCAGTCCAGTTCCCTTCCCAGGTGAGGGCCGGCTTGGCCTCTGGGTACCTGCTCTGCAGCTCCTGGTACCCGCCTATCTCATTAAAGGCTTGAAAACACCACACAGCCGGTCAGTGCCTGCAGCTGCCCAGGAGCCAAGGCGGCAGTGTGAGACACGACAGGGTGGCAGACAGCTGACACTGTGCGTGCTGACAGGGAGGCCCTCTCCTCCAACGCCAGCACGGAGTGGACACTGGGGGCTGTGTGCCCGGCCCCCCGTCCTCCTGCTTCTGGGGGCAGACCCCTCTCTCCAGCTGCACTCCACCCCACATGGCTCAGGCGGGCCTCGTCTAACTGTCCACTGGGCATTCTGATCTGGCATGTGACCAAGGCCTGGCCAGCGCTCCCTGTTCCCGGGCAGCTGACGTGTCAGGAATGGACTTGGGACCCAGGCCCAACTACACAGAACTCGTCCCAGGAGCCTTCTGCTTAAGGCACCAAGAATGCCTGCTCCCTTGCTTTGGGGTGCTGAGCAAGAAGGAGAGTGCGAGGTCCCTCTGTCCACCTGGCTCATGCAGAAGCCTGGGTCAAGCTATGCTCATAAGTAAGATGCCCTGGAATTTCCAGTCTGTGAGTCAAGGAAGTACTTATTGCTTCAACTAGCTTTGAACTAAAGTTTTATCACAAGTGACTCAAAGAATCTCGACTAAATCAGAGATTAATATTCGTCTTCCTGCAATCCCAGCAAGGTGTCTGTGAGACTTCACGCTTGGAATTTTCCTCAGAGCTCAGAGCGTTTCTTCCCCAGCATCCTAACCCATGCAAAACCTTATTATTAAAGAAAAGTGTTTTTAAAAGGCACTAAGACACACATAATTCCACCTACATAACTGAAAAACACCTTGTAAAAGTGAAAGTCGCTTAGTTGGGTGTGACTCTTCGCGCCCCCGTGGATTATACAGTCCACGGGATTCTCCAGGCCAGAATACTGGAGTGGGTAGCCTTTCCCTTCTCCAGAGGACCTTCCTAACCCAGGCCTTTGGCATAATAAACCAAGTTCCTTTGAATTTGAAATGGATCCAGAATCATTTGGAGTCAAGGCGAGTCACTGAAAGATATGGAGTGAGTAAGATATACAATGAGTAAGACCCCTCATGGCATTTCTAAAAGCAATTTCCATGTGGATCTGTAAAAGGTGAACTACAAAGCCACAAAGATAAGTATTAGAAGAAAACAAGAAAGTATGAACCTGGGTGAGGAAGCAGGACATTCTTAAAGCACGGAAAGAAAGAAAAGAGGTTGGTAACTGTGACGTGAATTTTCAAACTTATATGACGGAAATCAAATAAAAAATGTGTTAGACTTAAAGAAGAGATTTTCACCATGTACGAAGGATTCACACATCAACAGCCAAGGAAAACTATTGGAAAGGAACACGGCAGTGAATGTGAAATTCACAGAGCAAGAAATACAGATGGCCATTAAGTGTGTTAAAGGATGCTCAACCTCACTCGTGTCCAGAGAATTCAAATTAAAACAAAAATCAGATACTTCCACCCCCCTTCACCTATTAGGCCTATTTTTATTATTTTTTAAATTTTATTTATTTCTTTGGCTGTACTTGGTCTTAGCTGCGGCATGCGTGATCTTTCTAGTTGCTGCATGTGGGATCTAGTTCCCCGACCAGGGATGAAGCCCAGGCCCCCTGCATTGAGAGTGGAGAGTCTTAGCCACTGGACTACCAGAGAAGTCCCTGGGCATATTTTTAAAAACTCTTAAGACATCAGGTGTTACAGGGGAGGTTAGGAAACACACATTCTCATACATTTCTGAGAATGTAGTTAAAACTGACACTTAGGAGAGAAAACTGAGGGATTTCTTGACAAATCCAGGAATGCAAGGTTAACATGCAAAACCAAGTTAATGTAATGTGCTATTTTAACAGAAAAAGGAAAAAAATAATCTGATCACCTAAGCAGATGTGGAAAAAACATTTGATATAGTTCAAAATCTGCTCATGATAATCTTAGCAAGGTAGGAACAGAAGGGAACTTTGTCAGTATGACAAAAAGTGTCTGCCAAAAAAGTGACAGCGAATATTTAGTGGCCGTATTTAACATGTAGTGGGACAGCCAAAGCTCTGCCGCTCAAGCAGAAAAGAGACAGGGAGGCCTGGTGTCTTCCTCGTACTATGTATGTCTTGGCCAGTGTAAACAGGCAAGGAAAGGACACAGGAGGTATAATGTCTGAAAAAGGAAACGCAAAGCCCACCCTCTTCTTGGGCGCTGTTCACTCTGTGACACTTCATCTCACTACCTGCCCTGATCTGTGCCCTTTTCAGTAAGAAGTTAAGAACAAATACAAACACAGAAAAGATGCAGTGGATCTCTATTTACTGATATAGAAGTCTGCCTAGGATACAGTTCCAGTGGTGAAAAACAGATGCAAAATGCTCTCACTCTATTAAGATGCATATCTCACAGACATATACATTTGTGCAGGTACACACACCTCATTTTGTGTTTTGCTTTACTGCACTTTGTAGATATTATGTTGCTTTTGTATGCCTGTGTTTTACAAATGGAAGGTCTGTGGCTACCTGCAATGAGCAGGTCTATCAGTGCCATTTTTCTAACTATTATTTTTTAAAAAGGCATGTACCTTGTTTTTAGATACACTTAATACAGTACTATGCCACACTATAAACATAACTCTCATATGCACTAGGAAACCAAAGAAGTTGTGTGACTTGCTTTGTGGTGGTATTCGCTTCATTGCTGTAATCTGGAGCCAAGCCACTCTCTATCCAAGGTCTGCCTGTACACTATCTCTGGAAGGGTGTACACAAAACTTAGGATACTGGTTGGTTCTGGGGAGTCAAAGCAAGAAAACGAGAGTGATAAACATTTCACCTGGTGCCCTTCTGTTCCATTTGCCTCGTGTGTGCACGCATACATGCACGCCAAACCGCTTCAGTCGCGTCTGACTCTGCGACCCTAGGGACGTAACCCGCAAAGCTCCTCTGTCCGTGGGATTCTCTAGGCAAGAACACTGCGGTAGGCTGCCATGCCCTCCTCCAGGGGGTCTTCCCACCCCAGGGACGGAACCTGCACCTCTCATGTCTCTGCACTGGCAAGCAGATTCTTTGCCACTAGTGCCACCCAGGAAGCCCGCCCTGTGCACATACTAATTAAAAGTTAGAAACAAAAAAAGCTGTATGTGCATCAGTTCCCACAGTGACCGGTTTGAAGACAACATTTCTAACTACAAATTTTTGTGTATTTTAAAAAGAAAACAAGCTTCCACAACAGTTTACTTTTCAAAAGAACTAGCATGGATACCCCAATAAAAAAATCCCGCTACAGAAAATGTCATAGTCTGTTTGGGCTGCTGTAACAAAACCCCAGATAGCGGGCGGCTTACTTCCCATGGTTCTGGAGGCTGGGACTCCAAGCTCAAGGCGCTGGCCGACTGAGTGTTGGCCATGTCCTCATGTGGCAGAAAGGACGAGGGAGCTCTCTGGGGTCTCTTTCATAAGAGTACTAAAGCTGTTCATACAGGTCTTCCCTCAAGAACCAACCACCTCCCAATACCATCACGTTGGAGGTTAGGATTTCAACTTACGAATGTTGGGGGGATAGAAAAATTCAGCCTGTAACAGTAAATGACGCATAATTGTTTAGAGATATGACTGCTAACATTGATGCCCCCGAAGTTTAGCTGGATATCATTCTCAAGCATTGGGATGGTCCTGGCAGATTTTAATAAAGTTGATATTTAATACTAGCACACAAATAAACACAGTGACTTAAAGAGTATTTTATAGTTTATAATTCTGTCACTCAAATCAGTCATTGCTTCCCAGATCCTTTAAAAATCCCCTAGACCATGCCTGAAATGTGTTTTGTGTGCCAGAAGCACGGTGCTGAGTAAACCTCAAGGAGCACTAATGCTTCCTGAATGGTGAGACTGAGGTTTGTGATTCTGTGGGCCTACATGTTCTCCTTCCATGGAGCTCAATAATCTGCTCTACGGAACCATAATCCTTCAACTCAATTTGAATATCATTTCAATAATTTTCCAATACCCGAGCCCAGAGCTTTTCCTTCTAAGTTTCTGCAAGGCAAACCTAAGACCCACCGCCAAGCTCGGTAAGGCTCCCCCTAGCTAGTGGGTACAGGTGCCGTAAGAGGCCATTTGCATATCAGGGGCTTCCCTGCTCCAGGGATGCAGCTCCGAGTTCTACTCTTGGTGTGTTTCATCAGCAAGTTGTTAAACCAAGTAACTCGGCGTCCTCGTCAGTCAGTTAAGGAAAATAAAAGCAGCGAGGCCTCAGGTGGCCGTGACGGTTCAGTGAGATGGTACAACCCCGGCCTGGCACCTGGCTCTCAGTCCGTGCCAGCTGTTGTCTCCTTCGTGTTGCTCACTAAGCACCTGCTGTGTGCACCAGACTGCACATCGTGTGAAGGATGTGATGGCTCTGGTCCTCAGGAAGCTCTGGACCTGGGGGTACGACTTATTTATGTAATACAATGAATGATCACGGTTAAGTACCAACAAAAAACGTCATGTTGGAAAAAAACAAGTGTCATGTTGCGTTGGTAGTGATGCAGGTCCAGAGAACAAGGATGCAGAGGTGTGGCAATCATGGAGTCACAGGTTTGGGGGCGGGTTTTCCGCTGACCCTGACAGATGGACTTAACCCAATGGACAGAAGGAGAAGGGCTTCCGATGGAGAGGAAGGGCGTGGCTCAGAGCAGGGCCAAGCCCGGCAGGCCGCTCCCGACAGCTGCTCAAAGCCCTGGAGTCTGTCGTCACCCCCTTCTCCTCGACCCCCCTTTCCCCACGAGCAGAAGTTCCCACCCCAGGTGGTCAGCATATCCTCAGACAGTGCTCACTCATGGGTCCCGAGGGCCTCAGTCCCGTGTGTGTGAGAGGGCAGTGCTGAAATGGCCCCAGGCAGCAGTCAGAGCCCCCCAACCCCACCACAGTGCCCAGCAGTCTCTAGATTTACTTACCATAGCCCATTAACAAGACAGAGCCCAGAACCACGAAGCTAGCGTGCAAGATATCAGTGTAAACCACGGCTGCAAAACCACCTGAAGGGGCGAGAGGGGGAGAGGGAAGCCCTGCCTGACCTGGGGGAGTCACTGTGCGCCTAGCGCACACTCGTGCCCCCGTCTCCACACCCACACCTCCACCCTCACTTCACTGCGCCTGACAACGGCCCATGCTGTGCCCAGGTGCACGCTGCTTTCTCCCTTGAACAGCCTCTGCGATCTGCTGTTTGAGTCTTACTCTGCCTATCTGTATCCCAATTTCCTTTTACTCCCATTTTCTGGATGAAAATCTGGTAGTTTTCCTAAGCAAAGAAGTATACAGGTCTTCCCGGACTTAGATGGGGTTACATCATGAGAAACTCCTTGCTAAGTTGGAGGGATCACTAGGCTGAAGATGCATTTTCTCTATCTCACCCCTCAAACATCACAGCTTAGCCTCGCCTGCCTTAAATGTGCTCAGAATACACACACTAGCCTACAGCTGGGCAAAATCATTCACAGAACCTACTTTATAATGACATGCTGATCATCTTGGGTAATTTAGTGAACACCATCCTGAAGGCTGTCTGGGCAGAGGATGGTGGTTCACCCCATGGTCTTGTGGTTGATGGGGAGCGGCTGCCACCCAGGACTATGACCGTATCTGTCACGTGCTGTTCACCCAAGAGGGAATCAGTATTAAGAACTGAAGCATCCCCCTCAAAGGTCTCATCCGATGGCCTGCCCAGGCCACCACGCAACCAGGATGACCTGAAGCAGGTGCGTCCCTTCTCCCCCGTCTGCACCCCAACCCGGTCACCCCACAGCCAGGTGCCCCAGGCCCGCCCCACCCCAAACACAACCGGCTAGCCCTGCCGAGCCCCCTGGAAAGCCCCTGCCGCTCTGATGAGATTTCCAGGAGCAGGGCACCACTGGGCACCCCTGCCTCATTTATTTTCAGTATTCGGCTCTTTCAGGCCTCAGCAATGTGACTGACAGTCTCAGGGAAGATGCAAAAGTTGGACCCATCTCAATGTCTTCAGGTCTACACTAAGAAGCAGAGCTTTTGCGGCAACACAAATATCTGTGGGGTTAGAGTGACCTCACCTGTGATGGAATATATGCCGGTAACAGACAGCAAGATCACGGTGGCCAGGTAAACATCCAGCCCCAGAACCAACCTCATAAACATGGCGCCTGTGCAGATCTCCACCTGAAATGAGTACAAAGGCAGTGGGCTGCACTTCCATTTCCCAGAAAGACCCTGATCTAGAGGCCATCTTCAGTCAGCAGGTCCACTCCATCCCCAGTGGACACTAGGGGAGGTCTCTCCACGTCCTGCTGGGCAACACGGCAGGTGGCCATAAGTTCAGCCAAGGTCAGCACTTTTAAGGCTTGGTTAATCCAGTTAATGCAGCTCAGCCTCTTCCTACCTGGAGTCTCCGGGTCGGGAGTGTGCTCAGAGAGCTGGCTTCTCTGCAGTCTCACCAGCGGGGCAGGCAGAGGGGACAGCTTACTAGGACTGGCAAGCTTTTTCCATAAAGGGACGGAGCGGAACGCTGTGGGCTTTGCAAGACATGGCCTGTTTCTGGTTTTTATGACCCTTTAAATGGTCAAGAGCATTTTTGGTTCGAGTGCTGCACAAAGCAGACCGCTAGGCTGAGGGCCTGCAGACTGGCTCTGCGGCCCGTGGGCTGTGCAGGTGCCGACTGGGCAGCATGCGCACTTCACTTCCTGGCTAACCTGCTGCCTCGCTCCTGTGGTCAGAACACCCAGAAGCATGGTCGGCAGAGGCCTTCCCAGCATATCCACTCACACACTGATTGCCAAGTACCAACCACACGGCAGACACTTGGCAGGGCTCAGAGGGCCCGGGGTTACCAAAACTCAGCCAGTCTTCAAGGAGGACTCCCTCCTTATGCCTAAGGAGGGAGGCAGACCACCAGAGAGGCAATTTTCATGCAGTGTGATAAGCGACACTCATTCAGTCATTCAAAGAGCACTTCTCTCAGTGTTTCTGTGCTAACCGTGCTCTCAGCAAGCTTCCGGCCCCAGAGCTGGCTGGGAAGGCAGGGAGCAAGCCAGGCAATGCCTGGGAGCTCAAGAAGCTCATCCTGGAGTGAAGAACGATAGTAAGGAAGGAAACAGGTCAATCTTTGCACATGGTGGCGTGTATCAGGAAACAGAAGCAGTAATGGAGAATGAATGGGTGCATCCAAGGAAGGCTTCTCCTAGGAGGCGATATCTGAAAGATCTGGGGGAAGAACATTCCAGACATAGTACAGAGCAGGCGTCAAGGGCTTCAGGTGGGAATAAGCCCATAGGATCTGGAAAACAGTACGGGAAGGAGACCATGTCAGAGGCAGGGTCTGGACTGGAAGGCCTCACAGGTCACAGCTGGGGGTCCTGGTCTCTGTGAGGGTGGTAGGACATGGACTGTTTCAAGGGGGGGAGGGGCGCCTCCTGACGACATGACAGGAATAAGCCCAAGGCTCCCTGGGAACACAGGCTCAGGAGGCAAAGAAGGCGCTCTGCCGTTTAGCTTGTGTATTACTCAGCTACTTTTTCTCTGCTTTAGTTTAGACAATGGAGGCTGACATGTAGCTTAGGGAGCCCCAGAGTAAACTCCTGGAGCACATCTAGTCCTGCCTATCGATTTCTCTGTGTTTCCCTTCCATGGACTCGCCTTTACACAACTCACCGAGATCTTACTGAAGATATAGATGAGTAAGTACAGAATAGCCAGGAGGAACTGGATCCGGTAGCCACCAAACCTCTTCCTCAAGTATCTGGGCAGCGTCACTACCTGAAGAACAGTAAGAGAGGCCGCATGAGGCAGAGGGCTCACGGGTGCTGGCTGGCACGGAGACACAGCCCCGGAGTCTCAGCTGCTCTGCGTGAACACTGCTAGGACAAGGGGAAGCAGGGAGAGGCGATACCGCCGTCTCCAGGAAGCTTGGAACCTAGCTCCCGTCCAGTCTTTGGGAAGCGGAAGCAATGACGACGTCTATGGTGACAAACGACTTTCGTGAAATCTTCATACAGCAAAATCAAATGCTTTATCAGACACCACAAGCACACCGCGTTGCTGAGGGACACACGACCTGACGCCACAGCTGTCCCCGTCCTCCGCGCTCACGCTCCCGGTGTGTGGGGGGCGCCCCGAGCCGTCCTACCATCTCACGCTGCGCGTGCCCAGGGGCAGGAGCACCCCCCTAGCTCAGCAGACGCCTGGCCCCAAGCACAGGGGCTCACAGAGGTGAAGGCGCCCCCGGTAACTGAGTGTGCTCCTGTGCGCTCACCCCCCTGCCTCACACGTGCGAGTCCCGGCTGTGGACGTGACACCCACAGCTTCTACTCGCTTCCCCTCCGCCTGGTCCTTAATCACGCCTGACACACTCCCCTGACTCTCTCAGTCAGCCCAGAGCCGTCTCACACCCAGGGCTGCCGTCACAAGGTATGGTGCAGCAGCTCACTTGGTAGACACATGTTGTCTTGCAGCTCTGAGGCCAGAAGCGTGCAGTGTCAGGGGCCAGTTTCCTTGGGCCACGAGGAAGGGTGAGCCAGGCCCCTCTCCTTGTCTGGCGGAGGCTGTCTCCCCCGTGTCTGCTCATCCTCCCCTCTGTACATGTCTGTGTCCCATGTTCTCTTCTCATAAAGTCATGCTGAATTAGGACCCACCCTCATGACCTCATTTTAACTCAATTACTTCTTTAAAAACCTTATCTCAAAAGACGTCACAATCTAGGGTGATTTTCCTGGGATTACGGCTTCATAATCGTAAGCATTAGATTGCAAGGCAAACCAAGCCTTCCACAATTTTAAGGCCCTCTTCACAAGCGTTTTAAATGTTTAAGTCTTATGAGGCATGGTTTACACACAGTAAAATGATCGCATGTTAAAATCTGAGGAGTTTGGGTAAATGTACACAGTTGTGTGGTCACCACCACACTCAAGATGTAAGGCATCTCCAGTGCCCCTCAAAGCCCCTGAGGGTGTGGGTCTGGGACCTTCTCCGCCCTGATCCTTGGATGTCCAGCTCACCTTCCCTGGAGCTCAAACCCTGTCCAGCTCCTCTCACCTGCTGCCACGCCCTGTAGGTCATCCATGCCGGCACTTGACTCCTTAGGGCTACCGAGTACCATGATGCGGGCTGTCTGTCCATCCCCCACACAGTTCAGGCTATAGGTTCAGACGTTATGCCTAGAACTTCCCATACAGTCTGTGTGTGTACATGCACCTTCATGTATCTGGGGTGGGGGGAAGTGCCACGCCTAGGACCAGAGCAGCTGGGTCCTAAGGCGTAACTGGGCAAGAGACTGCCAACCTGTTTCTGGAGTTCTCTCTGGAAAGGCAGGGGGTCCCCGAAGCACCACCACCTCTCCTGCCCTTGACGCATCAGCCCTCTCTATCTCAGCGGTTCAGCGTGTCCGTGTGGGATCCTAAGTAGCACTTCCCTAACAATCAGTGACAGTGAACATCGTTTCGTCATTATCTGTCATTTGTAAGGTGAGATGTATGGGGAAATGTTCTCTTGTTATAAATTATGGGTTTTTTAAAAAAATGTGTATATTCAGGACATAAGTATTTCATTATGAATGTGTTCTATAAATAATCCTCCGCAGTCTCTAGCTTGACTTCTCATTTTCTTAAAAATCTCTTTCAAAGAGTTAAAGTTTAAAGTTATACTTTCACGTCCAATATATAAATTTCTCCCTTTATGGTTTGTATAAGAGATCTACACCTTACCAATAACCTTCATTTTTTCTTTGCAACGGTTCTTTTTTAAATTGATG
Source organism: Capreolus pygargus (assembly GCA_012922965.1). Classification (NCBI taxonomy): domain Eukaryota; kingdom Metazoa; phylum Chordata; class Mammalia; order Artiodactyla; family Cervidae; genus Capreolus; species Capreolus pygargus. Next base: position 433,937 of record SNSB01003875.1, on the reverse strand, counting down.
TATAAGTGACATATAACCTTACATTGGTTTCAAGTGTACAACATAATATTTCGATATTTGTATATATTTCATCTTCATTTTTTTTTTTGACCACACAACTTGCAGGATCTTAGTTCCCAGACTAGGGATTGAACCTGGACCCTGGGCAGGGAAAGCATAGAGTCCCAACCACTGAGTCACCAGGGAATTTGCTCATCTTCATTTTAAGAACTCCTTCTGCTGGGCATAGAATTTTTGGTTGACAGCTTTTTCTTCCTTTCAGCATCTGACTGCATCATTCTGATGTTTTCTGGCCTCCACTGTTCTGAGCAGAAGGCATCTATTAAGTATATCAATGCTCCCCTGCATGTAAGGTGTGACTTTTCTTTTACCATTTTCAAACGTTCCTCTCTATCTTCGCTTTTAGCATTCTGACTATGATGTGAGCCTATGTGCAGTTTCCTTTGTGTTTGTGCTATCTGGTGTTGGTCAAGCTTGCTGAATCTGTAAATCGCCGTTTTCACCAGAGCAGACGTTTCTAGCTGTTGCTTCTTCAAACGGTGTTCGGGGTCACACTGGGGCACCTGTGAGCTCCATGACCCTGGAGAGCCACGCCTCTGCTTAGACCTGGGAATTCCTCAATCGTTACGCAGCCTTTCTGCCTGCTTCTCCCTCTTCTCCTGGGACTCCAGGAATGTGCTGCCTGTTTCTTTTAATGGCGTCCCAGCGTTCACACGGACTTTTCTCCACTGCTTCTCACTCCTTTTCCTTTGTTCTCCTCTGACTGTGTGTGCGTGCTCAGTCGCCAAGTTGTGTCTGGCTCTTTGCGACCCCATGGGCTGTCGTCTTGCCAGGCCCCTCCGTCTATGGGATTTCCCAGGCAAGAACACTGGAGTGGGTTGCTATTTGCCCCTCCAGGGGATTTTCCTGACCCAGGGATGGAACCCACATCTCCGGTGTCTCTGGCACTGGCAGGCAGATCCTTTACCACTAAGCCACTGGGAAGCTGCTTCTCCCTAACTGGGTGATTTCAAATGACCTGTCACTGAGTTCACAGAATCTTTCTTCTGCTTTGCTAAGCCTGCTGTAGACGCTTTCAACTGCAGTTTTCACTTCCTTCACTGTAATCTTCAGTCCAGAATGTCTATCTGGTTATTTCCATGATTTTTCTGTTACTCACTCCCATTACGTACTGTTTTCTTTATTCTGTTGAACTGTCCTTCTGTGCCTCCTTGCAGGTCACTGGGTCTCCTTCAGACAGCCATCTTGAACTCTCTGCCAGGGAGGTCTTCGGGGTTCGCCGATGTTAAACTATTGTGCTCCTCCGCTGGTGTCACGTTTTCTTGCTTGTTCATGTTTCTCGCAGTCTTGTGCTGCTGTCTGTGCACCGAGGCACCGTCACCAGCTCTTTCCCCTGATTGCATCAGTCCTGCGAGGGGTTCTGAGACCTTCTCAGAGCTTGTCGATGGACGCACTGGCTTCTCATGCCCTCCTTGATCCCACGAAGCCAGGCTGTGTGCTGACGGCCTCCCGAGGCTGGGCTGAGCGCTCATCTGTGGCTCTCCCAGTCCCGCAGGTCAGGCTGTTTTCTGCATGTGCCGCTAGCTTTCTGCCGGGGCTCAGCACGCCGCCACTGGGGGTAAGTAAAGGGAGCTGGCTGACGGGGGGGAGGCATACACGGGTGATGCGTGCAGCACGGCAGCCATGTCTGTGGGCAGCTGGGGAGAGCTGCAGGTGAGGGGCCCCCAGCAGCTCGCGGGCATCTTCCGGATAAAGAGTCTGTGAGGGGCCTTGTGTTTCTGGAGCCGTCTGAGAGCCCTGGGAGCAGCTCTCCAAGTCGCCCCCTGCCCCCGGCCACGCGGCGCACTCCAGTACTCTGGGGGGAGGGGGAGCCAAGCAGGCCCTTCTGGCGGCGTACTGCGCGGCTACTGCAGCTGAGCACTGTCACGCGCTCACGGCCCTCACGGGAGAATCTCAGGCTGAGACACTCCCTCTTGGCAAGAGCTGCGCCGCCTTGGGGGGTTGGTGACGTGGGTAAAGTGGACCTGCCCCCTCACCCTCTTCAGTGCATCCAGTCTTTTTTTTTTCCAAAAGCATGACTCCTGTACTTCCAAAAAGGCCCCCCTGTCTGTGGTTACTGTCTGAAGTGGAATTCTCTGACAGAAAGCTCTACCTACCAAGCTGGTGACATCACTCCAGGCATCCCTGTGGACGTTAGTCCTGGCCCTCTCTTCTATGTCCCCTCTCGGCCAGGCACTGGCACGGCTCTGTCCCCTGATCTCTTGTGTACACTTTAGAGTCCACCTGTCATTTCCTCACACATCCTCTTTTGGATTTAGGGAGAACTAACATCATGGCATCTGGTCCCATCACTTCATGGGAAATAGATGGGGAGACAGTGGAAACAGTGTCAGATTTTATTTTGGGGGGCTCCAAAATTACTGCAGATGGTGAGTGCAGCCATGAAATTAAAACACTCTTACTCCTTGGAAGGAAAGTTATGATCAACCTACAGAGCATATTAAAAAGCACAGACATTACTTTGCCAACAAAGGTCCGTCTAGCCAAGGCTATGGTTTTTCCAGTGGTCACATATGGATGTGAGAGTTGGACTGTGAAGAAAGCTGAGCACCGAAAAATTGATGCTTTTGAACTGTGGTGTTGGAGAAGACTCTTGAGAGTCCCTTGGACTGCAAGGAGATCCAACCAGACCATCCTAAAGGAGATCAGTCCTGGGTGTTCATTGGAAGGACTGATGATGAAGCTGAAACTCCAATACTTTGGCCACCTCATGCAAAGAGTTGACTCACTGGAAAAGTCCCTGATGCTGGAGGGATTGGGGGCAGGAGGAGAAGGGGACGACAGAGGATGAGATGGCTGGATGGCATCACTGACTTGATGGACATGAGTTTGAGTAAACTCCAGGAGTTTGTGATGGACAGGGAGGCCTGGCGTGCTGCGATTCATGGGGCCGCAAAGAGTCAAGACACGACCGAGCGACTGAACTGGACTGAACTGAACATTGTTAGTTCTAATAACATTGTTAGGCTGTCGTCTTCCAATTGTTAACAGAGTTGTTCCCTTCATTAATTTAGGTCTTATTTTTTAACAAAGCTTTAAAATGTTTTCTATAAAAGCCTTCAGAGGGGAACCCTTGAATAAGGTGCAGAATGAAACACTGTCAGTTACTGGCTCCTGTTTATCCATGTCAGCTGATATTAGTTCAGGCATTTCTTAGGATTTAGGGATGTCAGTACAAGGATCAGAAGACTGAGAAGTTTAACTTGTCCTCTAAAATGTTTTTATGTATAGCTATAATATTTGTAAGAAAAAATACTGCAGAGACTGGACTAACTGATCATGGATACTCACCCCAGACTTAATGTAAATAGGAGAAAACACCCAACCAAGAACACAGAGGATAAATGCAGCCTGGAACCAAGAAGAGAAGAGCAATTACATCAGGGTCCCATCTCAACCAGGCTCTTAAAGGAGATGCAAACTCAGTTACTAACTGTTTTGAGCCCAATAAATGCATCACTTGCAAGCAACAGCCCAAGAATAACCCCTCCAGGGGAACAAAATTAACTTATAGGCACTTGATCTTTGCCTATAAAGGTGCATTCTTAATTTTTTCGGGGGGGAGAGGGCATGCTTACCTGAGCCAGTTTTCAAGGTATTTATTAAAATTTATGTTTGCTTAGCTCCAGATAGGATCAAAGATAACTGATCATTAAACAAAGAAAGACAGGTTGAAAAAAATCAGAAACCATTCAGAGAAACTATACCAAAATTTATACAGGTTATTGAAATTAAGTAATACACTTCGCTTCAACTTTCTTTACAAAGAAGAGGTAAGCTGAATATAAGGAGACGCTAGTAAATTCTGAGAGGTAAACTGTGGTAAAGACCAGGGCTCCTTATTAGGTTTGGAGCTGACTGTTAGAAGTGTTATTTCTTTTTGTAATCTACCAGGAGAAAGATGAGACCCAGAAAGAGGGAGCTTTCTGATTTATAAAAAAGGTCAGGTGATTTATATAGATATAGGTTAATTAACCCAAAACTTATAAATTCACTTATAATTTCGGTGAACAAACTCTACATCCTACAACAAATATATCCCACAGATTAAAAATAAATAACCCATTTTATAAGTTTTATAATTGAAACAGGTATTCATAGATCAATTAGAGGTTTTATAGTAATCACTTGAATATCTCAAAGAACTCTGCTGACCCTATTCTCAATGTACAGTTGACCCTTGACCGACTCCCATATAGTAAAAAATATGCATAATGCTAAATCTGTCTCAAAAACAAACTGAAAAATGACTCACCCACGGGTGAAGCTGAAAGAGTTTGGACAGAATCAGGACTCAAAACCTAGTTCTTTTGATTCCACATACAGTGATTTCTAGCCAAACACAAACTTCACCCCACTTAAGTCTATGTAAAGATCTGTGAAATGAAAATATAGGTCCTGTATTTACAGAAAGAGTGTGTGTATACGTGGACCTGCACAGTTTAAATGTGTGCTATTCAAGGGTCACCTGTATACTGGAAATGTATATACACAGATAAAGACACACACATATATACACATGTATACACATATACTGGAAATGTGTACATGCAGATAAAGACACACACATGTATACACATGTATCTGTAGGTACATATACACAAATGTTTACGTTTACATCTATCAGTTACTATGATCCTGTCTGACCAGTCTCCTAACTGTATTCCTATGGTCCCTGGAATAAAAACATTCTCTGTCTCACAATCTTTTTGAGAAATGAAACCCTTGGTTCCTTTCTTCCATGACTTCCCAAGGAGTCTTTCACATTTACTTAGGCCTTTCTGAATTTCACTTGGACACTAACAGAAGTGGAGGTTCGCTGCCGCCAAAGGCACTACTCACGTTCCACTCGAAGGCCCCGACAGCAATCCCTGAAGACGCCCCTTTTCCAGCCAGACCCATAAAGTGGCCAGTGCCAATATTTGAGGCAAAAAGAAAAGCACCTATCTGAAAATCAAAAGACAATTACAGATCAGAACTCTTATCCAACTCCAAAAACTAATTTTCACAAATGTAACCTCAAACTGAATTTCACATTTCCTCAAAAGCGATTACACTTTGGGCAGAATTCCTATTTGTAATTTTTCTATACAGAAGCCTCACCATAAATCAGAAGCCAAGTGAAAACAGGAACGACGTGAAACAGCAGCACCACTGTTCCTGTGCTGCCCTGACTCCCCGCCCCCACCCGACCGACTTGCAACTGCAGAAACATCAGCGGGAGTGTGACTTCATGTCACTGTTTGAGGTTATCTAGAAATACTTGAGCTGATTAGAAGAGAATGGTGAAAATACTAAGGTAGTGCACATGATGAAATACAATGTAGCCTACAGAAAGAATAAAGGAGCTCTATCAAGTGATGAAAATAAGGTAAACAACATTTATAATTTAATCTTAGTAAAATTTATTGTGTGCATGTAAACTTGTGCACATTTGTAATTATATACAGATGGGTGTGATTCTGATAGTACATATATAAAAAATACTTCTGGGGACTGGAATCACTGTTATAGAAATAGAATAGGGAGAAAATTTCAAGTTCTATAAATGGATTGTAACTTTGTGTGTGTGTGTGTTTTTTTTTACAACCAGCATCTGCTACTTTCAAAATAAAAAATCCCAGAGGCATTTAAAATAAATAAAATCCCTCCTAACCCAATAATAGCTTTTTAGTTGCATAGAGATAGCCATCAAAATCCAAATCCAAATACTGTGCTGTATTTGACACAAGATCACTTAAAACCAAATTATTAAGAGAAGGTGAAAATAGCAAGGCCTTTTAGGTAAAAACAAAAAAAAACAGAGCACTGACAAAATTAACATAAGATAAAGTAGCATTCAATACCAAGAGCATTAAATATGACAAGAGGTTTGTTTGTTTGTTTGTTTGTTTTTTAGGCTGGAATTGCTTTTATTGGGGCGAGCGCGACAGGCCCGCCGTGGTCAGGTTAGTGTTCTGCCCTCGGAGGCAGCCGAAGCCGGGTGCCTCCACCCGCCACCTCCCTGGGTTAGTGGAACATGCAAAGCTCAGTCAGAGGGTGGAGGCAGGGGTGGAGCCGCCAGGGCCCGGGCGATGGAGCAGGAGCGGGCGGCACCGGCTGGCGGCCTGGTTGGCACTGACCACCCGGGCCACATCCCAGGCCCACTCGGGGGCTGAGGCTCCTTGGGAGAGGCAGGCAGGCAGCACCCGGGGAAGGGATGCCCCACAGGCCTCGGGGGGCGCTTGGCCCAAAGTAGGCAGAAGCCTACGGGGGCCCCGCCGTACCTGGCTGGCACGCCTGAGAGCTGGGCAGTGGCAAGCCTTTCACCAGGAGGGTCTGTCTCCCACCCCAGGTCTGGGTCCTTGGGGCCTGGGGTGCAAAGGGGGACACAGAAGGCACTTACTAGGGAGCTGAGGCTGGAAGGCTGAAGCCAGAGGCCTGGGGTCTGGGGGGCCTGGCTGGGCCGGCTGGGTCTGCTCGGGGACCTCACCCTCCCATGGGGAAGGGGCTTCCTGAGCAGCCGAGGAGAGGAGGGTGACCAGGACTCACTGCCGCCCGTGAAGAGCGAGAGGGTCAGTCCTGGAGACATAGAGGCGCTGGTCCCAACGGCCCTGCTGCTGGGAGCTACATCCGCTGCCCAGGCAGGTCAGGGTGGGGGTTGGGTAGGGCTGGTCTACAGGGCTGGGGGAAGCTCACCCAGACGGAACCCCCTGGGGAGATGGGAGGGCTGAGTTGGGGGGCCCACCTCTGGACCCTCCAAGGCACCTGGCTATGGTGAGTTGCAGGTAAAGAGGAGCAGGGAGACCTGGGGGATGGGGTGGTCAGTGGGGCTGGACTGGCCCCATCCCCGGGAGGCAGGCTGTCTGGACAACAGGTTGTTTTTTTAAACCACGAAATGTAAAATGCACTAGTTAAGACACAATCGAGAATATACAGGCACCAAACATCTTAGCAGCAGTGAATATTAAGGCAAACAACCCTTAGGAGAGACACGTAATAATTACTCAAGTAGTTATTTTTACTTGCTACCTTTATCATAATAATGAAAAACTATATACAGTTTAAATTGCCCAAAAATATGGTACATAAACAGTGGACTGTCCCTATGATGTATCACCAGGCAACTGTGTATAAAAGTCTACCTACCTACCAACGTTCACACAGACTGAGGGAGACCTTAGTACATCAGTAAATGAAAGCGTCAGTCACAGAGTCGTGTCCAACTCTTTGTGACCCCGTGGACTGAAGCCTGCCAGGCTCCTTTGTCCATGGGATTCTCCAGGTAAGAATTCTGGAGTGGGATGCCATTTCCTTCTCCAATTAAATGAAAAGGTAGACTAAAAAGTCATCAGTTATTAATTAACTATAAGTAAATGTCCACTGCAAACTATGTGCCAGACAGCATTGCAAGTAACTAGACATTAGTGAGTAAAACAGATCCTTGCCCTCACAAAGCTAACATTCTGTTAGGAACAAGAGTATAAACAAAATAAATTAAGGGACTGTTTTGTAGCACAGTAGCCAGGGGTAAGCAGTAAGTTCCTACAGAGGAGGAGAAGGCAGGAAAGCAGACAGGAGTGCTGAGCTGTACGGTGAGGCAGGGCTGACCTTCCTGAGGAGGGGTGAGGCAGCCCAGGGTGCCTGGGAGAGTGGAGGGCCTCCAGACCAAGGGAGCGGCAGTCAAAGTCCCTGAGGCAGGAGCGTGGCTAAACCTCTCAAGGCCAGAGAGGTAAGGAGGTGCAGGTCATCCATCTGTGGCCTGAGAGAGATTGCCTTTGATTCTGGGGGACACAGGAGCCCCCAGAGGGCTGAAAGCAGTAAGGCGGCTTGTCCTACCACTTGGCTGTCTTGTTGAGGCTGGATGTGAAGGCGAGCAGGTGGAAGAAGGGAGCCCAGAGAGAAGCTGTCACAATGAATCCGCATGGAGGATGAGAAGGGGTCAGATTTCAAATCTGTTTTCTAAAGGGAGTTGCAGGACTTCCTGATGGCCTAGAAGATGGGGCAAGAGAGAATGAAGAGTTTGACGCGACTCCCCGTGTGTCAGCCTGAGCAGCTAGAGGCTGAAGCTGCCGTTCGGGGACGAGGGACGGGGGGTGGGGGAGGAACCGTGCAGAGGACGCGTCGTGTGCCATAGCTGACAGGCCTTTCCAGGGAAGGGTCAGGTGGGCAGAGGGACACACAGGACTGGAGAGAGCTGGGGCTTGCCAGCATTCCAGCAAGTGGCCTTGAATGCCAAGTCGCCAGGTGTGGGGGGGTAACTGCAGTGTTAAGAAGCCAGGGAGATGGGGAGGAAGCAGCAGGGGGCCTTGAATGAGCGGCTGGTGAAGCAGCAGTAAAGGTGGGAAGCCCGGAGGCAGCACGGGGCAGGAGGGGCACCGAGTTTCAGTCTCACCACCATGGGGCCAGGAAGGAGGAGACCTGGGCACCAAGCCAGGAATAAGCCCCACGGAGGCCCTGGTGAGCGCAGCTCACACCCACCGGACAGTCACTGACCAAGCAGAAGTAGAGAAGAAAGAAAGCTGGCGTGGCAAAACTGTTCTTGTATTTCAATTCCTTTTAATAATACCATACCACAGTTTACTCATTAAGCAGTAATTCTAAGAATGGCAACAGAAGTCACCTCCAACTCCCACTCTGCACTGCGCACTTCAGAGAGCAGGGCTCACTACACCTGGTCTGGGTCCCAGAACGCAGAGCGAGGCTCTGTACCTACCAGGCACCTGGTGACGGCTGTTGGACCAGGCTGAGCCGAAGGGAACACTTATGTAAGAAACTACTTGAGAGCTAAGGGAACTACTAATGAGATGACTTTCCTGATTTAGCAACTTTAAATTATGTGGGGTAAAAAGCATCTACATGAAAGTAATAAACAGATCCACACGCAGTTCCATAGTGGGCCACACGGGGGCATGCTCACCTGCCACCACACCAGGTTTCGTCCAGCCAGGAAGAAGTCTTCTACTGTCGCACGACTGCTTGACACGATAACCTTAAAATAGGGTGGGGGGAATCCAAGTAACTAGTGATGACCTTCATTTACAGGTAAATGTCCTTTGCAGAGACCCTATTCCCCTGTTTTGTTTTTTAGGAACAGAAGCCTTTGCCCACTGAGTCAGAGGAGGCCCCACGGTGCCTCCCAGCTGGGAGACTGCACGGGCACATCCATTTCTTCACACTCCTGTGAAAACAAGATTGTTTTATTTCCTTTTATTTCCTTCCCCCACCCCCAAACGGTTAACCAGTGCCATGGTTCCCAGCAGAGTCTGGGAGATGAGTGGTTTGCAAATGCCTTAATCGACTGGGAATGGTGAAGGTGAACACAGCCCAGCTTCTTCTAGGAGGGCAGTCACGTTGCCGAGATTATGGTGTCCTCCCCACACACCCAGAGGCTCTCTTCTCCGGGACCCAGCTCTGATCCTCAGACTCCAATACAGTCAAGGGACAATCCTGGGGTTTCCTGGATTGCCTAAAACAGCAGGACCCAAGGATGACCGCTGGTTGACAAAAATGCGTTTCTGTGTAAGGAGTGAACTTATGACAGCCATCGGAGTATCTGCATTATGACCAAGTCCCCTCACATCACCAAAGAAAAGCTCTCTAAGTCAGGCACTTGAAGTCAGTCTCATTCGTCCATCCACTAAGTGCTAATCAAGAGCCCATGATGCTCAGAGCTGGCCTTTCCAAAGAAAGGCATCAGCAGGATGTAGGGACTTGTGTATTAGAACTTTCAGAAGGAATTTACAACATGTTCTAAGATGAATAAAATCACTCTCTTTCCATTAAAGAAAGAACCAGAGAGGGAGAGAGGAGGTCTGGGAAGAAAGTGGTTACACACGTCTTGCCTCTGTCTTCCTCCCTGCTCTCCTTCTAGAATGATCCACCAGCCACGGCAGGCAAGCTGCAGGGGCAGAAGATGCATTCACCACTTTCTCAAAGATCTCAGGCTGAGACTGATAACAGAGACAAACAAACAAATATGTAAGTTTTTTTCCCCTTAAGCATCCTAAAGGACCCAAGACACCAGCAACAAAGACAAGCTTTCCCTGTGGGGCTTCATGGACAGAAGCTGACGAATGATTTCAGAAAGCAGCAAATGTGGGCAATTCCTATCAGTGAGTAAAGGGTGGTTTGCTTAATAACCGGAAGAAAATAAAGCTCGATTCTTCCATCACATCATATACAAAAGCAAATTCCAGATGTTCAAGAGATTTAAATACCTGTAAAAATCCATAAAATATTAGAAGAAATTTAGAATAATATTTGTACATCCTTGGAGTGGGGAAAACTTTCCTGAGCAAGCCAGGAATGAAATCTAGATGTAAAAGAAAGGAGAGACACTTGATTTATTAAGTGTCAGAAAGATCCCAGTAACAGTCTAGACCAAGGGTTCTCAACCCCACCCTCCAGGGGACACCTGGCATTGTCTGAAGATATTTCTGGCTGTTAAGGAGTAGGGCTTGGGGTGCTTCCAAGCATCCTATGATATGCAGGAAAGACCCCCACAACAAGGAATTATCTGGTCCCACACATCAGTAGTCCTGAAGCTGAGAACCACTGGCCTAAAAAATGACAGTTTGGGAAAAACAAGTTAGGAACTCAAATGACAGACAAGCTGATAAATGCAAGGTTGAACAATCCAATTCATAAATGGGCACAGAAGAAGAAAATCAGTGGACAACAAGCTCGTGAGGAGATGGTCAGCTTCACAGGAGGATGAGTCTAGAAAGTGCAAGTCAGAGCTGCGGTGACTTATCAGTATTCACTCATCAGCCTGCCCCCAACTCCTTCCCGAAATTAAATGAGAAGTAACACACCAGGTCAGTCAGAGCTTGGGGAAAGGGTGTGCTCAGATGCTACGTGTAAATTCCAATTTCAGGAATCGGCACTACACAGATCAAAAGCACTACACACTAAAAACCACCACCTGGCAATAATCTCAGAGCCAGTGAGCCGGGGAGGGCTGCATCACACACATTTGTCTGACTACAGTGCAACTGATGAAAACACGAGCTAGGTCTCTGCTTACGGCCCAAAGGATGTCATGCCATGCAGGAAGGGAGAGAAGCAAGCCGCAGGGTAATGTGTATGCTATGATCACATTTTTTGTAAAAACAAAATGCAAAAACTCTACCTGTGCGTCTGTGTTGTTGTTAAGTCGCTAGGTCATGTCCAGCTCTTTGTGACACCATGGACTGCAGCCCGCCAGGCTCCTCTGTCCTCGGGGTTCTCCAGACAGTACTAGAGTGGGCTCCCACGTCCCTTTCAAGGGTATGCCTCTGTAAGCACTGAGAAAGGGGAGGAGGGACACGTGGCTCCCAGGGATCTCAGGGGCTGGGAAAGGACGAGGAAGGAACAGTAACTGCTTTTGACAGTTAATACATCTTTTTACTTCTAACAATTAACATGTGATTAAAAACAATATATGATTTTTTAAGAAGACCAAAGGAAAAATAACAATACAAAGGAAAAAGATCAAAGCATTCCGGACAACAGTGCATGTTTTTTGGCTCCTAGAAGAACAAAAGGAACAGCAGCTTCTTTTGGAAGCATCCAAATGGTTTACACATCCTCTGACCTTGGCCAGACCTAGGCCCCAACAGGGCCCAGAAGAAAACTAGGTGGGGGCTTCCTAATTAAGAGAAGTTGGGGGAACGGTCCCAAAACAAGTGCCCACTACTTAGAGCCCAGCCTAGGCTACCTAGAAGGATGTTTCTTCTGTGCGAGTGTGCTCAGTTATGTCCGACTCTTTGTGACCGCATGAACTGTAGCCCACCAGGCTCCTCTGTCCATGGGAGTTTCCCAGGCAAGAATACTGGAGTGGATTGCCATTTCCTACTCCAGGGGATCTTCCCGACCCAGGGATTGAATCCTCATCTCTTGCATCTCCTGCACTGGCAAGGCAGATTCTTTACCACTGTGTCACCTGGAATGTTTCTCATAATGGAAGCCAATTTGAAAAAAAAAAAAAAAAATCATTCATTTGAATGATCTAGATAAACCCCAGACTTCTTTCCACTTGGAAGAGATTTTTTAAAAAATTATCTTAAGAAGATGGAGACCATATTTCCATTACTCTATCTGCCCACTCACACTGCATGGTTAGCCCTCAAGAGCCTGTCCAAAGATCCTGCTTGGAAGGGCCAGATTCTGCACACTAAGATCCTGCTCGTAACCTCACGAAGCACTACGATTAAAGGTCACAGAGGCAGGAAAGCTCCAGCTGGGTGGGAGAGGCCCAGAATGAAATCTCCCCCTAGTCAGCAAACAGTAACATTGTCACCAGGTAATCCTGCTCAAAAAGCAGGCCCGGGAGAGGCTTCCGATAGTTAACAGCTTAGCCGAGGGGCCACACCATAACCAAAGCCAAAGTCTTCTGCCCTGCCCTCTGACCTTTTGCTGTCTGGCTCTGAGGGTATTTCTTTGGGACATCTCTGTGAGTGCTTACAAGTTAAGCAAAGAGCCAGAGCCGACTCACTGGAAAAGACTGATGCTGGGAAAGGCTGAAGGCAAAAGGAGAAGGGGGCAGCAGAAGATGAGATGGTTAGACAGCAACACTGACTAAACGGATGTGAACTGGAGCAAATTCCGAGGGAGAGGAGCTTGGCGTGCTGTAGTGCACAGTGTCACAAACAGTCAGACACGACTTAGTGACTGAACAACAGGCGAAGCGTTAGCAGGCAGATGGCAGTACCGGAGACCCGGTATCCAACCTGTTAAGAGAACTTTACACTAGAGAGTATGTAAGTGCTCAATTCAAATTCAGTGGAACACTTAGGGCCCTGAAATACATGTGACCTTTGAGGTTTTGCCAGCTAGGGCCTCTGCATGGTTACCCTCATGCCTCAGAAAGGGGCAGCTCTAGGTTCAAAGCCGCACTCCATCATTCCCTGTGGTTACTCAGCCTCTTCCAGTCTGTTTCTTCTCATCTGTGATCCACAGCCTGGCTATGAGGGTGTGCCACACTTAAAGCCCTCAATACCCACCCCGGCCCTGCAGGGGCCTGTGGTCGCTACCGGGCAGGGGTCACTACTGCGACCATCACAACAGCGACTCTGTACTACACACAGCGTGGGTCCCAGGCCACGGGCACTGGTCCCTCTGACCTGTTTACTGGGCGGGTGGGTGGGGAAGATGGGCTTGGACTTGTCCTTCCTCTTGGTGGGGAGTAGGCTGCACAGGGATGGAGAGTTCCCGGCAAAGGGCTGCGCGGAGCAGGGACAAGAGGGAGGCGAGGTGGGGACCAGGCGACAGGCAGAGGGTCGCGAATTGGCCTGGTGTTCACTCCTCCCCTCCCCCCACTCCAAGCCCCACTTACCCACAGCGCAATGCCCAGAACCAACAGGAAGTACAAAACTATCACCAGGACGTCCAAGGTACTGTTGGAGCTAAAGAGTTGAGCCGTCCAGCCGAAGCTCTGCCCAGCGGATGTCATGGTGGTGCGTCCCAGCGCCTGAGCACCACCGGCTGACTGAGGGTTTCAACGGCCTCAGTGGGACTCTGGCGACTTGGCCGCGGAGCACGCTGGGAAGGGCCGCGGGGCACGCTGGGAAGGGCCGCGGGGCAGTCTGGGCGTTCCGGCAGGCCCCGCGCGGCCTGATTCCTGCCTTCTGGAGGCCGCTCTTCGAGGGCAGCATTGACTGCCAGTCCAGGCACAGCGCCGTCTGTCTAGTGGCCAGAATCGCTCTGCCCTGGACCGAGAGCTGGTCGTGGGGTGGGGCTGGCTCAAGGCTACCGAGCCACATGGAGCCTGGGGCGGTGGAAACCAGCAATAACCCTCCTGTCTTTATTTGCCATTTTGATCTTCTGTTCCTTGTGGGTTTGGGACATTGATTTGGATTTATTAAAATATTGCATTTGAACATTATGTATCCAGAGTCCTGAGTTTTCTTGGTTCCCCCCCCTCTTAAATTCTGCTTCGAGGAAACTGCCTTGCTCGCCTCCCCCAAATCATGGCCCTGAGTGGACCAGCTGATCACAGAGGGTCCTCGGCTGTCTGCAGTTTGATCTTTTATGGGTGATGTGCGAATTCTCAAGCTGGGCCAAGCCTCACTGTCCTTGGTGTGCTTCTCTGCTGAGCTGAAGTTCTAGAAATCTTGGTCGGTAATACAAATAACAGAAACAATAATAAGAGCTAACACATAGACTTACTTCTATGCCCTTTATATGTATTAACCCATTTGTATGCAAGCTAAGTCGCTTCAGTTCTGTCCGATTCTTTGCGACCCCGTGGACTCCAGCCAGCCAGGGTCCTCTGTCCACGGGACTTTCCAGGCAACAATACTGGAGTGGGTTGCCATGCCCTACCCCAGGGGATCTTCCCCACCCAGGGATGGAACTGCATCTCTTAAGTCTCTTGCATTGGCAGGCAGGTTCTTTACCGCTAGCTGCCACCTGGGAAGCCCATTAACCCATTTGATTCTCCCCCAAAACCAGTCAGTTTGTGTCTAGGACTACAAGGCATGAAGCTTGCAGCTGGTCAGAAGTCTATGGCCTCAGCTTCTTGCGCAGAACTCTTGTGTCCTAGCTTAGATCAGCACTATTCAAAAGATATATAAAAGATATATAACCTTGAAGGACATGGGTTTGGGAGGACTCCGGGAGTTGGTGATGGACAGGGAGGCCTGGTGTGTTGCGGTTTAGGGGGTCATAAGGGAGTCAGGCACGATTGAACCACTGAACTGAACTGAACTGTGACACATGGGTCTTCATTTTTCCCAGCTTGATTGAGGTATGATTGACAAAAGTTGTACATTTAAGATGTATGATGCAATCTTTGGTATGAGTATACATTGTGAGATAATTACTATGATCAAGCTAATATAAATCACCTCAGTTGCCATTTTTCCTGTGTGTAGTGCAAACGCTTGAGATCCCTCTTAGAAAATTTAAGATATACAATATGTTATTAACAGCAGAGTAATCTCTGTGCTGTACTATAGGTCTCTAGAATTTATTCATCCTTTGATCCATATCTCCCTTTTGCTCCTAGTCAAAGTGAAGTCGCTCAGTCGTGTCCAACTCTTTGCAACCCCGTGGACTGTAGCCTACCAGGCTCCTCCGTCCATAGGATTCTCCAGGTAAAGATACTGGAGTGGGCTGCCATTTCCTTCTCCATGCTCCTAGTCAACCATCCTTCTATTCTCTGTTACTACGAAGGTTTTGTTTGTTTTGTTTAAGATTTCACATGTAAAATCATGCAATATTTGTCTTACTGTGTCTGGTTTATTTCACTTAGCATAATGTCCTCCAAGTGCCTCTCCATCGTTGCAAATGGCAGGATTTTGAATTTCTTCATCCATTCATCTATTCATGAACAGTTAGCTCTTTCCATATCTTGGCTGCTGTAAATAATGCTGTAGTGAACAATGGAGTATAGATATCACTCTGAGATAGTGATTTTATTTTCTTTGGACATATACCCAGAAGTGTGATTATTAGATCATAGGATAGTTCCATTTTTAATATTTTGAGGAAACTCCATGCTGTTTTACATAGTGGCTGTACCAGTTTATCTTCCAATCAGCAGTGTACTGGTATTCCCCTTTTTCCAGTACTTGCTGATACTTGTTATATTTTGACTTTTTTGTTAGAAGCCATCCGAACAGGCGAGAGGTGATATCTCACTGTGACTTAGGAGCTTAGCCCAGATTTTAATTGGATTGTTGTTGTTCTTTTCTTGCTATTGATTGTATGAGTTCCTTGTAAATTTTGGATATTAACCCCTTATTGGATATATTGTTTGCAAGTATTTTCTCCCGTTCTTTAGGTTGTTTTTTCACTTTGTGTATTGTCTCCTTTGCTGTAAAAATTAAAATTTTCCAGTAGCTACATTTAAAAAGTAAGCAGGTGAAAATAATCTAAATAATAAAGTTATTTTAGTTAAGCCAATATGTCCAATAAGCCAAAATATTAACATTTCAGTATACAGTCAATGTAAAAATTGTTGGACTATTTTATAAGTATATATTTCCACATTAAGTCTTTGAAATCTGGTGTATATTTTACACTTACAGCACACCTCAATTTGTATGCTACCTTTTCATCAGAAATACTTGATCTGTCTTTAGATTTAACAAAATTCACAGTTGAAAAAAACAGGTTCACTTATTAAGTTGTTCTAAATATACTTGAAACTTTTCCAGTAGCTGAATATAGTACCAAAATTTCATTTTCCCTTGTTGATGACAAAAAGAGTTCATCTTTTTAGAGGAATTGATTTGACTTTGATGCAAAAGCCCATCAGTTTCAAAATTATGTCTTCCCAAATTAAGTAATTCACTAACTCTTATTGATTGAATATCATTAACATTGAATTCAGAGGCATGATATAATTTTAAAAGTATCTCTAAATTGATCAATATCACAAAGCATTCTTCATTCAAGTTTTTCTTGGATTTTTTGTTACCAATTACATAACACAGCCAGTTAAAATTAAAATCTTTAACATATTGACTTGTGTCAGAACAATGTGTAAAATAATTATTATTGATTGTGTTATGAAGCTTCCCAAGTACAAATTTATATACCAGCTAGCTTATGGGCTTCCCTGGTGGCTCAGATGGTAAAGAATCCACCTGCAATTCAGGAGACCCAGGGTTTCATCCCTGGGTTGAGAAGACTCCCGAGAGGAGAGCATGGCAACCCACTCCAGTATTCTTACCTGGAGAACCCCATGGACAGAGAGCCTGGTGAGCTACAGTCCAAGGGGTTGCAAAGAGTCGGACATGACTGAGAGACACAGCAAGGCTAGCTTACAAATAAGCTTTTCCTGTTTTCGACTATTCAAATTTATCTCATTCATATACAGTATGTATTAGTGAGTATAAGTATGTATAAACACAGACTGCCATTTTTGGACCTTTGCTTATTGAATATTCAACAAACATTCCTTTCATTTTTAGAAAATCTTGAATTGAAATTGACATCATAGTAATTCTTTATAAAATTTCCAAGATTCGGCCAATGAGCATTGGCAAAAGAACATCAATAAATTCACAGCCTTCTATTTCTCTCAACAGTTCTATAAAACAGTGATGATTTGTATCAGTTGCACATATACACTGAGTGATTTAAACAATTGTACCTATCTATGATGCTTTTCATAAAGTCTGCTATAAGAACTAAGCACAAAGTTTTTAAATATATATCACAAATTTTAATAAAGCAGTTTATCTTTTGTATTTTATAATCCCGTTAAATCTGGAGCTTTAACCTGAACACTGGTAGAACAGTGTCTGTCATGATAAAAACAAACAAACAATACAGCAACTATTTTCCCTTCAGATTAGCTGAAATTCTTCTTTGAAAATGTCAGAGGTTTAAAAGATCCAAGCCACAAATTCAATCTTTTTTTTTTTTTTTTTTTTGCTCTGCAGCTTGTGGGATCTTAGTTCCCCAAACAAGGATCAAACCCAGGTCTCCTGGCAGTGGAAGCAGGGAGACCTAACCACGGGACCACCAGGGAATTCCCAAAGTTCAATCTTTTAGGTCATCGATTGGCAACATTTCTTCATAGGTCTAGATGTCCTTTGAGACAAAAGGTATTCAAAATATTAACTGGGCAAGGTCTCATGTCACATGGCTCAACTGAAACTAAAGAGAAATACTTGCAAATTTTAAAATTTCGAATCCATTTTTGGTGTTATTGGAAAGACCTTGTATTCCATGGGCAATTGTTTTGAGGCTTTAATTGAAAAATCTCTCACTTTTTGTAAAATATCTTTTAAATAGTATTTTCCTCATAATTTCCTAACAAATTTCCACAACTGAAACAATTCCCTTTGTCACCTTTCCATCTAAATTGTTTTTGTTAGTGCAAGATTCCAAGCTATTTTAAATCTGGCCAAAGTTACAAACTCAAAATTCTGTTAAAAATCATCACAGTGTGTTTTGGACATTTGTTTTTTATTCCAGGCAACTAACTTTATATATATATTTTTTACTACAGAGCAAACATTTTAAAAAACCAAATCTACTATGTAGTTGTTGAAATTTTATATTAGTGTTCACTGTATTATCTTTATTTTTCACACACCCAACAGATATGTCTACCATGAAGAGTAAAAAGTGAACGTGTTAGTTACTCAGTTGTGTCTGATTCTTGGCGACCCCAAGGACTATAGCCCACCAGGCTCCTCTGTCCATGGAATTCTCCAGGCCAGAATAGTGGAGTGGGTAGCCATTCCCTTCTCCAGGGGATCTTCCCCACCCAGGAATCAAACCCGGGTCTCCTGTATTGCAGGCAGATTCTTTACTACTGCACCACCAGGGAAGTCCAGGTCTACCAAACTGACACATGGATCCTTTAGATGAATTGATTCCTTATTGTTATGAAATGATCCCTCTTGTACCTGGCAGTATTCTTTGCTCTGAAGTCAGTTATGCTAATGTAACCTCCCTGAGCTTTCTTTTGTTTAGAGTTGCACGGTATATCTTTTTCTATCATTGTATTTTCAACCTATTTGTACTGTTTTATTTAAAGTAGATTTCCTGTGGCAAGTATAAACTGGGTCTTGCTTTTTATTTAATCAGGAAAACTAGACTTTTAATTAGCACGTTTAGACGACTTGCATTTGACGTGAGTATCGATGTGGTGGTGTTTCAATATACCATCATGTTGGTTTCTATTTGTCCCATGTTTTCGGTCTTTTTCTTTTTTTCATTAATCGATGTATGTATATGCGTGTGTATGTGTGTGTGCATACACTCACACATGTGTGTGTTTTCATTTCCTTTGCCAGTTTATTAGCTATAACTCTTCATCAAGTTTTCAGTGGTTGCTTTAGGGCTTATAGTATATATATATATCTTCAACCTAACCAAGCGAACCTTCAAGTGATACTATCCCACGCCAGCTACAGAGTAAGAACTTTGTAATACTATACTTCCATCTCTCCCCCCAGGCTTTGCAATGTTTTTGGCATATATTGTTATGCATTTTTATTTATAAGTGGTACTATTTCTCTTAACAGCTTCTTATCCTTTAAAGAGATGTAAATAATTTTAGAAGTCTCTATATTTGCCTACACTGCTACCATTTCCAGCTAATGGTAATGCTCTTGACACAAGTCCCTTGTTGGACATATGAGCTGGAAATAAGCTTCATTAATTGCAGCTGATTGCTCTAGCATCTCGACAAAACCCTGGGGCATGGGTTACTTCCCAGACTGATCCAGTTAAATCTGGGCTCGCTTGCAAGGATCGTTTCTGAGGTCAGTGTTGGAAATTCGTTCTGACCTTTTAGTTGTCCCTTTTTCTCCAGTAGATTAGCAGCCTGTGATTCAACCTGTACCTACAGACACTACAGTCTCCTTTTAATGGCTCTTGACCTCAGGCTCAGTTGTTTTGAACTTCCTCACACTCTGTGTCGCAAATAAAGTCGGCTCGTTTGCGGACCAGCTTAGAACAGTTGTTTTGTCCTCCCTCTCTCCCTGGACAAAACCTCTGAGCCACCCACCGCTCTGGGGCTGGGGCAGGAGCCGTGGTGTCGTCTCTCGGGATGACAGTCCTGTTTTAGGAGGTGGCCATCACCAGGGTGCCTTTGATCTGCTTGACTGACTTCTTCCAGCATGCAACGCACACTTTACAGGCCGGTCGGGCTAGGCTGATGGATGTCCTGGTGTTTTCGGCGTGCACAGCCTCCACGTCACAAACCTCACTCACCCGGAACGTAGCCTCGGCAGCAGGTGGCGAGGGGTGGCGGGGTGGGATGAAAACCACTGAAGACCGCTCCTCTCAGGAAGATGTCACTTTGGTCTGCAGCGGGGTGGGGAGAGTGCCCTGAGTGTGACCTTGCCTGCACCCACGTGGGGTGGAGGTGCCATCAAGTGGGACTGGGGGGGGAGAGGAAATAGGTCACGGGTGTAATGTTACAGGCTTTCACTGCCTTTGCCAAGCTTTAGTAGATTTTCTTGAATAAATATTTCATTTTTTGTATGCCTTTAGGCTCATTTCCAGAGACATTAAATACATAGAGACTTTACATGTATATAAAGATGGTATGTATTTATGTAGAAATAATATATTATTTCTTAAAATGTATATGTATAAATTTAAATATATAAATAACAAACACAAATAAATATACTTGTATATTTATATGGTATATATTTGGTATTATATATAGTATATATTTACATAGAAATAATATCCTTCTGCTGCTGCTAAGTTACTTCAGTCGTGTCCGACTCTGTGTGACCCCACAGACGGCAGCCAACCAGGCCCCCCCGTCCCTGGGATTCTCCAGACAAGAACACTGGGGTGGATTGCCATTTCCTTCTCCAATGCATGAAAGTGAAATAAATGTATTTATATAGTATTATAAACATGTATTTGTATATAATACACATGTAATTCTAAATACACAAATATATTTAAACACCATAATAAATTAAAAAAATAATTGTTACCACTTTCGCTGGGGACTGAGTCTGTGGTTCACTTCATGCTGTTTCAGAATGGGAACTGTGCGTTTTCCAAATGGGCTTTTGAGATTCCAAAAGTGGACCCCTAACTGGACGCTTAAAGGACTATTGGGAAGGAAGGAACAGGGAGACTTGAGGTTAGATGTTCCTAGTGAGTCAAATCTATCTTCTTTTTTAATTTAAATTTTTTTTTTTTTTTTTTTTTTTTTTGCTGGTCATACATTAGTTGATAGACTAACACTCTTGTTACCTTGAAGTTTAACTTTCTGAACCCTTTGGGGTGAAGAACACTCATAACCTCATGCCACCTCCCATTCCCATCTCCCACTTCCCTCTGGAAGATGTCCCCTGCTTGGTTTTGGCAAATTTATACATAGTTTTAAATTTTATTTTGAATCCACACCCCCCCCCCCCACCGTAGCGGAAGCTGGAGTCTTAGCCACTGGACCACCGAGGAAGTCCCAGTTCTGGTTTTCAGATCCGTGGCAGCAACAGTCTGAAGATGACCCCTGTTTCTAGGCCACCTTTTGATGCTGGGTCGTGCCAATCAGGGTCGAGTCAGAAAACAAACCACACTAATGATGTGAGCCCCAGACGCTCACGTGGAGGGTAGACAACGCCTGCAAGGGTAACAGAGGGCGCTGAGAGGCCTGCCGCGCTGTGCGCGGCCGTGCCGGGGAGAGGAAGGCTGGACGGTGAGGAGAGCCGCTCACACAGGCTGAGGCTGCGCCCTTTCCAGGGGCGAAGCCACCGGCCACGGGGCGGGGCCGGGCCTGGACCCTGGCAGGGCCACCACTGCGGGGTGTGGGGGCGTCCGCCGGGCGGAGCGGCTCCCGGGCGGCAGCAGGAAGGCGGAAACGGCAGCCGGGGTGTACATGTGGATTAGTAACCTTTCCCGCACCGCCGTCCAGAATCTGGAAAACGGAGGCCCGAGCCTTCTAGAAGTTCCCTACTGCAGAAAGGCAGGGACAAACCGTTGGTGGTCAGCAGTCTGTGGGGGGTGGCAGTACGGAGTGCTGTGTAATAACGGTTTCACATTTGTTACGGAACCCGGGTTTATCGTCTCTTCCCCAAGGGCAGCAAGCCCAAACACCGCAACACCAGAGGCTCGCGGCCAAGCGCGGGTTCACCCACAGGCGAGCAGGCAAGGAGACCAGAGCGCTCTGGAGCCTGCCTCCCGCGGGCACCGGGCTGGGTGCTCAGGGCACGAAGACCAAGCAGCAGGTGGTGTGGGGGCGGGGAGCCCGGGGGAAGGGACGGACAAGGCGCGCGGACCGCAGCCCGCGCGGAGGACCAGAGCCGACTCCGCGCTCACCGCGCGAGCTGGGGGCGGAGCTTCCGGGGAGCGGACTCGTGGCCACGCCCAGTGGGAGGGTCAGCGCGAGCTGGGGGAGGAGCTTCCGGGCAGCGGACTCGCGGCCACGCCCAGTGGGAGGGTCAGCGCGAGCTGGGGGCGGGGCTTCCTGGGAGCGGACTCGCGGCCACGCCCAGTGGGAGGGTCAGCGCGAGCTGGGGGCGGAGCTTCCGGGGAGCGGACTCGCGGCCACGCCCAGTGGGAGTGTCCGTGCGAGCTGGGGGCGGAGCTTCCGGGGAGCGGACTCGCGGCCACGCCCAGTGGGAGGGTCAGCGGCACATCCGTCCTAAGAGCTCAGCTCCAGCCAGACGCCGCTGAGCCCGGCTTCCTAGAGAGCAACCCGGGCGGGTATCTTATGGTTCTGGCTTCGTGCCTGGAGGACGTGCGAGTCTTTTTACATCTAATCAAGGCCCTTGATTAATGCGGGCAGGTGGAATGGATTTGACTAACCATGACCCGCAGTTTCAGCATCTCATGGGCCGCCCTCACCCCCAGCTATCCTGCCAAAGGTGGGGCCTCGGTGCTGAGATCGGGGCCACACGTGTACAGACCGTCGGTCAGCGCTGCTGCTGAGCGGACCCGGGGCCATCCTCACACCGTCACTGGCCCCTGTGCCCAATAAAAGGAAGGAAAGCGGAGTTGGGGCCTGCCGGGACAGGATGGCCCCGCCCCGGGCCCGATCCTTCCTTCCGCAGGTCCTTTGGCTGAACCAGCTCACGTCTGCCTTGACACACTCCGTTTCCATCTGTTTGGTGTGGGTTTTGTCAGCACAAGTTCATGAACCAGCGAACTGAAGATCCCCTGGGGGAGAGAGTCAGTAGAGGTTTTTGGTATTTTTTTTTTTAATTGAGGTAAAATTCACATCACATGAAAGTATCCATTTTGAAGTGGATTCAGTGGATTTGGGACATGCATCATGTTGTTGCAGCTACTGTCTGCACCTAGTTCCAAAGTACTGTCATCGCCCCAGAGGGAGACCCCGAACACATTACATGCTAGCTCCCCGTTCCCACTCGCTCCAGACCCTGGCAACCGCTACGTTGCTGTCTGTCTCTCTGGATTTCCCTGAATTCTGGCTCTTTCATGTAAATGGAATCATATAATGGGTGACTTTTGTATCTGGCTTCATGCACGCAGTGTGTTTTTGAGACTCATCCGTACTGCATCAGCCCTCCATTCCTTTTAATGGGCAAATGAAATTCCTCTCCGTGTATATCAACATTTGTTTATCCATTCATCAGGGATGGGCTTTTGAGTTCTTTTCACCTTTTGGCAACGGTGAATAGTGCTACTGTGAGCATGAATGAATAAGTTTTTATTTGAATACCTGTTTTCAATTCTTTGGGGTACATGACTAGCCGTAGAATTGCTGGTCTATATGGTGATTCTATGCGTAGCCTTTGGAGAAACTGCCGAGTTGTTTTCCACAGCAGTTGCACCGTTTCTTATTCCCACCGTCAATATACAAAAGTTCTGATTTCTTCACATTCTTGCCAACACTGGTGATTTTACATTTTTTAAACATTACAGTCGTCCTATTGGGTGTGTGATGTGGCATCTCACTGTGGTGGTAATTGTCATTTTCAATAATTGCTAATGATGTTGAGAGCCCCTTGGACAGCAGGGAGATCAAACCAGTCCATCCTAAAGGACATCAACCCTGAATATTCATTGTAAGGACTGACACTGAAGCTGAAGCTCCAATACTTTGCCACCTGATGCAAAGAGCAGACACATCAGAAAAGACCCTGATGCTGGAGAGATTGAAGGCGGGAGGAGAAGGGGACAACAGAGGATGAGATGATTGGATGGCATCACCGACTCACTGGACATGAGTTTGAGTAAGCTCCAGGATTTGGTGATGGACAGGGAGGCCTGGCGTGCTGCAGTTCATGAGGTCGCAAAGATTGGACACGACTGAACGACTGAACAACAATGACTTGAGCATCTTCTTGCGTGTAGCTGGGTCTCCTTTACAGGAGCAGCAGCTTTTCCTTTGTCAGTGAGGGTCCTTGAAGGGGGAGGTGAGAATCCCTGTGGTGGGGCCTTCCAGGATCCCAGGACCCAGGATGGGGAGGACGTGGTGGGGCAGGCCAGGCCCAGACCAGGGCTGGGCGGGGGCTGGGGGAGGCAGGGGTCTCCGCTACCCCCACCTGCGAGCTGCACAAACATCCCGTGTCAGCCCTGAACCTAGCCCGTCTTGCCGTGCGGGCTGCACCCGGTCGTCTGTCCCTCGTCCCATACCCTGCCGACCACGGGCGCGGTTTCTCTTCCCCTGTCAGCTCCCTGCTGTCTCCCGGAGTTCTGTTTAGGGCAAAGTTAGGCTTAGCTTTAGCCTGGAGATTCCCAGGGGTAGCCAGCTGCGTGGGGGTGAGGGTGCAGGGCCTGTGCGGAGCCCGGGGGTGCTGGCCCGAGGCCGCTGGGCCCCAAGCAGCTGGTTGCCAATGCAGCAGCAACTGTCAACCCCAGAGGCCACAAACGTTCACTTTCCACCTGACTGGCCCTCCCGGCCCTCCAGGGAGTGTGTGAGGTCCCGTTATCCCCAGCCCCAGCTGCAGGGAGGGGGCCCTGAATCAGGGCAGTCCTGGCCCCTGGCCACCTCGAGGCCCCAAATGTGTGGGGTGATTCTCCCTGGGCGGACAGGGAGCTGACCTAGGGGCTGGGGGACGCGGTGGCGTCAGCGGTGGGCTCCTTGGCCATCCCCCCAGTGCACGGGCAGTTCCGGAACAGGTGGTCCTGATTCTTTGCCCCAAGCACCAGCCCACAGTGGGGCCCACTGAGGCTTTGCTAAATGAGTGAGTGAGTGAGTGAGTGAGTGAGTGAGTGAACGACTCGTCACAGCTGAGGGGCCATGGAAAGAGTGAGGGGCGGGGTGAGGTGAGGGGATGCAGCCGGTCAGCCAGCCTGTGACCCGGAAAGGTCCCAACCCCCTTCCTACTGTCTGAACCTGTTCTCTCCTCTGTGAAATGGGCACACAGAACCCACCCTGCTTTGCTATATGGACTCAGAGCGTCTATGACCCCCTCCAACCTGCCCCCCTACCCTGCACCAAGTCAGCACAGATAGAGGAACCTGGGAACCCCACACCATGGAGCCTCGGGGGCTGCTGACGTCCAGGGGTTGTGGGGCTGTGGGCTCAGCTCCTGGCTCTTGGGGATGGAGGTGACCCTGGGAGAGGCCCTGGGTGCCCACCACGGGTATGTGGTTCAGAGCAGGCCCCAGGGGTCTGCCTCGGCTTTGGGGACCTCAGTGTCCTCAACCATGAGGGGAGCACCCTTCTCCCGAGGTGGCCTGGGGACCCAGAGGGAGGCAGGACCCCCGGGTGGCACTGGCCAGCCCCATCCTCTCGGCAGAGAGATGACGCCTGCAGCTGAGCCCAGGCCGGTCAGCCCTCGGCTGGGCGGAGCAGGGGTCGGTGCTGCACGAAGTTGGCCGCCGTCATCAAGGGGCTCCATGATGCCCACCAGCACCCAGCGGGGCCCTTGAGACTTGGAGACGGTGCAGCCAGCTCCCCTGGACTCCCGGTTGCCAAGGACCTGTTCCCAGCTGTGCTGAGCAGGTGAGTGGCCGACAGCTGGTGGGGCCCGGGCCTCGTCCCCAATCCTGCCCGGAGGTGTGAGAACCCGCCTCTGGCAGCCCTGGGCACCTGGGGTCAGGAGTGGGGGGCATGGCGGGGAGCTGCTCCTCATCCCCCACGTGCTCAGTCAGTCCAGATCGCTGGGGTTCAGGGCCCCCCCAGGAGGGTGACGGTGGGAGAGCAGACTTTGGGGCACTGGGAGGCGACGGGTCCGTTGGGCAGGTGGGGACCAGGTCGGTCAGCCCAGCAGAGGGGCCAGCAGGATCGGAATGCGGGGAGCGTGAAGCTGTGGCCTCGGGGGTAGAAGCAGCTGGCCTGGAGGGAGCTGGCATTGGGGGGCCAGAGGCAGCAGAAAGCGGGTCTGGCGAAGGGTCAGGGACCACAGGGACCCGTCCTGGGAGCTTGGCCTTTGAACTCTATCCTCAAGATGCTGCCGCTGGGCCAGGCAAGCCCTGTGCCAGGTCGGCCCTTCAGGTGGCAGGGCGCAGGGAGCCCCCCCCGCCCCCGCGGGCCCCCTCCACCCCACCCCACCCCACCCCACCCCACCCCACCCCACCCCGCTCATCTGGATGGCAGCAGCCACGGGCAGCTGGGCTGGGCACGGCCCTGTGCTGGAGGAGGAGAGGCGGGTAGAGGTGGGTCCAGACCAGTCTCTGGGCGACGCCTGCCCCCCCACCCGACACGGTGAGCCTCTCCCCTTGGGGTGTTTTCTCCTTGGTGCCTGGGATTCCTGAATCTCCAGAATGCTGGAGAGGTTGCTGATTAAACATGAGACAAGGAAAAAACAAGCAGCAAGCAGGATTTCTGCATGACTGAGGACATTCTGTTGCAAGCAGGTTGGGTGCAGGAGGAAGGGACGCAGGAGAGCACGGTGGGAGGGGAGGCCCCGGGGCTCCAGCGGGGGGGGGGCCCAGGGGTCCATGGAGGGCTGGGGGAGGCGGTGAGGGCGAGAGGGGCCCGGGGCCCTAAGAACACTCTGAGGGCTTCACTGTCTTCGCCACGGTGCTCCCCTCGTGCGTGACTTCGCAGGTGTAACTGCCTTTAGATTTCCAGTCGCTGCCCGTCAGGGTCAGGTAGCTGCTGGCCACATACTTGCTGTTGCTCTGTTTGGAGGCCTGGCTGGTCACCACGCCCCGGGTGACGGGGGTGCCGTCTGCCTTCCAGGCCACGGTCACGTTGCCCGGGTTGAAGTCGCTGATGAGACACACCAGCGTGCCCTTGTTGGCGCTGAGCTCGTCCTTGGAGGGCGGGAACAGAGTGACCGAGGGTGCGGACTTGGGCCGACCTGCAGGTGGTAGAGAGGTGGACGGTCATCGTGGCAGCATCCCTGGTGGAGTCCCTGACCTCAGGAGACAGAGAGAAGTGACTTTCCCAAGAGAGCAGAGGGTGGGACAGGCTGGGGAAGGGGCGAGAGCCACTTACCTGGGACAGTGACCTTGGTCCCGCCGCCAAAGAGGAACCACGGCATGGGAGCCTCAGCCCAGACACCAGGCCAGCACCTGGGGCCTGTCCCCCGGGGGCCGGGCCGGAGTGGGAGCCTGTGGGGCGTGAAGGACACGGGGCTGGGTCCTGTGGGAGTGCATGTGACAGCCAGCCCTCCAACAGCCAGGGACCCCTGAGCAATGCTGTCTAACCCCTCATCTGCCGCCTCCGTCTCCTATGCTTATGGTTACCAAGGGTGGGAGAGGGGAGGGATCCATTGGAAAATCGGGACTGGCACATACGCACCACAGTATATAGAACAGACAGCTAATAAGGACCCACTGTATCGCGCAGGGAGCCCTAGTCAATGCTCTGTGATGGCTTACAAAACGTGGGTTCCATCCCTGGGTCGGGAAGATGCCCTGGAGAAGGAAATGGCTCCAGGTATTCTTGCCTGGAAAATCGCACGAGCAGAGGAGCCTGGAAGGCTACCGTTCGTGGGGTCGCAAAGAGCCGGACGGACGTGACTGAACACGTCACGAGATGGCTTATGTGGGGAAAGAATCTAAGAAAGTGTAGATACATGTCTGTGTATAACTGATTCACTTTGCTGTAAGCAGAAACGAGCAACTCGACTATACTCCAATAAAAAAATTTTTCAAAAGAAAATTGGTCCCCAAAAGGTCACAAACAGTACAATTCCATTTATAGAACTATCTTGAGGGGACCAGATTAGAAAAGAAGACCAAGTTACTAGCTGCCAGCTCGTCCGTCCCAGCTTGGGAGGGAAGGAAGTGGGCGTGGCCAGGAAGGGCTCTGGGAATATTCTGTACTTGACGGCATCCCGGTCGTACCCTGGCCGTGATTTTTTATCTTACAAGACATCACCGTTGGGGGAAACGGGGTGAAGGGTACATGGGACCCCCTGTATTACATCTTACAGCTGCGTGTGAATCTACAAATATCCCCAAATAAAATGTCTGATCGAAAAAGAGATTACATACAGCGTGATCACATTGAAATCTGGAAAAGGCAAAACTATAGGGTCAGAAAGAGATCAGGCTTCCCTGGCTGTCCAATGGCTAAGACTCCAGGCTTCCACTGCAGGGGCCGTAGGTTCAATCCCTGGTGGGGGAACTAGAGATACCACATGCCGCTCCGCATGGCAAATCAAAGGAAGAACTCAGTGCTTTTTAATGGTCGGAATAGAAAGAAGACTTGACTACACAAGAGCCTGGGGAAATTTGGGGAGGGTGGTAGAAATGTTCTGTATCTTGATTGGAGTGGGGGCTACACAATCTATGGTTTTATTAGCATGTGTTCATTGGAAGGACTGATTCTGAAGCTGAAACTCCAATACTTTGGCCCCCTGATGCAAAGAGCTGACTCAGAAAAGACCCTGATGCTGGGGAAGGTTGAGGGCAGGAGGAGAAGGGGACGACAGAGGATGAGATGGCTGGATGGCATCACGGACTCGATGGACATGGGTTTGGGTGGACTCCAGGAGTTGGTGATGGACAGGGAGGCCTGGCGTGCTGCGGTTCACGGGGTCGCAAAGAGTCGGACAGGACTGAGCGACTCTCACTTTCACATCTCACCTTCCCTTCTCATTGGACATCTAGGTCGTCTCTACTTCCCCAAGAACATACAGTATTTAGCCAAAGTTCTGACATACCGTCAAGATAAATTTCTCTTTTTTTATTTTAATTTTTTGGCCATACCACATGGCATGTGGGATCTTAGATTCCTGACCAGGGATGGCACCTGGGCCCCCTGCAGTGGAAGTTCGGAGTCTTAGGGAAGTCCCAAGAGACATGTCTAGAGGTGGAATTGCTTGATTAAACAGAATGTACGTTGTTATGACTCTTGGTATGTGGTATTATTTGTTCCAGAATGTCAGGCTCCCACTGACAGTGCCTGATGGGGTCTGTTCCTGCCCGTCAGCCCTGTGACGATGTCACTGTGAATCCACTTGCCGATTCCACAGGTCCCCGTGGCCCGGCCCCTCCTCCCGGGCGCCTTTCCACTGCCTCCTCTGACCTCTAACCTGGCCTCACACGGTTCCGACAGCCCCGCCCTCGAATCCCTCAGCTCCTCCCCCTGGGCCCCAGGGTGACGGGCAGGGTGGACAAGATCTCCGTGGTCTGCAGCCGCTCCGCCCGGCTCTGGAAGCTGCTTCAGGCCTGTGCCCCTCACTGCCCGCCTCGGGCCCCTGCTCTCTCAGCCCGGTGCGTGCCCTGGACCCATGAGATCAGCTCAGGCAGCGGCCCTCCCACCTACTGCCCCTAAACTGGCCACAGGGCTGCCCCACGCCGGGACATGCCCCCTCGGTTCAGACCCCCCCCTCGGTGACCCTGAGTGGTCCAAGGGCTGAATGGACGCCCTTGGGGGAGACCAACCGCCTGCAGGCCGCCTTCTCAGGCGTCCCCTTCTCTTGGACTGATCGCTTAGAATGCAGGGCCCGGCCGTCTCTTCACCATCCGGCAGAAAGCCAAGGGCGTCCCGGCTCCTCCTGTTCCTCCCTGACCTCCTGCCTCTCCCCAGCCCTCCGTCCGCTCCAGACCTCCCCGAGGTCTCCCCAGCTCTGATTTCCCGCCCCCTCCCACCACCCCACTCTGCTCCCGTTTCCTGACGAATGGCCCCCAGGACAGCCCAGATGAAGTCTGTCCTCCAGGGATAGTGGGTCCTCAGGTCTGGGCCTGGCCACCCCTCCAGCCTCTTCTCAGACCCACCGACTCCAGCCCTGAGGACGCCCGGGGGCCCCCGACCCCCCACCTGAACTCCACCCCGCTGGCCCCTGGGTCCTGTGGGCATCGCGCTGCGTGACGGCTGTTGCCGGCCCAGCCCCCGTGCCCTGGGCTGCCGGCCCCCATCTGACCAGCTCAGGCCCTCTCAGGCGCTGACGCTGCCCCGCGGCTGCCCTGCTGATGCAAGACCCTGCGCATCCCGCCCCTGGTCCTTCCGCGCAGCCACCCCCGCCTCTCCGGGGCAGGCGTCAGGCTGCGAGGCTCTTGTCCAGCTCGCACCCCTCACTTTGCAGGGGGGAAACTGAGAGCCAGAGGAGTGGACTCGTCAGCCCCGCCAGCGTCGGGGAGAGGGGTGCGCACGGCGCCACTGGAGGCTCGGGCTCTGGGAGTCAGCGCCGCCTGTGTGTCCTCACCTCTCTGGGCCCCCGTCCTCGTCCGTAAATTGGGGGTGACAGTGGGACCTGCCTTGTGGGGCTGCTGAGAAAGAGGTTGTGCCCCTAAATGGTCAGTGCCCACGACGATCGTGCAGCGATGTCATTGATGGTCCCAGACTGTCCCTGGTGGTCAGTACTCTGTCCGGGGACCCCCCACCACATGTGGAGAGGAGGGGACTGGAGCCACACGGCCAGGGGGGCAGCCTGTGGACCCCCAGACCCTCGCCTGGGCCTTTCCCATGGAGGCACCTGCACCCTGGTGGGCTCGGCCTCCTGGGGGCCAGTCTCAGGAGGTGGCTCTTGGCTGGGGAGCCCGGGGACACCGGGGAAGGTCCCCCCATCAGCCAGCAGAGCCTGCGCCCTGGTGCTCCAGGGACCAGCACCTGCCCAGTGAGGGGAAGGGCAAGTAGGTGGTTCACCAGCCTAGGGGAGCCCCGGGGACCCCAAGACGAGGGCAGTGACCCCCGAGACCTCCTGCCCCCACCTCCCCTGTTCCACTCGGAGGACCCGCGCGAGGAGGGGGAGACACTAGTGTTGGGTGCAAAAGGTGCGGGAGGCCAAGAAACTCAGCAATCCAGAAAAATGATGTTTTAATGCAATAAAAGCAATTAATGCAAGCAAGTCCACCCCAGACAAAATGCCAACGCTGCAGACGAAGCTTCCCTCTGCCAGGCCCCCCCTCCGGCCAAGTCTCCCCCCTCCGCCATCTGCCCTCACGGCGGCTCTGTCCTCACCCCTAGTGTTGGGGACAGGGACCCCCACGCCCCCCATGACTCCCCGGCCCTTACCTGTCCCACGGGCTCCACGAGCTCTTTCCTGCCGGGGCTTCCACATGGGGGGCTGTGTTCCGAGGCGCTGCCGTTGGGGGCAGCAGGCCGTGGGCGCCCACCGCCAGGCCCAGCAGGATGAGAGGCCAGGGCTGCCTGAGGACACCGCGCTGACCCCTGCGGGCCTCACGGGCCCCCTGGCCTGGCCTGGACCTCATGTGCCCCCAGGACCCAGGGCGCCTTGGGCAGACGTGCTGGTGTGGGCTCCTCCTTGGAGGGGGTCAAAAGTGCCCCCGCTTCCCCTTGCTGGCAGGGGCCGTCCCGGTGCGCCCCGTCCCCGGGGCCCCGTCCTCTGCCAGGGCCTTCTGTCCCTGCCTCCGGCACCGCCTCCTCCCCCAGGGCCGGTACCGGGGGGCCTCTCCTGGGGGGAAGGTCTCTGCCAACTGCTCTGCTGTGGTTCCAGGGCCCAACCGCCTCACACCGCAGTCTCTGCCAGCCCCACCCCAGGGACCCGGGGGGACACACCTGCTCCCACCCTCATTCCCAAGGGTGCCCTGGGGGGGG
>SNSB01003875.1:371409-392893 GCA_012922965.1 Capreolus pygargus | reverse complement strand
GGAAGCAAAGCACCCAGGGGCAAAGGTCTGATGCGGGAAGCAAAGCACCCAGGGGCAAAGGTCTGATGCGGGAAGCAAAGCACCCAGGGGCAAAGGTCTGATGCGGGAAGAACTCAGTGCATTTCAGACAGCAGAAGCCCAGAGTGGGCTGGGAACCGGCCTGAGCTGAGATAAACGGTTGTCCAGGAGACTCAGGACACACACACACACACACACATATACACACATACACACATATCCACACACACACACATATATACACATATACACACATACACAATACACACACACACAGATACATATATATATACACACACACACATATACACGTATACACACATACACACACACACATACACACATATACACAGATACACACACAGATACACATACAGATACACACAGGTACACACACACACATATACACACATACACATATCCACATACACACACATACACATACACACACACATACACACACACACACACACACACACGGAGGGGCTGCCCTGGAGGGTCTTTTCAGTCTTGAGCAACGGACATTCTCAGCTCAGTTTGGAGTCACAGAGGAGACGGTTCACCTGGCACCTCTCTGGTTGGGAGACGTGTCCACCTGTGTGGCCATGGATATACAGGGTCCCTCTCTGCAGGGCACACGTGGACCCCGCACCTTGGGGCTCAGGGTGCAGACGTGGGCCAGAGTAGCAGGAACCCACTGTTTCCTCTTCACCCAACAAGCCCAGTGGCGAGGCCGCACCCCTGCCCACAGGGGTCCTGAGGGGCTGGTGCCCTGGAGTCCACAGGCACAAGTGGCCTCAGGCGGCCTTGCTCACCCCACCGAGTGTGGTCTGGCTGGAACCTGGAGGCAAGAACGAGTGTTTCTCCAGAGCAGGGTCAGCAGAGCACGGCCCAAGCGCCACAACCAGCCTGGCCCTGTCTTGCTTCTGTAAACCAAGTTTAACAGGAAGCAGTCATGCCCGTGCGTTCACAGAGGGTCTGTGGCTACTTCTGAGCTCTCAGGACAGAATTAAGTAGTTGCCACAAAGATTATATGGCCTAGAAAACCAAAACTAGTTCCTATCTCCATTTACGGAGAACCCTTCCTCTCACCTGGCCCAGGGTGTCTCGGTTGGGGCGATTTTACCCCCTTGGGGACCTTCAGCGATGCCTGGGGATGTCTGTGGTTGTCATAAGTACAGGCAGGAGGCTATTTGGGCGGTGGAGGCCAGGGATGCTGCTGGAGCCCCTAGAGGGCACTGCCAGCCCTCCATGGCGCAGAACCGTCCGGCCCAGCACAGGGCCGCGTCCACACATCCCTGGGCACTACTCTCCTCCCCAGAGGGCCAGCAGATGTGTTTTCTAAGCTGCGTGCCCCGTGCACAATCAGGCGACAACAGCAGGTCCTGTCCTTGGCAGGGGCACCCCCAAGGGGCCATGCCAGCCGCCTGCCCCGGGAGACCCACAAGCCCAGGGGCTCTGGCCAAGCGGACCATGGCCGGCCAGTCTCCTGGGACCTTCACCCTAGCTGGCTCTCAGGCGCATTCCACTCATTCTGATGGTTCACAAAGCATCCCGGGCCTCCTCCGAACCAATTCAGACCACTCGGCAGAACAACCTCCCAAGACGCAAGCACCTTTAATCCCCAAATCCACCCTCCAAGGGGGTTCACAGGAGCGTCTTCTGGCCCCGGGCAGCCCACCGCCCCAGCCTCCTCGCCCACACCCCCACCCCATGGGGATGCAGCCCTTCGGCCTTTAGTGCAAGGGGAGCGTGTCCCGGGAGGTCCCGGGGCCCTGGGAGCCTGGAGTGGCTAGCTCCCGTCCTTCCCTCTCCTCTCTCTGCGTCTCCCGCCTCTGCCACATTCCCAGGGCCCCCACAGCACAGATATAGACAGCCTCGTCCTCGGCCTGCAGCCCAGCGATGCTCAAGTACCCTGTGTTCTTGGCCAGGTCTTTGGAGCCAGAGAAGCGAGGGGGGACGTTGGTGCCCTGCCTCTTGTCCGAGTGGGAGAAATATCTCAGCAGGAATCTTGGGGGGTGGCCGGGCCTCTGCTGGTACCAATAGATGCTGTAGAGGCCGATGTCGTGGTCGCCGCGCAGCGTGCAGGCCAGGCGGACGGTGTCTCCCAGGAACGAGGCCATGGAAGGTGGCTGACTCAGCACAGGCTGAGGGCTGCAGCCTGGGGACACAGAGGCGGGTGGGCACGGGGCAGAGCAGGGCGTGGGAGGGGGCTGGGAGCCGCGCTCCGGGGCTTCTCACCTGTGCAGTGGACCAGCAGCCCCAGGAGGACGAGGGCCCAGGACATCGTGCGGCGGAGCGGAGGTCTGCCTCCAGTGTGCGCAGAGCCCCCGGGTCCTCGCGGGCCAGGGCCAGCCCCCCTGCCCTCCTCCCACCTCCCAGAGGTGGGGCCTTGGCACGCCTGGCTCCCGGTGGCCATCCCACACTTCCCTGGGTTTGTGATGCCGGTCGGGGGAGCGGCCATGTGCTGGCCCTTGTGGCTCCTGCCTAACCCAGGGGAAGCGTTGATGGAGGAAGCACCTGCATGGGGCTCACAGACCAGTGCCCAGGAGGCCAGCATGGAGTCCCTGAGGGGCTACTCCACATCCCCCACAGGAAGCCGAGCGCCACAGAGTAAGCTTCTTGTGCGCACTTGCGTGTGTGCTGAGCCGGGGAGAGAGGACAGGTCCTCATGGTGGGCAACACCTGCTGGGGGCTGCAGAAGGTGTAGGGGCCCTGGGTGAGGGTCCACCCCGCCCCCTCCAGACCCAGCCGCTGCCCCCCTGGAGTGAACCCGGGGTGACTAGCAGCTCCTGAAAAGGAAGCATCCGCACGGGCTTTCAGGAGGGGGCAGAGGTAGCCTGAGCCACTCCAGCTCTGTCCCAAGCCTCTGCCCCTCATCCTCACGGGGGTCTCCCCAGGGAGCGGGGAAGGAGGCGTCTGTGAGCTTGGTGGCCCTGGGGGTCCACTCCTGCCCCAGGGTCCTTGGGTCCATAAATGAGATGCTGTGCGTGTGTTAGGTCGATAGAATAGGGGGAAAGAGTCCAAAATGGCGGTGGCTAAAAGACCTGGAAGGGAAAGCCCACGAAAATAGAACAAAGGAAGGTCCGAGGACCGGAGTGAGAACCTCAGGTAAAACCAACAACACTCCTGGCCGGCCCAATTTACATAAGGCAGGCCCAGGGACAGAAACATATAAAAAGAGGAGCCAAAGCCCTCTTCTCTCCTATTTTGCTCTCTCTCTCTCTCTCTCTCTCTCTCTCTCCCACGCGATGGGGCGATCTTCTCTTCCCGTCTTTGGATCAACGTGCCCTCACCCCTCAAAGATGGATTTTCCTGCTATTATCTAAATAAATAGAGCTGTAACATGGAGCTGTAACACTGATTTATTTAAGAGCTATAACACGGTCCGTTCGAGACCTGAGAGCTATAACACGGTCTGTCCTCCGAGAGGTGTGACCCGCCAAGGGGCTTTAATGTTCGTCACTCCAAATTTTTGTTGTGACGACAAAGAACCGAGGAGCATACATTCACGTGACACGTGAACCACGGTGTGTATAGTAGAGAAAAGGCTACTCCTTGTCCCTGGATCCTGAGAGGCAGCCTCTTAATCCAGAGCTTGTTATTAAGGTGGGCCCCTGAGTTTATACTAATGGGTGATTCGTGAAGGATGCTGGCCAGGAGGAAAGCCCCACCCAGCGATGGGACAATACGAGCTTTGAGCTGAGCTCCCAGGATGGGGAGGGGGGCTGGAGACCGAGTCCATCTCAGAGCCAGTGGCCCCCGCAACGGTCCTGAGGAATGTAATCCCAGTGGCCACCGAGGTTCAGTGGAGCGTCCCAGGCCATTTGGTCAGAAATATAGGAGGCCTGGGGATACCTGAGTTTGTAGCTGGTGTCTGAAATGATGGTTTTTTTTTGGGGGGGGGGGTCGCGTCCTTAATCTGTGCAAGTTGCCCTAAACTCCACGTAGCCAGGGTCAGAATTAGACTGTAGGATCTCCTTGGTGGTCCAGTGGTTAGGAACTCGCCTGCCAGCACAGGGGACAAGGGTTCCGTCCCTGGTGTGTGAAGGTACCACATGCCCTGGGGCTGTAGCCACGCGTTGTTCTGGGAAACAAGCTCACTCAGGACAATGCAGACAGTGGAGTGCAGTTTATTACACCGGCGGGCCCAAGGCAGAGTGTCCTCTTAGCCAAGGACCCCAACCAGTGTTTGTGAAAACCTTATACCCTGAGTGTATAAAGTTTCCTGAAACTAGTCTGAATAAAGGAAAAAGAAAGATACAATCAAAGTTAACCCGTGATCATATGCCTTAAGCCTAGGTAGTTAACAGTGGACAATTATCAATAGGCCTGTGGTCATACCCCAATAAGCATAACAGAATATATGATTCTAATTGGTTACACAGATAATTAGGGTACTCTTTTAGGCATGGAGAGCCCTGGGGCTCTTCCTTCCGGGGGCCTGGTTTTCCAGTTGGTGTGTCGTTTCCATAGATACTGGGCATATAGCTCCAAGTCCACAGTCCGGCCCAAGATGGAGCCTGTTCTGTTTCCTCCTTCAGGGCAACTAAAGCCGCTGCACCACAGCTCCTGTGCCCAACTACTGAAGGGCTAGAGCCCGTGCCCTGCAGCAGGCCACCGCAAGGAGAAGCCTGTGCAAGGCAGTGAAGGGGCACCCTCCACCCCCGGCAGCTAGAGAAAGCCCCTGCACCGCAAGGAAAGCGCAACCAAAAATAAATAAATTTTAAACATTCTCCTTAAAGAAAGATACTAAAATAAAGCCACGAAAATTATTTTAAATCTCCCATAAACCCATTACTCTAACACAAAAGGTTATTTTTATTTTCCAGACAGGTTTTACATTAGCTCATCCACGCATTCCACAATGTTTATAGCATTCAGAGAAGCCTGCTATACACGCATCGGTAGTTTTTAGTTTATTAGTAGTAGACACGTCTTCATGCTTACCATCCAGTTTTCCTCCCCGTAGGTAATTGTCATCATTGCCTCCCCGCGGCGGGGGAAGAATGAGACGGAAGGTTTTGCGGGGGAACCCCTGTGACCCAGCGTGCTAGGGCCGACTGGAGGATCCGCCCGGGAACTCCGGAGTTTCAAGAGCCCACTAGTGCGAGCGAGCGGCGCCGGAGGACGGGGGAAGGGGAGGGGAGAGGGGAACGCTGTCCGGGCACGGACCCGGAAGCAGACATCGACAGACCCGGAAGCAGATGGCAACTGACCCGGAAGCAGATGGCGGTGGGCCTCCTGGAGCGGGAGGCTGGACGCAGGTGAGCGGCAGGGCGCTCTGCGATTTGGGGCGCGGGTCCAGCCCCGTGTCTGGGCGCCGGTCCCGGGCCGGCTCAACAGTCTCGGCTCCTCCTCCCGGGCGGGCGGGTTCGGGGAGCGTCCAAAGGAGCGGGCGCTGGGGCCGGGGCCCCTCTGCGCCGAGGCCCCTCTGCTCCGAGCTGGGTCTGCGTCGCGGCTGGGGACTGAGGCGGCCTCGGGCTGGGTTGGGGTCAGGCTCCGCCCCCGGCCCGGCCCGGTCAGGCCTGGTCCAGTCCGGAGGGCGCCCGGGGTGTACGGGAGGTCGGGGGGCGGTCTGAGCAGATTCGCTGGAATCCTGAGCGCTGCCTTCTCCCGGCGGCCTCGTCTGGCTTCGCTGTCGCTCGAGAACGGGACGTGAGGAGTCAGCCCAGCACGGGCTTGGTGGTCAGCGAGCCGGGGGTCCCGAGAGCCTTGGCAGAGGTCTGACACATGTCTCAGCTGTTCTGAAACTCAGTCTCAGTTCAGATCACTTCAGATCAGTTGCTCAGTCGTGTCTGACTCTTCGCGACCCCATGGACCTCCCTGTCCACCACCAGTTCCCGAAGTTTACTCAGACTCCTCTCCATTGAGTCGACGATGCCATCCAACCATCTCCTCCTCTGTCGTCCCCTTCTCCTCCTGCCTTCAATGTTTCTCAGCATCAGAGTCTTTTCAAATGAGTCAGCTCTTCGCATTAGTTGGTCGAAGTATTGGAGTTTCAGCTTCAACATCGGGCCTTCCAATGAACACTCAGGACTGATCCCCTTCAGGATGGAGTGGTTGGATCTCCTTTCAGTCCAAGTTACTCTTAAGAGTCTTCTCCAACACCACAGTTCAAAAGCATCAAATCTTCGGCGCTCAGCTTTCTTTATACTCCAACTCTCACATCCACACATGACTAGTGGGAAAACCATAGCCTTGACCAGACGGACCTCTGTTGATAAAGTAACGTCTCTGCTTTTTAATATGCTCTCTAGGTTGGTCATAACTTCCCTTCCAAGGAGTAAGCGTCTTTTGATTTCATGGCTGCAGTCACCATCTGCAGTGATTTTGGAGCCCAAAAAAATAAAGTCAGCTAGTGTTTCCACTGTTTCCCCATCTGTTTCCCATGGAGTGATGGGACCAGATGCCATGATCTTAGTTTTCTGAATGTTGAGCTTTAAGCCAACTTTTTCACTCTCCTCTTTCACTTTCATCAAGAGGCTCTTTAGTTCTTCACTTACTGCCATAGGGTGGTGTCATCTGCATATCTGAGGTTATTGATATTTCTCCCGGCAATCTTGATTCCAGCTTGTGCTTCTTCCAGCCCAGCGTTTCTCATGATGTACTCTGCATATAAGTTAAATAAGCAGGGTGACAATATACAGCCTTGACGTACTCATTTTCGTATTTGGAACCAGTCTGTTGTTCCATGTCCAGTTCTAACTGTTGCTTCCTGACCTGCATACAGATTTCTCAAGAGGCAGGTCAGATGGTCTGGTATTCCCATCTCTTTCAGAATTTTCCACAGTTTATTGTGATCCACATAGTCAAAGGCTTTGGCAGAGTCAATAAAGCAGAAGTAGGTTTTTTTCTAGAACTCGCTTGCTTTTTCAATGATCCAGCAGATGTTGGCAATTTTATCTCTGGTTCCTCTGCCTTTTCTAAATCCAGCTTGAACATATGGAAGTTCACGGTTCACATATTGCTGAAGCCTGGCTTGGAGAATTTTGAGCATTACTTTCCTAGCATGTGAGATGAGTGCAACCTCAGTCTACCCGTAGTTTAAAGAGTTCCAACGAAGGTCTTGTAGTGAAAGTGAAAAGTGAAAGTCGTTCTATCGTGTCGGACTCTTTGAGACCCTGTGGACTAGACAGGCCATAGAATTCTCCAGGCCAGAATACTGAAGTGGGTAGCCTTTTCCTTCTCCAGGGGATCTTCCCAACCCAGGGATCAAACCCAGGTCTCCCGCATTGCAGGCAGATTCTTTACCAGGTGAGCCACCAGGAAGGCGGGCCTTGTAGAATCGCTCATTAAAGAGTCAGCGAAGCGGTGTTTACAGCCGTGGCACTGCCTGCAGGGGAGGAGCTCATGAAGGCTCCTCTTCCTGACTGCCTGGGTGTTTGAATCCGCCACCAAGGTGGGGAATCCTTGGGGTTGTGTGATTCCTGTTTTAGACCACGGTGTTCTTAACTGGCTCAGGCCTGGCCCTGTGGGGCAGGGCAGGAGGGGGTTCAGTCGGAGCCTATTGGGAAGGGCCAAGCAAGCTCTACTGGGGGCTAGATCCCCTGGCTGGCTGGTCTGGTGTCGGAGGACGTGGCGCCTGGCCTGGGCACGTGCCCTGGGTAAGGTGCACAGGGCACCCTGAAGCTCAGCCTCGGTGGAGATGCCGCTCTTGGCCCCGGGGGTAAAAGGCCGCTCCACTGGAAAGGGCCAGGCTCAAAGGCTCCCCCCATAAGCTTCCTAGTGCGGATTTGGGGCCAAAATCCACCTAGGGTCGTGGGGCCACCTGAGCTTCTCTCACAGGATACCCTCATCTGGAGCTGGTTCAGCTGCTCTGGGCCGTTGTCTGTGAGAGGCCTTCAGGTCTCCCCGAGTTTCTGTTTCTGCCTCGGGTATGTTTGATCGTTCAGAGTGGCAGGTTGTGCCGGAAGCCTCGCTGTTCTTTGCGTGTCTTTCATCTCAGCAGTTGGCGGCGTGGCAGCAGCGTGACGCTACCTCAGTGCGGTGTCTGAGCCCTTTCCTGAGAGCGGAGTGAGGTGGGGTGCCGGTGGCCCAAGGCACGATGAAGACCGTGCTCATGGTGGCTGAGAAGCCGTCCTTGGCCCAATCCATCGCCAGGATCCTCTCTCGAGGTAGGAGGGCAGCTCTGGCGTCCAGTGGCTTTGGTGTGGGAGTGTGGGCCCTCCCGCCCCACCAGTCAGGCCTGCCTTCTTCCAAAGCAGCCCCAGGCCCCTAGAGTCAAGTCTGTTTGGGAACGGCGGGCATGGATGAAGCCCTCGGCCCCTGAGTCACTTGGTCCCCATGGGGTGCAATTACCTCCACACTCGGCGTGAACCGGGTCTCCCCCAGGCACGACGGAGCATGCAGCAGGCAGGGTGGCTGCTCTTGAACAGCAGAAGCCAGCCCTGCTAACCTGGGCAGGAAGTCCGCCGGAAGGCCCCCTGCCCCAGCCTGTGTGCCAA
The DNA here is from genome assembly GCA_012922965.1 of Capreolus pygargus. NCBI lineage: Eukaryota > Metazoa > Chordata > Mammalia > Artiodactyla > Cervidae > Capreolus > Capreolus pygargus. The sequence goes on along the minus strand of SNSB01003875.1, from coordinate 384,428 downwards.
GGCCAGTGCCCCACGGATGCCCAGCTACACACACACCCCTCATGCCACTCGGGAGCGCCGTGAGGCTGAGCCGCGGCCCCAGGGCACCGGGAAGCGATACCACTGCCCTTGCCCACCCTGGCCCGGGTCCTTGGGTACTGGGGACTCAGAGATGGCAGGCGTCTGCCTTGACCTCCCCTTGGTCAAGAGGAGACCCTGGAGCAGCAGGCTGAGAAGCTGTGGTCTGGAGGGAAGGGGAGGGGAGGCTCAGACGTGCCTGGTCCCCAGAGGCCGAGAGAGACTGGCAGAGGGACCCTCCGTGGGTTGTCAGGATGTCACCCTGGGGTCAACAGTGAGGGCGTCTCCGGGGCATTTCTGAGGAGGGTCTGAAAGAAGCAGGAATCAAATTCAGGAGTGAGCACAGAAATGCGAACAGCCCTCGGGCCGTCTCTGAGCACTGCGGGGGGGCCTAGCCCCCGAGAAGCTGCATCAGGGCCACCCACCTGCCCGCCTCTCCGCAGGCAGCATGTCCTCTCGCAAAGGGCTGAACGGGACCTGCTCGGTGTACGAGTATCCCGGGACCTTCGCGGGCCAGCCCGTCCGCTTCAAGATGACATCCGTCTGCGGCCACGTGATGACCCTGGACTTCCTGGGTGAGCCCCGCCCCCGCCCACCCCCGTTCCACCGAGGAACCCTGCCCCGTGCTGCCCGTGCTGCCCACGGCCCAGAGGGAGCCCGGGGCGGGCTCGGGGCAGAGAAGTTTGTCCAGAACCGGTGAGTCCGAGGCCAGCAGGCTGTGGGGGCCGCCCTGCAGTCCTCACCCCGGCAGTCGCCCTCAGTCACCTTCCCGGGCAGCGTGGAGGCGGCAGCGCGCACCTGAGTGGGAGCCTGGCCCGTGTGGGTGTGGGCCACTGCCTGCCGAGGGCGCCCGTTGTGTGCAGTCACTCGGCGCATGGCAACAAAAGGCCAGCGCCAGAGACCCCATGGGCTGGCTCCAGGGCCGCGGTTGCTGTGGGTCTGACCGGAGCTCCGGGCCTAGCTGTTTCTCTGCTCCTTTTGTGTGAAAGGTCTGAGGACAGAGCTGTCGCCTCCCAGGATCATCCAGGCCCCCTGCACCCCGAGCCTCAAGCAGAGAAGTGGGGCAATGCATGGGGCAGGGGGCCTGAGGATTCCGAGGCCCCCTGGGATCTGCTGGGCGCTTGTCAGGGCCGGCCAAGGGCTGGGCGGGGAGAGGGTGCGGGTGCTGGCCAAGGAGGACACAGGGTGAGCGGCATGCCTTTTGCCTGGGCAGTCAGCCCTCCAGGAGCGGTGCCCCACCACGGGCCCGCCCAGAGCTGGCCAGCTCCCAAGCGAGGGAGGCCCTGCCCTGAGCCGCCCCGTCCGGGGTCCCGGCCCGGAGCTGTGACGTGTGGTCCTGACGCCCGGCGTGTGTCATAGGAAAGTACAACAAGTGGGACAAGGTGGACCCCGCCGAGCTCTTCAGCCAGGCCCCGACGGAGAAGAAGGAGGCCAACCCCAAGCTGAACATGGTGAAGTTCCTGCAGGTGCGTCCTGGGCTCCCTGGGCCCAGGCCTCCCCCTCACGGCCTGCCTGGGCGCCCCGGTCACTCAGCCCCAGACCAGCCTCCTGCTCTAACATGGGTGGTGGTGGTGGGTTCTAAGACAGGTGTGAACACGGGGACTTCCCTGGGAGTCCAGTGGTTAAGAATCTGCCTGCTGGTGCAGGGCACGCGGGTTCAGTCCCTGGTCCAGGGAGATCCCACGTGCTGCAGTATAACTAAGCCTGTGTGCCCCGAGTGCTGAGCCAGTGCCCCAGAGCCAGGGCTTCCCACCTCACCGTGACGGGAGAGTAGCGCCCTCACTGCAGCGAGAAAGCCACGGACAGCAGCGAGGTCCCGGTGCACCCAGGGGTAAAAGTAAAAACATAAAACTTTAAGAAATAAAGAACAGTAAAAATAATGCAAACCCATGGTAAAAGTTAGAAAATACAAATGAGAAGGAAGAAAAAATTTATCTGTAATCTCAGCATCTAAGACAACTGCCGTTAACGTCTAGTCATTTCAGTTCAGTCTCTTTTTTTGATGCAGTTTTGGGGATTAAGATCTCATGGCATTTATTATGTTTTGTGGTCTAAAAACTAGCAGTTCTGAACTACACTCTGCTGAGAGGCTGAGCCGCCGGTGACTCCTGCCCTAGCTCCAGGGCTCCTGAGGGGATCTGGGGGGGCTCGGGCGCATGCTCTGCGTGGGCAGTGGTGGGGCTGCCCGGCAGTGCACACGCGTGTCTGTGCGCAGGTGGAGGGCAGGGGCTGTGACTGCGTCGTGCTGTGGCTGGACTGCGACAAGGAGGGCGAGAACATCTGCTTCGAGGTGAGGGCCGGGGGTCCGCGGGCCGCCACATGGGGGGCCGGGGCCCCGAGGGGGTGGAGGTCCGTGCGGCCGGCTGGCTCTGCCCAGGCCGGAGCCTCCTGTCGTCTGGTGGGCAGCTTGTGAGGAAGTGCCGGGGCAGGATTTCTCCCGCGCAGGGCTGCCGGGAGGAGAGTGTGGCTCCTGAGCGTTGGGCCCTCCCGGCCCCACGCCGGGACCTCAGCCCTGCAGCCGGGCGCCCTGTGGACCCGTCTCACCCCTGCCAGCTCTGCTCCATCACGGTGCCCGCCCCGCCGCTGCTGCTCCCAGGGCTGCATCCGCAGGAGCCCTCAGGCTGTGACGCCCCGCTGTCGCCCGGGGCCCCCTCCTGGCCCCGCCCACTCATCCCCGCCGCGCGGCCTGCGTGACTCAGTGACTCTGGGCTCCGGGAACCCCAAGCCCGCCGGGCTGTTGCCCTGCCTTCTTCTCCTGTCACTGTCTTTCCTCCCATTGCTGGAGGGTCGCCCAGATGCCGCCCCCCTCCCCATACTCTCCTCAAGAAGGCAGACTCAGTGGCTGGGATCTCTTGCGTCCCTGGCGGTAGCGCCTCCTGGTTGAGGGTGGGAGCCGCTGTAGGAGAGAAGGGTGTGAGCACGGCAGGGAAGGGGGTGCGGTGGCCGAGGCCCGCGGAGACCAGGCTGCGGAGGGGAGGGCGGTGGCCGAGGCCCGCGGAGACCCAGGCTGCAGAGGGGAGGGCGGTGGCCGAGGCCCACGGAGACCAGGCTGCGGAGGGGAGGGCGGTGGCCGAGGCCCGCGGAGACCCAGGCTGCAGAGGGGAGGGCGGTGGCCGAGGCCCGCGGAGACCAGGCTGCAGAGGGGAGGGCGGTGGCCGGCCAGCAGGAGTGGGAGGGGCGGGCGCCCGGGCGAGCTGTGGGCATCACCACCGGGCCCCCTCAGGTGCTGGACGCGGTGCTGCCCGTCATGAACCAGGCCCACGGTGGCGAGCAGACGGTGTTCCGGGCCCGCTTCAGCTCCATCACGGACACGGACATCTGCGCTGCCATGGCCCGCCTGGGCGAGCCCGACCACAACGAGGCGCTCTCGGTGGACGCGCGGCAGGAGCTGGACCTCCGCATCGGCTGTGCCTTCACCAGGTGCCCCCTCCCCCTGCCGTGCCCCCAGGCCCGACCAGAGACAGGAGACTGTCCGCCTTCTCGGTCCCTGAGACAGCTGTCTCTCGCTGACGCAGACCACGGGGCCCCACGGCAGTGAGAATGGGCGGGCCCCCGGAGGAGGCGTGGGACTTACGGGGAGCTCAAAGCCACTGCCCTCTGCATGCTTTGGAGCAGGGCACAGGGCTTCCACCTGCCCTGGCACCCGGCACCCGGCACCGACGCGAGTGCGTGCCTGACCGGCATGTCCTTATCTCTCCGACCCCCTTCACAGGTTCCAGACTAAGTACTTCCAGGGGAAATACGGCAACCTGGACAGCTCACTCATCTCCTTCGGGCCGTGCCAGACCCCCACGCTGGGGTTCTGTGTGGAGCGGCATGACAAGATCCAGTCCTTCAAACCGGAGACCTACTGGGTGCTGCAGGCCAAGGTCTGCCGCCTTTTCCCGTTCACACTGGCCCTTGCTGGGCTTGGGTGTGGCGGCTGAGCGCCTCCACCGTCATCGTGGTCCCCGGGGCAGGGACGTGGGCACGGGAGAGGGCCGTCCAGCACGGGGTCAGGTCCGCGGCCGGGCTGGTCAGGTCCAAGGACTGGATTGAGGGCCATGCGCCACTGGCCTTCCAGCTTCTAAAAAGCCTTAGAACACGTTTTCCAAGTAAGAAAGACGGAAGGTTCTCGTAAGACCCCGAGTACCGCACGGAGCCGCCGCGGTCCACGCGGGGCTGGGGTCCCCGGCGGGGCCAGGCCGAGGGCCCGCGGGCTGCGGGGGTGGCTGCAACGGCCCTGAGGACAGCTCAGCCTCGGCACTGGGCTCCCGTCCTGAGACTGTCTCCCTCACCTCAGTGAGGCCTCTGTCAGAGCAGCCTGTGCTCCGGGAGGGGCTGGGCCTCAACCCACACACTGGGCTGCGGCCCTGAACAGGTCCGGCCATGAGCCCTTCCAGCCTGGCCCAGGCAAGGACCAGCTCCGCCTGCCTGGACTCCCTGCGGGCGGTGGCTCACCTGGGCGCTGTCTCTCTCTGACTCTCCTGCCCCCTCCTGCAGGTGGACGTCGATAAGGACCGCTCCCTCCTCCTGGACTGGGACCGGGTGCGCGTGTTCGACCGGGAGATCGCACAGATGTTCCTGAACATGACCAAGCTCGAGAAGGAGGCCCAGGTGGGCTGCTGTGGGGCCTCGGGGGCCTCTGGTGGCCAGGGCGCAGGTCTCCCCCGTCTTTCTGGAAAACAGACACCTTTTAGAGAGAGGGGTAGTTACTTCCACACACGCCCCCACTGCGATCCTGCCCCGCCCCTCCCCCAGGCCGCGGCCACCACACAGCTGCCTGCTCTGACTGTGCACGTGCCCTGTGGGTGCCCCCTTGCTCAATGCCTGTCCTCGGCACATCCAGCCAGAGGCCCCTGTGCCCGTTGAGAGCCCACCCAGGGCCCACAGTCAGCACGGCCGCTCCAGGCCATCCCCTCTCCTGGCCTCACCGGCCACGTGTCTCACTCAGGGTCTCAGGAGTTGGAAGCATGGCACGTGGCTGGTAGGAAGAGGCTGATGCCACGGGGCGGGGGACTGGGCCTGCGGGACTGACGGGCGGGTCCGAGGCCGTGGCGGCCGCGCCTTGCAGTTGTGCCTCCTTGGGTCCCTCTTGCCCCGTGCAGTCGATTCAGGCTCCAGAGCTACTTCTAAAGCCGCCCCCCGCTTCTGCCCGTGACGGCCACCACGTCCGGGCCTCCCCGCTGTAACCCCAGCCTCCACTGCTGTGTCTGTCTGTCCAGAGCTTGGGGTGTGGCCCTGGCTGGGTTCACATGGGGTTGGCATGGGGGAGTGTGGCGGGTGAGAAGCCAGGATTGCTTCTGCTGTAGACAAGATGGTCACCTCTTCAACAGCTGTTCAGCCCAGAACCTCGCTTTTCCACGAGTGGGAGCTGTTCACCTAAGTTCCTCACAGCAACCCACAGTTAGAAGTTAGGAGATTTCATAGAAAGAGTTCGGACTTCCCGCTTTTCCTGACAAATCAGAAGGCGTAGCAACGCTTGGGGGCACCGTGAGGGGTCCGCACCCCAGGACCCCCACCTTCCCTGCGGACAGGGGTGCTGGCTCCTGCTGGGCCCCCATGTGCAGCCCCTGTTCCTGACTCCTCTCTTCCAGAGCTTCTCTCCTGAAAAAACGTCTCTAGAATTCTCTCTGATTTTCCTTCCTTGAGCCTGAACAAACATTCATTCGAGTCGTGGGGCCGCTGTAAAGGGCGCTAAAGAAGCCCAGTGGGCAGACCAGAGTCAGACCCTCGGCGGCTCCTCGTGCGCCCGCCCAAGTGCCTGCCCACCCGCCCTGACCCCGGCCCGTCCCCAGGTGGAGGCCACGAGCAGGAAGGAGAAGGCCAAGCAGCGGCCACTGGCCCTGAACACCGTGGAGATGCTGCGTGTGGCCAGCTCTGCCCTGGGTAAGTGTGGGCGCTGTTTCTCTCAGGGCCTCGTGACCTGGAAGCACAGGCTACCTGGCTGATGGGAACGGGTGGCTGCCACTAGGCAAGGGGCCGGCTGTGTCTCAAGGGCCAGGCTGGTCACCCACGCCTGCCCCGCTGGGGGAGCTTGGCCTTGGGCTGGGCCTGCGGAGGAGCCTGAGCGCCCAGCCTGGGGCACCCGGCATCTCCGCACTGAGCGTGCGTCTCTGGCAGGAATGGGCCCGCAGCACGCCATGCAGACCGCTGAGCGGCTCTACACGCAGGGCTACATCAGCTACCCGCGCACGGAGACCACCCACTACCCCGAGAGCTTCGACCTGACGGGGCCTCTGCGGCACCAGGCCAGCCACCCCTACTGGGCCGACACGGTGAGCTGCACCCAAGCGCCGAGCCCGGGTGGCTGCGGCGCCCCCGCCAGGGCCGGGGACGCGCCTGGCTCACGCCGCTCCGCCCCGGCCCCCCGCAGGTGAAGCGGCTCCTAGCAGCAGGCATCAACCGCCCGCGGAGAGGCCACGACGCTGGTGACCATCCCCCCATCACCCCCATGAAGGCTGCCACGGAGGCTGAGTTAGGTACGGGGCTCCCCAGACATCACGCGCTCTGGCACATGCGCACGTACACATGCATTGAGCTTCACAGGAGGGCAGGGTGAGGCACGCTGGTGACCCGATCTCTGGAGGGGTTCAGGGCCCATGGCAGCGTGGGGCATCTGAAAGCTGTGCTCCATCGCTGGGCCGGGACAGGAGTGACATGGGGGCAGGCGCTGCCTCGGGAGGCCCTGGGGCAGAAGGCCAGGTGGGGCAGTGTGACGGGCTCAACCATGGGGGGACCTGGAGTGCCCCCATCCCCGCCGGCTGGGAGCAGGGGCCCCGGTGCCACAGCAGGAACATGGGGCTGCCTGGAGCTGGAGCCTGGCACTGAGCGTCCACGCCCGTGGCAGGGGGCGAGGCCTGGCGCCTCTACGAGTACATCACCAGGCACTTCATCGCCACCGTCAGCCACGACTGCAAGTACCTGCAGAGCAGCATCTCCTTCCGGATTGGGCCCGAGCGCTTCACCTGCACGGGCAAGACCGTCATCTCCCCAGGTAGGGGCGGCAGGCGGGCGGCTCCCCCGTCCGCAGACACGCAGTGCGTGTCCTGAGGGCTGGTGTCTCTGCAGGCTTCACGGAGATCATGCCCTGGCAGAGCGTGCCCCCGGAGGAGAGCCTGCCCACCTGCCAGAAGGGTGACACCCTGGCCGTGGCCGAGGTCAAGCTGCTGGAGAAGCAGACCAGCCCGCCGGACTACCTGACGGAGGCCGAGCTCATCACCCTCATGGAGAAGCACGGCATTGGTGCGTCCCGCCCAGGCCTCCGGGCCCGCCGAGCGGGGCAGGGCAGCTGGGCCCTGGCTGCGGCCTCCGCCCCCAGACCTGGCCTTGAGCCCAGAGATGCGTCCTTGGCACTAGCTCATCTCCAGGGCTGAGCGTTGGCCCAGGGGACCCCTGATTCACCTGCAGGGAGGGCACAGGTCGAGTCCGCGGACAACAGGAAGGCCAAGGCCCCACAGCCCTGTTCCCTGGGGCCGGAAGCGCCACAGGGGCGGTGTCCTCAGGAGCTTCTCTGGCCGCTGCTGCGTGGGTGAGGGGTCTTGCCCAGACCCCAGGCCCAGGGTTGTGACCTGAGTCCTCACACCCCTGGAGCCAGCCCCGTGCCCCACAAGGGGCCCTGCCTCTCCCTACCCTAGAGGCTGACAGGCTTGGGACGGCCCGGCCGCTCCGCAGCTGGAAGCATCCCCAGGGCCTCTCAGGAGGGGCCCCGAGGTCAGGCCGCCAGCTGGTCTGCCGGCTGCTGGGGGACCACTTGGCCGCAGCGCTCTGCATGTGGGTCTGCACCCTGGTTCTGGAACGAGCATGTGCTGTGGGGTGAGGCGGGGAGATGCTGGAGCTCACGTTCAGCAGACGCGAGGGGCGGGCGGCCGAGCTCCTTCGCCTCTGAGCCACCAGGGACAGTTCAGTCCGGGGCGGGCCTGCGAGGGGCACGGGGGAGGGGGAGGGGGGAGCTGAGAAGCCGGCTTCGCAGGGCGGGCGGAGGGAGAGCCAAGTCCATGCTGTGCCCAGGGACGGACGCCAGCATCCCTGTCCACATCAACAACATCTGCCAGCGCAACTACGTGGTCGTGGAGAGCGGGCGCCGGCTCAAGCCCACCAATCTCGGCATCGTCCTGGTACACGGCTACTACAAGATCGGTGAGCCCCGGCCACGCCCCCCGCCGCAGGGCCCGCCCCGGCCACGCCCCCACCACAGGGCCTGGATTCCTGCAGACTGGCTCCTGGCCGGCCCTGCAGTCCTTGGTGCTGCGCCGTGTATCTGCCCTGAGGGGTCCCCCAGGGGCCGTGGGAGGCGGCACAGACCTCAGCCGGGCAGCCCGTCCGGTGACGCCGTCCTCTGACGGGGTGCCCCGGTCCCCAGCGTAGGGCTCCTGGGGTCACAGGTGGGGAGCCCTACACCTGCACGCGGCGTGAGGGCTCACAGCGCCCCGCCCGCCCGCAGACGCCGAGCTGGTGCTGCCCACCATCCGCAGCGCCGTGGAGAAGCAGCTGAACCTGATCGCCCAGGGCAGAGCCGACTTCCGCCAGGTCCTGGGCCACACCCTGGACGTCTTCAAGAGGAAGTTTCACTACTTCGTGGACTCCATCGCAGGTGAGTGAGCCCCTTCCCTGCCCCTTGGCGGGGGAACCCGGCTTAGGGCCGTCATCCCCCTCCGGGAGACCTGCTCCCAGGCCCTGGCTCCAGGGGGCTGCCCTCACCCACCATCAGGGGTGCCCTTGGCCACATGTGGTGGTCCCTGCAGCTGGCCCAGTACGCCAGCCGTGGGGAGGCTGGGGCTGGGGCTGGGCTGTGACCGCGGTCCTGCTGGCTTGCAGGCATGGATGAGCTGATGGAGGTGTCCTTCTCGCCCCTGGCGGCCACGGGCAAGCCCCTCTCCCGCTGTGGGAAGTGCCACCGCTTCATGAAGTACATCCAGGTAGGAGGGCATGTGTGCACGAGACGCAGTCTCGCCTCCCTGCAGCCTCGCTCCGGCGGCCTTCACATGGAGTGACCGCGAGGCCCGGGCAGCTTCATCAGCAGATGCCCAGCGCTGCCCTCAGACCCAGCTGCGCGTGAGCCATGGGGCCCTGACCCGTGGGCCATCCACGCGCTCCTGACCCCGCGTTCTTCGCGTTCACGGGAGCTGACGCACACGTGGGGTCTTGGCAGCGCCTTTGTGCGCATGTGGCTCAGTGAGCACCCTGAGACTCGGTGACCAGAGCCCCTGGCCTGGGCGGTCCTGGCGACACCACACTGCCCGCCCTGCGTGTGTTCTGCGTCACGCGCCCTGCCGTGTCCCAGGGAGGCTGAGCGTGGCGGGTGGGCCGGGAGGCCCCGCAACCCCGTGACCCCTGCCCCCGGCCCTGCCCAGGCCAAGCCGAGCCGCCTGCACTGCTCTCACTGCGACGAGACCTACACGCTGCCCCAGAACGGCACCATCAAGCTCTACAAGGAGCTGCGGTGCCCGCTGGACGACTTCGAGCTGGTGCTGTGGTCGTCGGGCTCGAGGGGCAAGAGCTACCCATTGTGCCCCTACTGCTCCAACCACCCGCCCTTCCGGGACATGAAGAAGGGTGAGCCCCACCTGCCCGCGCCGCCTGGACTCCAGGCTGGGGGCACGGGGGGAGGGTGTTGGGGGGCCCCCCGCGGGCAGGGGGAGTCCCCAGTCCCCACCCTTCTCAGGGAGACCCGTCCCTACCTCCAGCAGCTTCCAGGGCAGCCGGTGGTCCCACCTGGGCCCCAGGAAGTGAGACAGAAGGGGGTGGACCTGACTGGAGGCCGCCTAGATGCCCTTCTGGAAACCTCAGTGTTGGGGGGGCGGGGGGCGCGAGAGTCAAGGAAGCCCTGAAGAAGCAGAGCCCAGGGTGAGCGTGGGTGGGGCGAGAGGAGGGGCCCCCGGGGTGGGGGTGGGTGCGTGCGCCTCATGCGGCCCTCCCCGCAGGCACGGGCTGCAACGAGTGCACGCACCCCAGCTGCCAGCACTCGCTCAGCATGCTGGGCATCGGCCAGTGCGTGGAGTGCGAGAGCGGCGTGCTGGTGCTCGACCCCACCTCTGGCCCCAAGTGGCGCGTGGCCTGCAACAGGTGCAACGTGGTGGCCCACTGCTTTGAGAACGCCCACCGTGTGCGCGTGTCCGCCGAGACGTGTGCCTCCTGCGAGGCCGCCCTGCTGGACGTGGATTTCAACAAGGCCAAGTCCCCGTTGCCGGGCGACGGCACGCAGCATACGGGCTGCGTCTTCTGTGACCCAGTCTTCCAAGAGCTGGTGGAGCTGAAGCACGCAGCTTCCTGCCACCCCATGCACCGCGGGCCAGGGCGGAGGCAAGGCCGGGGCCGGGGCCGGGGCCGGAGGCCGGCGGGGAAGCCGGGCCCCCGGCGGCCCAAGGACAAGATGTCAGCCCTGGCTGCCTACTTCGTGTGATGGCCAGTGGGCCACGGGGATCATTAAATGCCATGTCTTCTGCAGAGCCAGCGGCACCCCAGCCTTGCCTGCTTTTGGAGGGCTGTGCCCATCCCCTTGCCTCTCCCTCGTCCTGCACACACCCCCGAGTGCCCGCCCTGCCCAAGTCCTGCAGGGGGGCTACTGCACAGAGCCAGGAGCAGGCCCAGTGCAGGGCGCCTGCCACGTCCCAGCGTGAGCCTGTCAGGGTGCCTGGGCGCCCCACCGCCCGAGGCTGGGGGGACTCCTCCCTGGGTGTGGGCCCACTCCACCCACTGCCCGCTGGATGGGTCTGTGTATGGGGGGCCCGCATGTGACCCTGGCCCCCCAGGCCTGTTCCCTTTCCCGTTCTCAAACGTGTCCCCTCAGACAGAGGCAGGCGGCAGCAGACGGCAGGGTCATGGGGAGCCACACTATCTGCAGGCCACAGGTCACCTGCCTGCTTCCCATGAGGGCGCCCACCTCAGCCCACCACATGTCCACCTTGGGACGTCACCCTGTGCCAGGCCTGCCCCTGACGGGCCCCGTGAAACACCTCCCTAAGCCTGCACGCGGGGCAGGTCGGAACTGCCGCCCAGACACGGACTGCTGCCCAGGTCGTAGGTTCACCCAAGAGGCTGGAGCTCAGGCCGGGCGGCGTGGGAGGCTCCTTTCCCGAGGGTGGAGCCAGGGCTAGAGCTGAGGTGGGCGGAAGCGGGCCAGGAGGAGCAGACACCAGCCAAGGGCCAGTCAGCTCCTGGGCGTGGGGCGGGCCCTGTGCCCTCGGGGAGAGGCGTGCTCCCGGCCAGGCAGCATGCCTCGCTTCCCCGCCACCTCCCAGCGCTGGCCTCGGGCATCAGTGCTGAGGAGCCTCCTGTGGGGCCCGCCCGGGAGGCCCATGGGATGTCAGCTATCACAGGATCTCCTCACCCACACAGCGGTCCTCAAACTTCAGTTCACACTTGTTCTGGGTGCACTTTGAGGAGCACTGAGGCAGGGTCTCACAGCAGCCCTTGGAGGGCAGGTTGGCAGCTCTTGGTCTCCTTCTGATATGGAGACTGGATATGGGGCAGCTGAGGAACATATAGAAGGTCACAGGTCATATTAACCACAGGCCTTGCTGGGGTCACCATGCTGACTTGCAGGTGGGGTTAGGTTACAGAATCTAGGAAGGCCTGAGGAGAAGGGAGCCCAGCCTGCCTTCTCTGCCCAGATGCCCACTGCCTTCTACCCCCTGGGTAGATCTACCCCCTACCCAGTCTCTGTCCTTCCAAATTGGCCGACTGTTAGTTCTCCAGACTCCTGTTAGTGAATCTTAGTTCCTGGGCCAGACACAGGCCTTGTGCCCACCTGGAAGTCAGGGGGGCAGGGCCCCAGTGGGACTTTTGAGGGCTCTTCCAAAAAAGTTTATATTATGCTTTACAACTGCATTGATATAAAGATGAACATATTATATATTAAAACATTTTCTTTGACCTAAACGTTTATCTGTTCGGTGTTAAAATACTTCCAGGGAATTCTGTGGCGGTCCAGTGGTTAGCACTCCCCACTTCTATGGCCAGGGACAATGTGGATCCCTGGTCCAGGAGTATACCACAAGCCATGTAGCGTGGCCCCCAGTTTTTTCCCTTGGTCTCTAGGGTGGCAGAGAAGCGGCCCCCTGAAGATGTCCAGATCCTGGGCCCTGGAACTGTGCTGCTCTTAGATGATGTGGTGAAGGGGAATCGGGGCTGCAGGCTGAATTAGGGCTGCTCATCTGACTTTAGAACAGATTACCCTGGGTCATTGGTGGCCCAAGGTCATCACAAGGGTCTTCTTGGCTCTGAAGGTGGGGGAACCATGAGCTAAAAGAGGCGGGGCATTTAGAAGCTGAAAAAGGAGGGAAAACAGATTCTCCTCTAGACCCCTCAGAAAGGAAGGGCACCCTGATGACCCTTGAATGTAGGCTATTGAGACCCTGCAGGCTTCTGACCTCCAGGCCTGCAGATACTAAGTGTGTGTCAGTTTGTGGCAATAGGAAATTAAGGTTCCCTAAAAGGGTCGTGTGGAGAAGGCAATGGCACCCCACCCCAGTACTCTTGCCTGGAAAATCCCGTGGACAGAGGAGCCTGGTGGGCTGCAGTCCACGGGGTGGCTAAGAGTCGGACACGACTGAGCGACTTCACCGTCACTTTTCACTGTCATGAATTGGAGAAGGAAATGGCAACCCACTCCAGTGTTCTTGCCTGGAGAATCCCAGGGACGGCGGAGCCTGGTGGGCCGCCGTCTATGGGGTCGCACAGAGTCGGACACGACTGAAGCGACTCAGCAGCAAAAGGGTCGTGAGCCCCAGGCAGTGTCAGGTGGCACCGCCGCTCCACCAGCCGCTGACCCGCTCTCGACCGCGCGAGCTGCAGCGTCTGGGCGCCCCCGAGGAAGCCTTTGCTTTGTCCACCTACCCGGCCGCCGAGGGCGGGGGAGACGCGCGCCCTGCAGCCGCGGCCGCCAGGGGGCAGCAGAGGCCGGCCCCGCCCGCCCGGGCCCGACTGCGCCTGCGCCACGGCCGCACGGGAAGTGGGCGGGGCCGGCCGGAGGCGGAGTGGGC
>SNSB01003875.1:281387-344179 GCA_012922965.1 Capreolus pygargus | reverse complement strand
CAATCACGTTCCTGACCGCGCAGTGTCCTGCCAATCACGTTCCTGATCGTTTAGTGTCCTGTCAGTCGCGTTCCTGACTGTGCAGTGTCCTGCCCTGTGGTTTCTGTGATGCAGGCAGACCAATAGATCTCTTGCTTACTCAACACTTTGTTGCATTTTGCTTTTTTTTTTGGCTTTAGTTGTAGCACATTGGATCTTTACTTAGGGCATGTGGGATCTAGTTCCCTGACCAGGGATCAAGCCCCAGGCCTCCTGTGCTGGGCGTGCAGAGTCTTAGCCACTGGACCACCAGGGAAGTCACTGCTTTTTTTTTTTTTTTTAAGACACTGATAAATCCTCACAACCACAGTGCAGAGGTGGTTACTTTGAATAAGGGGGAATTTGAGACAGAGAAGTTATTTAACTTGCCCATGGACAGCCAGCTCGCAAGTGATAGAGCATCCTCATCTGTCTATTCCTAAGTGATACTCAACCAAAGATCCAAGTTGACAGTAGCAGAAAGTATCTGTTGTCTGCTTTTTATTTGTGCCACGTTTCAGCCTTTTAAAAACCTTTCTTGCAAGGTCATTCACTAGAAAACTTCTGCTGAGCACCTGTTATATGCCGAGATTCACATGGTCCCAGCCCTGTAGTAGCTCTTAACTCAGATAGTAGGTGGAGTCGGGCATAATACAGAGAGTATACCAGTGCCGTGCAGAAGGAGTGCGTGCAGCGTGCAGCGCCCTGGGGAGGAGAGAAGGCCCGAGTGAGGAGGGGCTTGGTATGGCTTCACAAGCTTGACTGGGTGTTGATGGCTGGCTGAGCGTTCGCTTTGAAGATTGCATTCTAAATCGAGGTACCTGGAGAAGGAAATGGCACCCCACTCCAGTATTCTTGCCTGGAAAAGTCCATGGACAGAGGAGTCTGGCGGGCTGAAGTCCATGGGATTACATGACTGAGCATGTGTGCACGAGGGTGGAGGGAGATGGGTTGGTAGCAATAAAGTGGTAGAACTGAAAAAAAAAATTCAAGGCAGATGGCACATGCAAAGACGGAGGTGTGAAATCAGTACATCAGGTCAGGAAAGCCTGGAGCTGTCTAGGAAGGCGGCGTGTCGGTTGGGCGCCACCGAGAGAAAGCCTGGAGTTGAGACAGGCACTGAAGGCTGTTGTTTCCTGAGCTCGGACTCGACTGCAGGTAGAAGCCATCAGAGGCTGCCCTTTCCTGCCAGTCCCTCGTCGCGCTTTGTGTCCGCTTGTCCCTCACGCTTTCTCTGCCTGCTCTGCTTTTCCTCTCATCTTTCTGCTTACGTCAGGGTATTCAGTGCCTGTGGTTTCTACCCCTCCTCCAGCAGCATTTTAAATTGCATGTGGGTTTCGTTTTGATTTTGGCTGTTAGGTTGGTTGGGGGGCATCACTGACCTTCAGTGTGTCTGTGGGGGAGGCAGGAGTGCTGAACGGCCTGCACCAGAGGACCATCCTGGGGAGACTCGGGCAGTGTTTCCCGAAGAAGCCCTGGGCCCTGTTGAAGTCCTCCTTCCGCTCAGGTGCGTCTCCTCCGCAAGCCGGCACTGGCTGCCTCTGCTGAGCGCCCCCTCCTGCTCCCCTGGGGCCTGCTGGTGGTATTGCTGCCTTTGGAGAGGCAGGGCCAGCAGCGTGTGCATCGGCTGGAGAGACTCGAGGCCTGGGGCACGTCTGGGTTCAGATCCTAGTTTTCCTTCACTGGCATTTCACTTCTCATGAAGATGTCCCTTTTATGCTTTTTGAAGCTCAAAGATGTGAGAACACCAGCTTAGATGAGCAACAGAAAATCCACAGTTTTTGAACGGTTTTCAGTGCAAGGACAACAAAGTTTGATATTAGTAATATCCCTGATAATGTGCTGCTGGTGGTTAGCTATAACTGATAAGCCGTTCTCATGAATTTAATTTGTATGCTCTCAATTTTCAAGTATTTATAAAAAGATTCTCATGTAGAGCATCCAGGTTACGTTTTCCAAGGAACCATCTGTAATGTATTCCTCCTCTTATATTGACACTCCTACTAAGTAAGAAACAACCAGTTCCCCCGCAGACATCTAGAGCTGCCTCCCAGGCCTCCAGCCTGCTCTGCCTACTCACCTGCCTAACCCTGAGATGCCCTTTCTCCCCTCTTTGCTTCTCTTTTCTCTTTCACTTCTTGGGGGGCCCATCATCGGAAAGCCAGTAGGATAGACATTATCTAACGTGCTTCTCAGATGCTCAGCTGTAGGGCAGGCTGTGGGCTCTTTTTTCTTTTGCTTTAGTATTTATTTATTTGGCTGTGCAGAATCTTCAGTGGCAAGGCATGTGAACTCTTAATTGTGACATGTTGGATCTAGTTACCTGACCAAGGATTAAACCTGGTCCCCCTGCATTGGGAGCAAGAGTCTTACCCACTGAACCACCAGGGAAGTCCTCCTGCGGCTTTTTGTTTTTTTTTTTTTAAAGCAACTTCTCTGTTACACATTCCTACCAACAGTGCAGAGGGGTTCCAATTTCTCCACATCCTCGTCAATACTGATTTTCTGGTTTTTTGATAGTTGCCATTCTAATGTGCATGAAGGGGAGAGCTTGTTTCCGTGAGTCTTGCGTTTGGTGTGCTATCCGTCAGCACTAAATATTTGGGGGCTGAAATGGATGCAACTCAATAAAGAGTGTCTTAAGCAGTTGCTGGGATGAAAATATGAATAAAACAAAACCGTTACCTTAGAGGAACCTTTAATAAATACTATAGGGAGCTTACAATTAGAAGTCTTTGTGTATACACATATAGGGAGCTTACTGTTAGAAGTCTTTGTGTATACACATGTGTATTTTCCCTTTGTGCACAGACAGTAGTGAAATTACTTCTTATATGGTCATCTAGTATCACCATTGTTAATTAATGACATCAGACACTGAAAGTTAAAGAGCATTTTTTTTAAAGCATTTTATTTACTTTTAAAATTGAAGTTCAGCTGACCTACAGTGTTGTGTTAGCTTCACAGGAATGTTTTATTTTTATTCTGTGAGTTTTAAATGGATTTTAGAAGTCTTCATGATGGATTTTCTAGTTAGTCAGACTAGAGTTCATATGTTGCCAGGGTGTGGTCCATGTGGGGCGACAGGGAGATGTGGTTTAATGTCTTCCATATATATATATATATATATGTGTATATATATATATATATATATATATATTTTTTTTTTTTTTAAGAGTCAGTATAGAAGCTGCGCTTCCCTGGTGGCTCAGTGGTGAAGCATCCACTTGCCAGTGCAGGAGATGTGGGTTCCATCCCTGGTTGGAAAGATCTCCTGGAGAAGGAAATGGCAACCCTCTCCAGTATTCTTGCCTGGGAAATTCCATGGACAGAGAAGCCTGGTAGGCTACAGTCCATGGGGTCGCAGAGAGTGAGACACGACTGAGCAACTGAAACAGCGACACAGGTTCATATGTGCTCCCACCCTCATAACCCCACAGGTGGCTTTGGGAGACTCGCCGTTCTCCTCAGTTCCAGCCTGTGTCTCTTAGGTGCGCTTGCCTCAGGCGGCCTTGCAGATGAGGCTTACTGCCTCCCTGAAGGGAGAAGGCGCGTCGCCCTCAGGTCCCCCACTGTCACTTAAGGGAGCAGAGCCTGAGCAGTCTGAGGGTGTGTGCCAGGAGGTGGGAGTGGCCAGCCTTCCGGTGAGCAGTGGGGGTGCGGGACAGGTCCTTTCTCCGCCGAGGGGTTTTGGGATTGTCTGCCTGGAAAGCGTTCTTCTCTTTGCTTCTGGAGTTAGCACGCACTGGATTTCCCCTTGCTAATTGTTTCTGGTGTGCTGGGTCTTCGCTGCCGCCCAGGCTTCTCTCTGTGTTGGTGCGCTGACCCCTTGCTGCGGCAGCTTCTCGCTGCGGAGCGCGGCTCCGGGGCGCACGGGCTTCAGTGGTTGCGGCACGTGGGCTTTGCTGCGCGGCAGCGTGCGCTCTTCCTGGACCAGGGACTGAACCTGTGTCTCCTGCTTTGGCGGGCGGTTCTTTACCGCTGAGCCTCCTGGGAAGCCCTGGATTTTTTATTTTTAATTGTTTTAATTAGGCAGTGAAACTGCCTGATTGTTTTATGGTGGTCAGATTTTTTTTTATGAGAGACCTGTAGTTGAAGAAAAGCACTAATTATGGGTTATTATTCCTAATAGCAATAATAGTATTTTATCTTTAAAAAATGTTTTATTGACATATACGTTTACCCAGGTGTACATACCTTTAACTGTTCAGCCCAATAAGTTTTCACTAACTGGATAATTAGTACCCAGATCAAGAAACTGAAGTGATGGCCCTCCAGAAGCCTGCTGCATTCTTCCTTTCAGCCCCTACTCAGCCCTTCACCGCCGACTTCTAACATGTTTGCCTGGTTTTATATTTTGGTTTGTTTTACCCAACAGTTGTGAGAATCATATTGTGTGTGTGTGTGGTTTGAAGTTAGCTGTTAAAGTACCTACTAACAGCCTAGGAAAGGACTTTCCCTGTGGCTTTACTGCGCTCTTGATGCTCCAGTTCTGGAAGGAAGATGTTTTTAGGTGGTCTTCACATTCCCTTCATTCCTTTCCTAGACTAAATGACTCCTACAAAGTTTTCTGTTACCTTGTTTTTCTTAATTTCTTTGTTATATTAACCTATTGCTGTGTAATAAATGCCCTACAACTTCGTGACTTAAAATACTGTTACTCAGTCACTAAGTCATGTCTGACTCTGCAACCCCATGGACTGCAGCACACCAGGCTTCTCTGTCCTTCACTGTCTCCTGGAGTTTGCTCAAATTCATATTCATTCAGTTGGCGGTGCCATCCAACCATCTCATCCCTTGCTGCCCTCTTCTGCTCTCAATCTTCCCAGCATCAGGGTCTTTCCCAGTGAGTCAGCCCTTCACATCAGGTGGCCAAAATGTTATCTTCAGCTTCAGCATCAATCTTTCCAATGAACACCCAGGGCTGATCTCCTTTAGGATTGACTGGCTTGATCTCCTTTGCAGTCCAAGGGACCCTCAAGAGTCTTCTCCAACACCACAGTTCTTCAGCGCTCACCCTCTTTATGGTCCAACTCTCACATCTGTACATGACTGCTGGAAGAACCGCAGCTTTGGTGATATGGACCTCTGTCAGCAAGGGGAGGTCTCTGCTTTTTAATGCTCTCTAGGTTCGTCACAGCTCTTCTTCCAAGGAGCAAGAGTCTTTTAATTTCATGGCTGCAGTCACCATCCACAATGATTCTGGAGCCCATACAAATAAAATCTGTTGCTGTTTCCACTGTTTCCCCATCTGTTTGCCATGAAGTGATGGGATCAGATGCCACAATCTTAATTTTTGAATGTTGAATTTTAAGCCGCTTTTTTCACTCTGCTTTCTCACCCTCATCAAGAGGCTCTTTAGTTCCTCTTCACTTTCTGTCAGTAAATCGGTAAATATTTATCTTACACTTCCTGTGAGTTAGGAGTGGAGGAATGGGCATGGTGGGCAGTTCTGGCTTAGGGCCTCCCAGGGTCACAGTCAGGATCTCAGTCAGGGCTGGGGGTCTGCTCCCAGCCACACCCAGCTGCCGCCTTGGTGCTGCTGGGTGTGGAGGGGCGAGCTGGGGGGTGAAGGCTGCACCATGGCTGGCCAGCTCTCCCCAGAGAGCTCCTTTTCACGATCTCTCCTCGGAAGACCTCATCGCCACTTCTGCCCTTTTTCATTTGGGAAGCAAGTCACTGTCTGTATTCCAAGGGAGGAGAATTAGTCATTTGGAGGTTAGGGAAGTCATCTGTTATATGCACTCATCTAATGGAATTGTAGCTAACACAGCTGTATTTGACTTTTTAAACTCTAAAATAGAATAGAGATTTCAGTGAGATAACTGGAAACTTAATATCTGCTACCTTGAGTGGATACCACACGGGCTTCCCTTGTGGCTGAGCTGGTAAAGAATCTGCCTGCAATGCAAGAGACCTGGTTTCAATCCCTGGCTTGGGACAATCCCCTGGAGAAAGGCAAGGCTACCCATTCCAGTATTCTGGCTTGGAGAATTCCACGGACTGTATAGTTGAACAGAGGTGAACACGACTGAGCGACTTTTACTGTGTTTGTAGTGTTTTTATAAATACTGACACTGTGGATTAGTCTGATGGAGCATAGTGTTCAGTGTTCCTATCTTCTGTAACTATTTTATTGCAGAGTCTGTTTACATAATATCACTCGTCTTCAGTTCAGTTCAGCCACTCAGCCGTGTCCGGCTCTTTGCAACCCCATGGACTGCAGCACACCAGGCCTCCCTGTGCATCGCCGATGCCCAGAGCTTGCCAGACTCATGTGCATCGAGTTGGTGATGCCATCCAGCCATCTCATCCTCTGTCTTCGTCACTTGTCTTAAGATGTGCTAATAATTCTTAGGGTTTTGACTCTTCCGTGTATGAATTTATGCAGCTAAGCTTTAAAGCTATAATACATTTTATGTAAAATACACCACATTTTAATGCATTCTGACTAGATATCCAAGGCTCAACAGAGCTATAAAATGACACAACTCAAGTCAAGTGTCAGAAGTACAAACTTGAAGGGCTGAGTTAAGCTCGGTGACCCTCAGAGGGCCGCCTGGTGACCCTGCCCCCCCCCCGCTGACAGGAGAGCTCTGCTTCGTCCTTTGCTGCGTGCGTTTCCTTTGCGCCTTCTGTCTTTGCTGTCTCATCTCCAGGTAACAGTCTGTGCTCCTCACGCCCACAGCCCAGAAGGGCGGGGCCGTGGCCACGGGAATTGATTCTGAGGGTTGGAACTCATTCCTCAGTTGAACACAGGTAGGTCCACTGTCCACTTATGGCTGGGAGTAGTGCTTTTTGTGAAAGAGACCGCACAGAGCTTCCTGGCCCCTTCAATTGGCTTGGCCAAAAGGTTCATTTGAGTTTTTCCTTAACATCGTATTGAAAACGCAGAAAACTTTTTGGTTAGCCTAATACAGTGTGAGAGTATGCTGCTGCTGCTAAGTCGCTTCAGGCGCGTTAGACTCTTGGCGACTGCAGCCTACCAGGCCCTGCCATCGAGGGGATTTTCCAGGCAAGAGTCCTGGAGTGGGCTGCCATTGCCTTCTCTGGAGAGGATGGTGAGAACTCTGTAAATCAAGAACAGAGTCCTCACTCAGCCTTGCTGGCACCCTAATCTCAGACTTCCAGCCTCCAGAGCTGTGAGAAACAAACGTCTGTAGTTTATAAGCTGCCCCGTCTGTGAAGTGGTTTTTGTCTGTCTGTTTTAGCAGCCCAAACATAAGACAATCCCTATGCTGTCTTTAAAGATTTTTTTAGTTTTGCCTCTTACATTTGGGTCTTTACTGCATTTGGAGTTAATGTTTGTATGTGGTGTGAGGTAAGGGTCCAGCTTCACTCTCTTGCATGTGGATGTCTGGTTGTCCCAGTAGCATTCCCTGAGGAGACTCCTTTCCCCACCGAGCGGTCTTGTCACTCTTGAGTATCAGTTTACCATAGAAATGGGGTTATTTCCAGACTCCCCTCTGTTCTGTCCCATTGATCCATATCTTTTTGTGCTAGTACCACATTCTACACTGACTTGATTACTTTCTATGCAATACATTTTTTTTTTTTTTGCAATAAATTTTTTAAATGGGCACTGCGGTTCCTGTCACTTTGTCCTTCTTTTACAAGATTTTTTTGGTGTTTCTGGTTCCCTTGCATTTCCAAATGAATTTTAGGATCAGCTTGTCAATTCCTTCAAAGAAGAGGCTGGGATTCTGACAGAGATGGTGTTGAATCTTTACATCAACCCTGGGGTGTATTGCCATCTTAACAGTATCTTGTCTCCTGATCCATGAACATGTGATATTTCCTCCTCTGTTTCAATTAAAAAAAAAATCTTTCAGCAAAGCTAATTTTTAGAGTGTTAAGTTTTACCCCGCTTTTGTTAAGTTTATTCCTAAGTATTTTAATCTGATGATATTGTGAATGGAAGTGTTTTTTATTTTTATTTTTATTTTTATTTTGGTTGTGCTGAGCCTTCATTGCTGCGAGGGCTTTTCTGTAGTTGCGGCGAGTGGAGCCTGCTCTCTCGTGTGGTGTGCAGGCTTCTCACTTCGGTGGCCTCTCGTTACAGAGCATGGACTTTTTGGCCTGTGGGCTTCAGTATTTGTGACACGCGGGCTTCGGTTTCGGATCCTGGGCTCTAAAGCACAGGCTCAGTAGCTGTGACTTAGCTGTCCTGTGTGTGGCATGTGGGGTCTTCCCAGAGCAGGGATCGAACTCCTGTCCCCTGCATTGGCAGGTGGATTCTTTAACCGGGGCACCACGGGGGAAGCCCTGGGGATGGCTTCTTAATTTCTTTTTTGGATTGTTCATTGGAAATACATACAATTGGTTTTATTTATTCTATATTTTATAAATTAATCTTGTATTCTGCTATCTTTCTGACCTTGTTAATTCCAGTGGTTTTTTTAAATTGGATTCCTTAGGATTTTCTGTATATAAGATTGTGTCATCTGCAGACAGAGAGAATTCTGCTTCTTTTCTGCTGTGTGCCTTTTATTTCATTTTCTTGCCTAATTGTCCTGGCTGGAACCTCAAATACAGTGTTGAAGAGAAATGGTGAGACCAGACACTCTTGTTTTGTTCCTGATATTAGAAGCCTACTGAGTGAATAGGGATTTGTACAATGTTTCTTTTTTATTTAAAATAATAATCATTATTTAAAAGTCATATTCTTATTTTTCTCAAGGTATATTAGCCAAGTTCTATGGTGAAAGATATTTTTTATGTATACACAGTACGTACCTTTTTTATTTTACTTATTTATTAATTTATTTTTACACTACGTAACTTTTTAAAATAATAGTTTTTCAGCTCCATCAGGTCTCGCTTGGGTCACTCATGGGACGTAGCTGCTGCCTGCGGGCTTAGTCGCCCTGGGGCACGTGGGGTCTTAGTTCCTGGACCGAGAATCTAACCTGCGTCCTCTGTACCGGAAGGCAGATTCGTTAACCACTGGACCGCTAGGGAAGTCCTTCTGGTGAAAGATTTTTAAAACTCAGCAAAACAGGCTGGGTTTAAGACTCTCCGTTGAAAACATAAGCTTTTGCTGATCTGTCCGGTGCTGCTTTGTTGTTTATTGGTCTTGAACTTGCTTGCAGTGTCCCCCAGCGTCTGAAGCGTGGAGGAGCCTTTTGCCCCTCCCCTTCCGCGAGATTTCCTGAGTGGTCTGTGCTGCCCCTGTGCCCTCGTGCTCCTGTGCTGGGCTCTCGAGCGTCACGCAGGACTCAGGCCACTCAGCCCCTCTGTGGTTCTGTCCTGTCCGTGTGGTTGTGCCCCAGAGGCTCTGGCCTTTCGGGAGATCTGATGTCACACACAGTCTCCTCTTTGACAAGTGCCCCCGCTTCGCTGAAGCACGCCTGGGCTTCCAGTCTCTGGCCTCTGTTCCTCGTCCGTGGACTCTGCTCTTGCATGCATGCTGTCTGAGTGACCTCATCCACATTCCTGTGTGCCGATGACTCTCCGTCCTCAGAAGGAAGGCAGGCCGAACCCTCAGTCCCTTCTGGGCGCTGTCACCCTTCTCTCCCGACAGGGCCTGCCCCTGGTTCTGCCCTTTCCCCCACATTGGGCCTCACTTCCCTCTGCTCTGCTGGGCCTGTTCTCAGCAAGGTCGTTGTCGTCTAACCTGCTTAACGCTTATACTATACTCTTGTGCATCCTATTCCCACCACCCTTTCATGTACCTGTGACTCAAACATGGATTGTCAGCATTTAATTTTATTAAAAACAGATAGTTTGTGTAACTGTTCCTCATTTGTTGGACATTTGAATTGCTTCAGTTTTTCACTATTTTTAACTGATGCAGCTATAAACATTTTTAGCACAAACAGGACCCCACCCTCTCGGAGTAACTTTCTTAGAACCTATTTCTCAAAAACGGATGACCAGGTTAAAGATGAGACTTTAGTAGTTTGCACTCCAGAAACAGCCTTTGAATTTATGCTGTCTGTGTTCATCTCTTTTCCCACCCACGCCCTGCTCCCCACTCCCATCCTTGTTCATCTTTAAAAGTCCTTTGCTCTATGCGCCCATCCCAGCCCCAGTGCCCTCTCGCTGTGAATGTGGTGTTATTCTTTACCTTATATGTAATTGAATAGAAGTGAGATCAACCTCATAGGTGCCTTGTTTTTGGATATTCGTGAGGCCAAACTTTTTTCTAAGTTTAATTCACTTAGCTGGTGTTTGAAAGTGAAAGTCGCTCAGTTGTGTCGGACTCTCTGCGACCGCATTTTCTGTACAGTCCATGGACTTCTCCAGGCCAGAATACTGGAGTGGGTAGCCTTTCCCTTCTCCAGGGGATCTTCCCAACCCAGGGATTGAACCCAGGTGTCCCGCATTGCAGGCAGATTCTTTACCAGCTGAGCCACAAGGGAAGCCCAAGAATACTGGAGTGGGTAGCCTATTCCTTCACCAGCGGATCTTCCCAACCCAGGAATCAAACCAGGGTCTTCTGCATTGCAGGCAGATTCTTTACCAACTGAGCTATCAGGGAAACTGTATTCAAATTATAGGACCATTTATGCACTAGAAGTTGAGTATTAATGTTCTGAAAACCTTTTAATTTCTTCTGAAAGCTTTAAAAATATTTATGTAGTCAAATTCATCAAGTAATTCTTTGGTGTGTTCTCATATTGCTTCAGAGTTGGTGAAATACACAAAGCCCTTTAACACTTTAATTTAGTCTTTTAAACTTTGTGAATATTGTGGAGAAGAATGCTAGGTTTGTATGTTTTATATATTTTGTCCCATACTAATAGTATAGGTTTTATCAATATTCATTGCTTTCCACTTTGTCTAATTTCACATGACTTTTCATATTAGAGGTGTTTACCTGTGTCTTTCTGGAATCTACTTGTTTCATTGATCTACTTTATTATTTTTAACTATAACCTAGTATCATAAGGCTTTTTACTCTTGTGCCCAGATATTTGCTTTTAAGTTCTTTATAGGGCCTCTACCTTGAATCTTTGTCCATTTTCCTGCTCTGGTGGAGTGGGTTGGCCAAGCAAAAACGTGTGTATCGTCAGGATGCCTTTTCTTCCCTTGTCCACACTCTCAGGACTCAGAGCCCGTCCGTCTTCCTGCTCCAGGCTCTTGTGCCTGGCCTTGGTTCTGGTAGCTCTCCAGAGTGAGGATACCTCTCAGGTTGAACTCTTAACTACAAGCCTTGCCCGATAGGGATGAACCCACACCCTTGGCAGTGAACCCCTGGATCACCAGCAAATTCCCTCCAGTGGAACTCTTTTAAGTGTTAGCAGCTGATAAGCGATCTGAAAAATTTTTTTAAAAATGAGGCCATGCTTTTGAGATGGGATGGATACTTAATTTCAGAACGTTTGTATCACCCCAGAAGGAAATCTTTGCCTGCCAGTCACTCCCCCTGCCTCCTGAAGTCCCATCCCCCTTTCGGAGCTGGTAGGGGGACAGGGGGCAGGGTGCCCTTTGGGTTCTGGCTTCTCTTCACATGCATTTCACTATTTTACTGTTGCGTTGTCAGAATTTCCTTTTTGGAGGCTTTAGTTACTATTTGGCATTGACTCCATAAAACCAATCTGACAAATAGTTATCTACTCATTCTTAGTGTTCCTCATCGGAGAAGGCAGTGGCACCCCGCTCCAGTACTCTTGCCTGGAAAATCCCGTGGACGGAGGAGCCTGGTGGGCTGCAGTCCATGGGGTAGCTAAGAATTGGACACGACTGAGCGACTTCACTTTCATGCACTGGAGAAGGAAATGGCAAACCCACTCCAGTGTTCTTGCCTGGAGAGTCCCAGGGACGGCGGAGCCTGGTGGGCCGCCGTCTGTGGGGTCGCACAGAGTGAGACACGACTGAAGCGACTCAGCAGCAGCAGCAGCGGCAGTGTTCCTCGTTGGACTCTGAGTAACCTCACCCACGTCGCTGTGTACTGAGGACCCGGCGCTGCCATTTTCTCGTCTGTTTCTACGCTCCGAGGTCTTTGTGTTTTTCCTGCTGCTACTTAACTCCTTTTTTGAATCTCCTCCACTTGGATTTAACCCTGATTGGTAGGCACACTGTGTTCTGTTCTTTTTTTTTGCCAATGATACCCTTCTTATTTTCAATTCAAAAAACATTTCTTTTTTTTTTTTAATTTGTAGTGAATTTTGTCATACATTGAAATGAAACGGCCTTGAGTTTACATGTCTTCCCCATCCCGATCCCCTCTCCCACCTCCCTCTCCACCCGCTCCCTCCAGGTCTTCCCAGAGCACCAGGTCCGAGCGCTTGTCTCATGCATCCAACCTGGACCGGTGATCTGTTTCACCCTTGATAGTATACATGTTTCGATGCTGTTCTCTTGAAACATCCCACCCTCGCCTTCTCCCACAGAGTCTAAATGACTGTTCTATAAATCTGTGTCTCTTTTTCTGTTCTGCATATAGAGTTATCATTAACATCTTTCTAAATTCCATATATATGTGTTAGTATATTGTAATGGTCTTTATCTTTCTGGCTTCCTTCACTCTGTATAATGGGCTCCAGTTTCATCCATCTCATTAGAACTGATTATGATTTTATTTTTAAATTTTATTGTAGTCTTTGATTTAAACAATTAATCTTAAGTCTTTGTGGGCCTCTGTTACTGTAGCTTAATTCCTTTATTTCTATTTCTTGGCTACACTGTGAGGCTTGCAGGATCTTAGTTCTCTGGCCAGGGATGGAGCCTGTGCCCCCTGTGGTGGGAGTGCGGAATCCTGGCCACTGGACTGTCAGCAGAGTCCTTGGCTCTTCTTTGATCTTTTCCAGCTGTGACGGTGCCACCTGCCCGTCTTCCCTCCTTAACTGATTTCTGCTGTTGCTGTCTCATAAGGTATTGTCTTAAAACTTACATTCTGCTTAACATTCTTTTCTTCTTAGATCTCGTTTCTGCTATTTGCAGAATTCTTTTTCGTTTAAAATTCTTTTGTAATATGTCAGGTTCTGCAGAATATATTCTAGTCTCTTTTTGTGTAACATTCTCCTTTGTGACACTTTAAATATTGTTAATGAGCCCCACTCTGTCCTAATTTGTCTCTCTCTTTAGAGGCCTGGCTCTCCCAGGCCTGCCCCTTGTCTCCTGGGTCTTTATGGTTTGTACTGAGTGGCCACTCCCAATTCCTGCATTGCCCTTTAAAATTTGCTTGCTGTGTTGCTTCGGTTGACTCTTATCTTTGTTCTTTGTTTATAACATGTTTATTTTGTTGGGTTTTAGAGCAGGAGGAATTCTGTACCATTTCTCAGTTAATGCTTCCCAAAGTTCTGTTGTGTAAGACTTTTGGGGCATGTTCTTACATAATGGAAAGAACACAGAATTCAGAGGAAGGACCAAGCGTTAATCCTAGCCCTCCCATTGGGCGGCTTTGACTGAGACCCTTAGCCTCTATGGCAGGACTCGGTGCTTTTGAAATTCTATCTAGTTGCTGTATTCTTAAACATTAGCATAGTTTTTATATCTAATAGTAATATAAGGAAAATTAAAATAATGGCGTATACAGTGATCAGCTGGAAATTGATGTAATTATTAAGTATTATTTTTTTTAAAGATAATAAAACATGAGATTGTTGGGCTGAAACTGATAAAATTGTCGTCATACAGGTGGCAGCGGTATTGTTTGCATTTGTGTTGAATGTATGATGTGACTTTGCAGATACTTATTCTTCCAAATGACCCTGCGTGTGAGAGAGTAGTCTCTCCATTTTATGGGGAAGATCCTGAGGCTCAGCATGGTTAGATTTGCCCACGGTTCCAAGCACGGAACTGTGATGGCACGGGAGCTTGAAGGCACATTTAGGACTTCCAAGACCAGGGCCTTGTAACTGAACCCAAAATAAAACGTGAGTGGGTTTAAGGTTGTTTCTTCAGATCCGTGCCTGTGTGTCCCTCAGGCAGGTTTTCTGGAGCAAAGGCCCGAGTTGCAGCAGTTATCCTGGAGATCAGCTGTTCCTCTGAATGTGTGGAGGACCAGAGTTGGGAGTTATCTGGGGGCAGCCACTGTCTCTGACTGTGTTTCTGTCTGTCTGGGTTTTGGTGTTTGATGGCAGATATATTTATTGCTTGAGGGTGAAAGTGAAGAGATAATATGGGGAGAAAAGAAAAGAAACTGATTTCAGAAATAAGGTTTCCACAGTAACTTGAGCAGTGAAACATTTGAGCAATTTCACAGAAATTCTTGGTTGTGCTGACCAGTATCCTACGGAATTCTTGTCAGTCTCTGAAGTCTTAGGGATCCTTTGTGTACACTCTCCAATTATTGAAACACAGGGACTTGGGCTAGGACCTGAGGGGAGGAATTGGGAAGGATCAAGGGTCAGGGCAGTGGCCCCATCGCTCTCCCTGGAGCAGCAGGCCTGCAGGATGAAGTCTGGGTGTGCGTTGCCCTCCAAACGGACATTCCTGAACTAGCCTGGCCCCAGGGTGTCCTAAAGTCTCTATGTCGCAGCCCCAGCTGCTCAGAGAAGTTAGCTGTCCCAGCTCAGCCTGTGGGTGGATGGGTTCTCCCTATGCTAGGTGTTACCTGGTCCACCATGCCAGGAAGGAGCCATACTACCAAGGGACCCAGGCAAGGTGGAGGGGCAGATCTCTGAATAAGCGCTGGGCAGGTGCATTCAGAGGTGTCTGTCACAGGAAATCACCTGAGGGGACTTTGTAAAAAGAGTTTCAGACTCTGCTTGACGGAAGTCGGTAGGGATGAAAAGAAACTGGTACCCAAGTTTTTTTAAAAACCTGTTTCTTTATTTTGGCCGTGCTGCGTCTTCACTGCTGCCCAGGCTCTGCTCTAGCCTCGGTGAGCGGCGGCTCACCTCTAGCTGGGAGCTCGGGCTGCTCGTTTTGGTGCTTCTCTTGTCCCCGAGCACAGGCTCTAGAGCCCTCGGGCTTCAGTGGCTGCGGCTCCCAGGGCCTGGAGCACAGGCTCAGCAGTTGTGGCCCGCAGGTTCGCTCCTCCACGGCACGGCACGCGGGGTCTTCCTGGATCAGGGGCGGAGCCCGCTTCTCCTGTATTGGTAGGCGGACTCTTAACCACGGAGCCACCAGGGAAGCCTCGTACCCACAGCTTTTAAGGCTCCCAGATGATTCTGATGCCTACTTGGATTTGGAAATTATTCCACTCCAAAATATGTCAATAAAATCAGTATGTGTTTGCATAAGGAAATAATGGAATGATAAACAAGAAACTAATGAAATGCCTATGGGATGCGGGTGAAATAAGACAGTGTTGGAAGCAAGACATCATTCTTTCTCTCTTTTTTAACTTTCAACCCACTTAAAATTTCAAGAAATGCTGTAGCCTAAACAGTTGGAAAACAAAAAGCCCCCAAATCTCATTTTAAGCAGTAGAAGATATTCGGGACCAGAAGAAGTCATCCTGCTTCTGTGGTCAGATTTTCTGTCTCCAGAGTAATTCAGGTTTGGGTATTATTCATTTAAGTGTGGTTCAGTTTTCCTTGTCAGTATGGTCTCCTAGGTGGTCCCCCAGGTGGAGGAGGAACGGGGGGCCCTGAGGGGAAGTGTTCTCTCCCCTTCCATCTGACTGCGGGGAGGCCTCGCCCAGAGCAGACCTGAGACCGGGAGACCCCAGTCCAGGCCAGGGTGGGCAGAGGAGAGGGCGGGGCAGAGAAGCTCAGCCTCAGCCCTCCACTAGGACCACCTGGGGCTCTTTAAAACAATCCCCAGCGTTGCCGACTGCACCCTAGACCAGTTCTGCCGATCTCTGACTGTGAGACCCGGGGGCTTTTTAAAGCTCCACGGGTTCCAGTGTGTGGCCACACTAGAGAGGCGCTGGGCAGGAGTAGCCGGGATCACAGCACCATCATGGCTTTAACCATTGCCCTTGTTCCTTCTTTTACCATTTTGGTGTATGAATTAAAGACATTTATGGAACATTTATGTCAGCAACCCTTCTGAGTGTTTTAATATGTTCCTTATTTTACTCTCCCAGATTTCCTCACCTTTTATCACACCAGTAACCGTTTCCTTTAGGCTTGGTCTGTTTCCCTCTTTTCACGTTCTTCTCATTCTCTGCTCTTTTAAAAAGTCTGTTACACATATGCACACACAAATGTTTATATATGCATACAACTTTAACCAAAGGATATCATTTTTAAACTTTTTGTTTTGAGGTAATTCTTGAGAAAAGGTACAAATTGTCCAGAGGGTTCTCCTGCACCCTCAGTGTTAATACTGTCTGTGTCTGTAGTAATACCGCCAAAAGCAGGAAATGACAGCTGGTGCAGTACCAGACACAGACCCTATCCCCAGTTCCCTGTTTTCCACTGGTGGTGTGTTTCTTCCAGGATCCCATTTTGCACATAAGCTGTGGTGTCTCCCAGTCTCTTCCAGCGCTGACATTTCTTGTTCTCGCCGGACTTTCGGGACAGTGACACTGGCGAGCAGTGGACCGTTTCTGTAGACTGCCCTGCACGGTGTCCACCTGTCTTTTCATGGATGGAGTGAGAGTGTGCAGTTTAACAGAAATGACAGTGTGCCTTTCTCACTGCATAGTGTCAGAGCGTTTGGGTTGTTGAAATGTTTTATCCCTAGAGACATTAATGCCCTGGTTAAGAAAATATCCATCTATATACCCCTTTGGAATTAATAAATATCTTAGAGGATGTACTTTGAGACTATGCAGATACCCTGTTTCTTCTCAGATTTTTACTCACTAGATTAAGATCCATCCATAGATCTTGTCTGAAAAATTATTGTGGTATTTACCTGATGACGGTTTTTCTGTTTCTCCGTTTCCTTTTAGGCACTCCACACAGGAGTGAGAAAGAGCTGTTCCTTCTCCCCATTCACTTATTTATCTGTGTCAGTATAAACTCACGGGTATTTCTCTTATTTTGTGGGTTATAACCCAATATTGTCATTTTTAAATTCAAATTGAAAGTGAAGTCGCTCAGTCGTGTCCAGCTCTTTGCAACTCCATGGACTGTAGCCCACCAGGCTCCTCCGTCCATGGAATTTTCCAGGCAGGAGTACTGGAGTGGGTTGCCATTTCCTCCTCCAGGGGATCTTCCTGACCCAGGGATTGAACCTGGGTCTCCCACATTGCAGGCAGACGCTTTACCATCTGAGCCCCCAGGGAAGCCCGTTCACTTTTCACTTTTCTTTCACTTTTGACCTGTGTTTGCTCCTTCAGATTGACCCTTTCAACAACCCCCACCCTCGTTTGAGTACATTCTTAGTTGTTAGAAGTGTGCTCATTGCTGCTGGGGTGCTGTGCCTTCTAGGTCTTCTCCGCGAACAGAACTGGCAAAATGGATGTGTGTACAGCAACCCACCGCGCACACACACATCTGTTTCTGTATCTGTCTCTCTGTTGAAAGCTATGCGTTTTCCCTGATGTCTCAGCTCCCAGTGCAGCGAGCGCCTGTGGTTCACTGCAGCCTCCCTCTTGCTTGCGACTCTTCTGCCAGCTTGGCGCGCGTCGTCTCTGTTTGCTTATTTGTTCGGTCTCCTTCTATTTATGCATAAAGTAGATTCAGAGTTGCTAACCCCTATCCTTGTGAGAAACAAGCTCACTGACTAGATTTACAGGACTTGTGTTCAGCCCTTTGCTGCTTTAGCTTTACGGCATCCAGTTAAAATACTGCTTCCTGGGACTCCTGGTGGTCCCGTGGTTGGGACTCCACCCTTGTACAGCAGGGGCTCTGCTTCGATCCCATCCGGCATGCCGTGGGGCATTAAAAAAAAAAAAAAAAAGATACTGTTTCCGGAAGTTACTTAGGCTGATATCTAATTCCTCATGCCCTTCATTGTGGATAAGTTATTAATTTGAAATACAGTTAGGTTCATTTGTTACTGTTGGTGTTCCATTTTGGGTGCAGATGTATGATTTTGGTAGGGATTGTCCTCCCAGCCTGTTCAGGAGGGTTTATAACTTACCTTCCCTCCAGGAGTGTATGAGAGTTAATTTGCATATATTTTGTAATACAGACACGTGAATGTTTGCAGGTTTTGCTCAGGGTCTTCCTTTCCTTGTCTTCCTTCTTCTGTCGTAATGGGTTGGGGAAAGGAAAAACAACAGCTTCAACTGCAGAAACTTTTTTAATGGAAAGAAGTAAACTTAGTTCTCTGCTCTGACTGGAGAGCCCCTTACTGGCGTTTTCGAGTCATAGTTACATGTTACAGTTTTCTTCCTCACCTAGTTTAGCGTCTGTTGTATAACATCTCACCACCTGCTTCACTGTGCAGGCGGCTCTCTCCGGTTCAGATGACAGTGCTGTGTGCTTCCAGTTTCAACATTTTTCTGTGTTAGTCCTTCTGCACATGTCTGGGTGGGTGTTAATACTTCTGACATTGTTCAGTTCATGAGAAACTTGGGCTTCTCATCTAAACTGGAGCTGATGTGCTGGGGGTGGTCCTCCAAGCCTCTCTTTTCCCCTGTGAACTCCCTGGGGCCCATTTTACGGAGGCAGGCAGGGATGGCCGTTGGAAGCACACCGTCCTCTCCTCAGAGTGCAGCTGCCTGTCCCCCTGCTCCTCCTCCCCTGCGCCCCCACTGCAGACCCTCGCCGTGTGGGTGTCTGGCCTGGGCCTGGGCCTGTCTGGGCACCGCTCCTCTCTTTCATGCCCCTCCTCTGGTGTCTGGTTCGCCTTTACGTCCCTGCCTTCAGCCCTCCTCGATTACAGCACGTACTTGCCGCTTGTTTTGAAGGAGATGGGTTCTGGCGCACCCTGAGGAAGACGATGTGAACAGCCAAAGCCTTCAGAGCTCGTAGGCTGCTTTGGGAAGCAGGATGCTTGCTGTGTCATGGTCAGCACGGTGATTTAGATTTCCGTCATCAGCCTCTTTTCAGTTGGCCTGTGGGACTCTGGCCCAGTTAAGAACCAAACCTTGGTTCATCACCAGCAAGAGGGCATGGCCACTGGGGGCTACTGGCCCTCGTGTGGTGCAGTGGCTGAGAGCATGGGTTTGGGAGCTCCCCTGGTTCGAATCCCAGTTCTTCTCAGTCTGCTGATTGTGTAATTGATTCCTCCCTCCTGCCTTCGGTTCTTAAAGATCTGTGAAGTCAGGGTTGTGCTTCGTTGGGTCGTGGTGAAGATAATGCAGAAGGGTGCTGAGTGCTCAGTGAGCCGCGGGCATCACGGTTATTGCGGTCCACTCGCTGCCTCGCTCTGCTTCAGGTCCAGAGATGCAGGCCGCTGCCTGGGTGGCTACCCAGAGTGCGGCGATCTGGGGTAGGCTTGATGTCCCTGGTTCACCATTTCTGGCCGTTCTCAGAGCTCACCGCAAGCCGGCCCACCTGGACTGTCCTGGAATCCTTGCCCAGTGAAAGTGGGAGGGGAGAGCTGAGGAGGAAGGAAGTGTAGGGGGGTGTCCCACACGTGAGTGGCCCCTCTGCGTCCTCGGGTCTCATGGCAAGTTCAGAGCGTAGGTGAGCTCCAAAGGCCGTTTCTCCAGAGTAGTGCAGGGTAGAGTACGGAGCGGATCTGGTACAGAGGACTGACTGCAGTACTGAAGCGTGAGCGTGCTTCAGGTATCAGGGTAGGTGGCTCTGGGTGCTGAATCCTGGTGGGCTTTCTTAGGTTAGCTGTTCATCTGGAGAGAAATGCTTTTCATACTTTTTCCTTCAATGATTTGTGTACTTGGCTGAGTTCACCAAAATTTGTGGAGCCTTCACTAAGTGTAAGTCACTACAGCTCTGCCTGTTTCTGTGGTTACATCTGTGTGTGCCTATTGTATGTATGCATTAATTGGTGCAGCCACGCACGTGGGTGTGCGATTTTTTCCATTCTCTTGTGTACATATAAAATTTTTTTAAAGAAATTTTGCAGTTATGTTTGGAAGAAGCCTAAACACAGAATAATGAAATCTTTTTCTAACTTGGTCAGCACTGTCCGGGCAGACATCAGTTCAGTTCAGTCGCTCAGTCGTGTCTGAGTCTTTGTGACCCCGTGGACTGCAGCATGTCCGGCCTCCCTGTTCCACTTCGGGGGCTGGTCTATCTTAAGGCTTTTCATCTGCTGTTTTTGCAGTCTTTGTAACCCTTAGACGTTCTTCTTTCTTTCTTTCTTTCTTTTTTTTTTTTTTTTTTTTGCGATCCCATGGACTTGTTAGGCTCCTCTGTCCATGGGATTTTTCCAGGCAAGAGTACTGGAGTGGGTTGCCATTTCCTTCTCCAGGGAGACTTTCTTCATTTTTGAGTCAAGCAAATGGTTGTTCAGAGGTATTGAGTAGTTCAGTAATGTCTGGGCTAGTAAGGGGAAAGGCAGACTTGGGACTCATCTGACTATTGCTGGAGAGATTTAAAAATGTATATGTAGACAACCAAGTTTGTTCAAGCTCTGGGCTGTCCAGAGCACCTTTCCTAGAGAGATTGCACGCGTATTCATGACATCAGATTTTAAGCTGCCGTATCTGTAGTTTATGGAGCACTGAGTCATATGTAAAATTATGGTGGTTTTACACCTAAAATGACTTTAGCTTCTATTTGCTCGCTTTATGGTTCGCACCCTCTAGAGAAACCTGTGCACAGGCATTCTTGGTTAGTAAATTATGAGAGAATCAGTCTAAAGTAATCTGTTTTCTTTCAAAGCAGCCATTCGTATTATCCACCTACTTATTTTTGGAACATTAATTTGGATCAGTCTAACTTAGCATTTGAAGACAAGTTAATTTTTATCTGTGAAACAAAGTACTGTAGTTTTGTGTTCAGATAATTAAAGTTCACCAAAATGGGTAGCTTAGAGAACAGCTTAATAGCTTTCTCTAAAAATAACCCATTCACAGCTGATAGGTAGCACTTTAGTTGCTTAACAACATGTACAGTATGTGAGGCTAATGCATGATGAGTTACCCCCTTTATTAGACAAACTTTATTATCCACAAAATGTTACTGAACCTCTGCTATGAAGTAACTGTAATGGAAGGGGACCAGGGAGGATGGGGAAGAGAACCTGAATGTCCTCCAGAAATGTTGTGGTTATGTCAGAGCCTTGGAAATGACTGTGGAAGCCTGGGTGTTTATTCTGATGCTGCTGCCGTTGCTCAGAGCCTGTCTGGATCATTTGTCTTGAAATCATCTTCAATATGAATCATGAAAGAAAATTAGCCCCACCATTTTGTAGCATAGCTCAATTTTTAAAAATCACCTTTTGGGGAATAATTTACACACAGTAAAATGCACCTTCCTTTGTGCATAGTTCAGTGAGCCTTGGCAAATGTCCACACTTGTGTGACGCCCCCCCCCCAGAGGACGGAGCGAACTTGGTGTCACCGTGAAGGCCTCTTGCGCCTGCGGTCAGTGCTCCGCTCGGCGGCCGCGGCCCAGCCGTCCACTGCTGTGCGGCGGCCTCAGCTCGCCTAGAACTGCGTGCGCGCTCTCCGCCTGGCCCCCTCCCTTGGCATGGGTTTTCCAGGCCCATCCTTGTCGGGGGCTTCGGGAATCTTTTCCTTTTTGCTGCTCAGCGCTCTCCCATGGGCTGGATGACACCCGTGTAACCTTCGCTTGTTGATGGCTCTCTGGGCTCCTCCGGGTCTGTGAGTGTTATAAGGAAAGCTCCTACAGGCCGCTGTGCACAAGCCTCCACAGGCGTGTATTTTCTGTCTCTTTAATTGGAGTGTATCCGGTGGACAGTATCTTCTCGTGTGTGTGCACGCCGCGGTTTGACCTGTGCACGCGTGTCGCGTGTGACCTCCAGAGTAGGTGCAGTTGCCTTCCCCGTGTGTGCGCTGCACCAGGCCTGTTTGCCGTGTCCCTCTGCATCTCTGCCGCTCGACTGCCTCCACCTGCCCTCCTCCCAGCTCCCCCCCGCCAGCCACCAGCCTCTCTGCTGTATCTGTGAGCCTGCGTCTGCTTCGGTTTGTTTTCTGGATTCCGCGTGTAAGTGACATCTTGTGCTGTCCGTCTCCCTCTGTCTGGCCTGCCTCACTTAGCACGGTGCCTTTGCGGCCCGTCTGTGTTGTGGCAGAGAACGGGGTCTCTCCTTCCTTTGTGGCCAGCTGGGCTTCCATCGCACGCTGCAGGCTGCATCTTCCTTACCCGCTCGTCCATCAGGGGACACCTAGGCTGTGTCTGTGTCTTGGCGGTTGTCAGAGACATCTGATTCCATTTCTCTCGAGCAAATAACAAGGAGTGGAACTTCTGGCTTGTATGTCAAATGTGCATTTAATTTTTCAGACGCCACTGAGCCTCTTCCTAGTGCTGTCCCACCTGCAGGCTGTGAGGGTCCTGGCTCTTCCCCACCCTCACCCACACTTGGTGTGGTCATTCGTTCTGATGGTGCGCTCTGTGGTTTTAGGCTGCGTTTCCCTTACGGCTCATGGCTCACTTTTCTGTATGTCTGTTGTCACACTGACTACCTGTCCTTACCTTCTGCCCATTTGAAACAGTGGAGCTCTTGGCGCGGCATGGTCCAGACACCTGTGGCCTTCTCGGGGGTCTGCTGACTCATCGCTCTACCCCATCCCTGCTCAGTACACATCAGCTACCCTTCCCCTGACTACCTCCAGCCTGTCCTCAGGTGTCTATTTTAAATGCCACTACCTTAGAGTGGAAGAGCCTTCCCTGAGCCCCTTTTGCCCTGTGGTAAGCATGACCTTGAGAGGAGGAGGCCTGCTCTGGAGAGTGGAGAGCTTGCAGGCCAGCCCCATGGGCGGCTCCTCATGTCTGCAGCCCTAGAGTACGTGTGAGGCGGCAGCGTCCATATTGAAAGTGGAGCTGGTGTGCGCACTTCCAGCCCTGGAGAGCGGTGACTGTGCTGAGCGCTCTGCCCTGAGGGCCCCAGACAGACCCAGATGTGCCTGGGAAAAGGCAGGAAACTTCAGGAAGATCAGTGTCATGAGAGGCGATCAAAGGAATACTAGCGGTAAGAGGAACTCCACCGCAAGAGCTGCTGCTGCTGAGTCACTTCAGTCGTGTCCGACTCTGTGCGACCCCAGAGACGGCGGCCCACCAGCCTCCGCCGTCCCTGGGATTCTCCAGACAAGAACTCTGGAGTGGGATGCCATTTCCTTCTCCAATGCGTGAAAGTGAAAAGTGAAAGTGAAGTCGCTCAGTTGTGTCCGACTCTTCGCGACCCTGTGGGCTGCAGCCACCAGGCTCCTCCGTCCATGGGATTTTCCAGGCGAGGGTCCTGGAGTGGGCTGCCATTGCCTTCTCTGCCACCACAAGAGAGAAATCCTGACATTTTGAAACAATGCTTTTTTAAAGAATGAGGGTCCAGTTTTCATGGAGCAGTTTGAAGCAGGCCATTTTTTCCTTCACGTACTTTTTCCCCAGGCAAGACTGCTGCTCTCAGTCCTAACTGGCAAACACAGCAGATCTGAAATGACTCAGAATCCGGAATATACCAGATTATCCTTGTATGTCCAAGTGGGAATCCAGAAATAATTCTATAGTCTCAGAGCTTGATACCAGAAGTATCTTACTGCAGCATCTCTCAGCTAATACGTGGGCATCAGAGTAAGTGTTCCCTCTGTTATAAGGACAGTCTCAGCTAAGTGGTGCCTGTTGCTAAGTTGGAAACCAGTGTAGCAAGAGCATTTGTATGTGTCTTTCCTTGGCATTTAACGCTTTTCTAGAAATACTTGCTTTCCCTCAGATTTTGTACCTGTGAAGTTGTTAGATTCCAACTAAGCATCTGTTAAGCGCCTTGGCCTTGTCCCACAGCTCCCTGGAGTTCTGCTCCCCCACGCCCAGACCTGCTCCCCTTGCACGCGTCTTGGCTGGCGTCCACCGCTGTCCTGTCGGTCACAGGTTTGTCCTCAGTGTGTGCTCTGTGGCTAATTGCAGCCATTGTATTTTTTTGCATCTCTAGAAGTTCATTTTGAGTATTTCTTATACCTTCCACTTTTCTCCTTATATCATGTCCTACCTTCATGAGTGTATGGAGTATATTTATGATAGCTGTTTTAAAATTCTTGTCTACTAATTCTGTCATCTCTATTTTATGGGTCTTTTTTTTTGCTTGTCTCTTCATTATGGTATTTTCTTTTTTGTTGTTTTTATTGATTTGTAATATTTCAGATGTGATTCAGTATATTCAATATATGTATTTTCAAATTCTTTTCTATTATAGGTTATTACAAGATATTGAATATATTTCCTGGTTTCTTTTTCATTTGTTTGGGCTTTGGGGGAGTTTTAGGCCGTGCTGGGTCTTTGTTAAAGTGGATGGACTCAGTTGCCCACGGCTTGTGGGATCTTAGTTCCCGGAGCAGGGATCGAACACATGTGCGCTGCCTTGGAAGGTGAATCCATAACCACAGGACTACCAGGGGAGCTCCGTGTTCTGGTCTTTTTTTAGTGCTGAGTGGATGCGCAACATTGTGGATCTTACGTTGAGTGCCTGATTTTTTTTACCCCTTTAACTATTTGGCAGTCTCCCTGGGATCAGTTAGGTTCCCTGAGCAGCTTGTCCCTCTCAGGGCTCTCTTCTCAGTGTTTTAACGGCGGGTCCAGAGTAGCCCTCAGTCGAGGCCGACTTAGCCCCTGGACTGAGGCGCGGCCTCTCTGAGGACTGGGTTCACTGCGGTGGGGCAGGAGCTGCTCCCACTCTGGCTCCACGAGGCTGGCCACCCGCTCCTCCCCGGCCTTGGAGTCGGGGACGCTCGGGGGTCCCCCTCAGCCTTCTGGCGTTCTCTCCTGTCCTCTGCCGCACAGCTGCTGGCTGACACGGGTGCTCCGGACCTCGGACTAGGTTTCATCTTGAGGAGACGACCCTTCTCGGCGTGCCGGCCTGGACGCTCCCGGCAGTGAGGTGGGGCCGTTACAGGCCTTGCCTCCATGCCCTGTGCTGCCTGCTGTTAGTGTCTGAAGACCGCTGTTCCGTAAACCTTGTCTTTTTCCCCTCTTAGTTAGAGAGTAGATCAGTCTCTGTTCTTTCATCGTGGCTGGAAGCAAAGC
The DNA here is from genome assembly GCA_012922965.1 of Capreolus pygargus. Taxonomy (NCBI): domain Eukaryota; kingdom Metazoa; phylum Chordata; class Mammalia; order Artiodactyla; family Cervidae; genus Capreolus; species Capreolus pygargus. Next base: position 319,322 of record SNSB01003875.1, on the reverse strand, counting down.
CTGTGACAGTATTTCACGTCAGGAACTCATTTAAATAAACTCAGGTCTTTCCCTTCAAGCTGCCGTATCGTACGTTACCACACCTCACTGATTGTTTTTTTCCTCCCAGTAGAAGAGACGGAAATAGTGAGACAAAATGCAAGTTAAATTACGTCTTAAGTCACTTATGACTCCGTCATCCCAGCTTGTTTTGCAAATTGGCTCTTCTAGATAAATATTTTTAAGCTACAGTCTGTGGCTTTATCTTGAACCTCACTTTTAGTTACTACAGTCTTCACACTCAGTTTAATGGCAGCACAGGGCTACCTACTAATATTCCACAATGTATTACACCTTATGTTTGGCAATACGCTTTATTCTTTTAGGCCGTCTTGCAATAAGTATCTTCAGATATCATCCCTATTCTTAAGGATGCTCAAAGGGAGGAAGGCAGGAGGGATGATATTCTGTTATTTCAACCTGCATGAATAATTAGGCTACTGGGGATATTTAGTAAATGTTTGTCCAATGATTGAAGTAGAATATAACTTAAAGTTCAATTAGGTAAAATTTTCAGCTACCTTTTTAGGAATATTTTTGTTCCATTGGGCATTTATTTTTATGAGAGGTTAAAGTAGCTAACTGTGAAATGATTGTTTCCTTCTACTTATTAAATTAAGTCCATATTTTCTATATGCTAATCATTTTATCAATTTTGGAAGTATTATTAAGTGGAAGATCTTTTTCAGACAGACTTACATGTTGGAATAATTTTAGATTTACAGAAAAGTTGCAGATAGTGCTGAGGGCTCCCGTGAGCCCCTGTCCAGTTTCTGTCTCCCCTCATATCAACATCTTACATGTCTGCAGTATGCTTATCAAACCCAACATTGGTATAATGGAATTCCAGACTTTATTTGGAATTTACTTTTCCACTGATTTCCTTGTTCTGTTCCAAGATCCAGTCCAGGATACGACATGTATTTGGTTGTATGTGGCCTTGTGTCTCTGTGACTGTTTCTTGTTATTTTTTCATGACTTGGGCGAACTCATCGAGTCATTCTGTGGACTAGCCCTCACGTGGGGTTTGTGGACGTTCTTCTCACTGTTAGACTGGGGTGACAGGCTTAGGAAAGAGCACCACAGAGATGAGCCGCCTCTCTCATCCTACCAGAGACGTCCACGGGGTGTCACGGGTGGTGGTAACTGACCGCTCGTTGGGGGTAGGATCTGCCAGGCTGCTCCACCGCAGAGTGACTCCCTCCTGCGTCACCATCTGTGCTTTGGAGCGCGGCCCTAGGTGCAGCCCGCCCGCCCGCAGGTGAGGAGGCGGGGAGAGGATGCGGACATATGTTCCAGGTTCTTGTGTTGGGGAGCTTTGTCTCTGTTCCTCCACTGTTGGTTTCTCCCCGAGAATTTGGTTATAGCTCCTTGGAAGATGGCATAAGCAATATAGGATGTGTGCTTCTGCCCTTGAGGAGTTGAGTCTACTTAAATGGAGAGCATTTGAACCAGAACCAAGCTCGGGCTTCCCAGGGACTCAGTAGTAGAGGCCCACCTCAGTGGAGGAGACCCCGGTTAGATCCCTGGGTCGGGAAGATCCCCTGGAGAACAGAGTGGCGACCCAGCTTCTTTCTGGAGAAGTCCACGGACATAGGAGCCTGGCGGGCTACAGTCCATGGGGTCTCAGCGTCAGATGCGACTGACACTTTACTGCCCTGGGAGGCGTGAGGTTGCTGACGGAGGCAGCCCCTTCTGCAGAGCCGTGGCCCCACCACGGCTCAGGCTGGCTGAGGGGGCTCCTGCCGGCGCACTGCCCTCACGTTCTGTTCTCGCCGCAGTCTGCCTCCTGAGGGGACTTCACAGCAGACACCAGTGTGGCCTCGCTTAAAAGCCCTGTGCCTGCCTTCGGTGGCCCCCAGGATGAGACCGTAGGTTTGCCTGCCACTTCAGCCCCACACGTGCCCTGCTCTGTAGCCCCAGGTCCCTGAAGGGAGGGCCCTGCAGCTTTGCCTGAATGCACACTGCCTCCTCACACCTGCCGAGTTTGGGGAGCCTCCTCTCCGCCCTGCCTGCTCCCCCAGCCCCTGACCCCTCCACCGCTGCCTGACAGCTTGAGCCTCCTGGTTGTTGCCTTGGATTTGCCAGTCACTCTGCTCCTCCTCACCTTCTTTAAAGATAGGCACCTGTGTGTGTGCACACCGTCCCCACTCCTGTCCATCAGCTGCCGCCCAGGCTCCACCCGTCCGCTGATGGCAGATTCCATGGCTGGCTTCCAGTTCTCATCTTTCTCATGCACTTCTGTTTGGGGCTCCTGGCTTCTGAAATGGCACTCTCTCCTGGTGTTTACAGCTGCTTCCTCATGCTCTGGCCGGTTCCTGCTCCTTGGTCTGCTCTGGAGCTCTGTCCTCAGACCTCCCTTCTCTTCAGCAGTGCTCCCCTCTGTGGCTTGTTAAACGTTTCCATGTCTTATTCCCAGCCTCCACCTCCTCACTGCTGCTGGAAGCAGAGCCTCTCTTTCCTCCGTCCAAATCCCCTGCAGGCCTCCTCAGACCTTTACGCCAGAAAGTATACCACCACTGTCTCCCTGAGCCATCTTCTTGTTTTCTTTGCAAGGCCTGGGTCAAGGAAACAACCGGAGCATCACCTGCCACAGGGACCAAACTGTGGTCAAGGAAACAAGAAGGGCCTCCCGAGTGTCGCTGCCAGCGCAGGAGACATGAGAGGCGCGGGCTCGGTCACGGGGTCAGGACCCCGGAGCGGGGCATGGCGGCCACTCCAGTGTTCTTCGTGGAGGAGTCTGGCGGGCTCTGGTCCGCAGGGTCACAGAGAGTCGGACATGACTTAAGCAACTTAGCACACATAAAACATGGAATATACTCTCCCCTCTTCCTGAGACAGATAAGACTTTCATGAAGACCTAGAAGATCAGATTCAACTTGCAGACCCCTGGGCTTTCCAGAGCTGGGCGTCAGCGGTCCCTGAGAACTGGCCCCCAGCAGAGCCCTCTTCTCTCTCAGCCAGGGCTGTGTGCCCCCCGTGGGAGCTGCTGCTGCGGCCAGCCCTTGTGGCGTACACCCCAGAGGGCATCCGCTCTCTGCCTCGGGACCCAGGGGCTTCTGCGGGGCTCCTGGTGGCGTGTTCCCGGGCGGCGTGCGCACCGCCGGCGGAGGGGCCGGCCTCCTGCAGGCAGCCCGCTCGTGTCCCCTCCACGCGGTGCCCCTTGCCTTCTCTGGGCCCCTGCTCCCCTTTGAATGCCCCCATCCTTCAGAAGGTGGTTTTTACAGGCCTCATCTTTTAGTCCTCTCTTTAATACCCTTATTTTGGACTTAATCTACCCAGCTTCTTCTCAGGTTTCAGAAGTGCTTCACTGTGATGAGGGCTGACTGCTCCTGTCTCCTTCCCTTCCTGAACTGCCGTCCTCTTAAGAGGGCCACCGTTTGGTTTTGCCCCCAGTCCTGACACGGAGTCTCAGAGGTGGGAAGCGCTTGGCACGTGTGGCTGGGCTCCACCGCCGCTCTGGCCCCTCCTGTTGTGGTGGTGACCCTGTCACAACAGGAAATGAGCTTGCTCTAGCATGACTTGTTCGTCCTTGGCTCATGCTGGTTCCCGTTTCTCCCATCTGGTAAATAGTCTCCTCTAGAGTCGGGTGGGCTTCTGCTTCCACACTGACTGCAGACACAGTTCTGGAATTGTACCCTGGCCCTGGAATTGATCATGCATTCGGGGACCCCTGGCTCTCTTTTTAAATTAGTTCTTTAGGAAGTCATTGGTAATCAGCATGCCAGTGTATAGTTTAAAAATGTACATGTTAAGTTTTGACTTATTATACATCCATTAAGCTATCAGAACATTTCGATAATGAGTATCGATGACTTCCAAGAGGTGCCTGGCTTCCACATCCATCCTGTCATCCCTCCTCCTCCAGCAGCCCCGCTTTCTGTCCTCACAGATGAGTTTGCATTTTATGTGAGGAGGGGCACTTTGCTTTTGGTCTGGCTTCACTCAGCATAATTATTTTGAGCTTCATCTGCGTTTATATTACCCGTAGTTTCCTTTTTACTGCTGAGTAATAGGAATCTACCGTTTTAAGAATTGAATGTGCTCACCTCTGGCAGTGACCTCCCCCTCCCCACCACTTTGGATCTCAGGAGAAAATTCATCTGGGGCTTGAGGCCGCGTTCCTGTAAGATGACTGGGTGCTTGCAGCGGCTTGAGCTCCTCAGCGCACAGGAATAGTTGCGATCTTTGCACGTCCTGTTAGCGTTAATGAATGCTGGAGAAAAGCTTCCTCCTTTATTCGGGGGGGTGTGTGTGTGTCTGCTTTAAATGCATACCTAGTTCCAGTTTTAGAGACTGTTCTCTCAGGTGGGCATGAGGTTAAAGGTATTTTTGCACCTCTTTCTAAGAAGTACTCTTTTATTTCTCAAATATTTTTGTATTGGCGAGGAATTCCGAAATAATTGTGCTTTTTCCTTTAAGGGATATGCCAGCAGTTTTCTAGGATTTCTTCTGTGATTTTTTTCCCACTTAAGAGTAATTTTTGAAATATATTTTGAAAAGGTTCACATGGTTCTTCAATCAAAACACTGTAAAAGGTATACAGTGAGGGGCTTGAAGATGTATTTATTACTGCTTCTATGTGGCATTCTGTTACGTCACAGCTTCAGGACACCTTGGGAAGAGCTGGGCCCCATGTTAAGACTGAGAGGTGCTTTCTTTTTTTCCTTTTTTTGCCTCTCTGTGCGTGTGTGTGAGAGAGAGTATTTTTTGAACAATACTTTAGGTTTCGTTATAAGATGACCCAAATAGTATGGAATCTGTCTGCGATGTGGGAGACTTGGGTTTGTTTCCTGGGTCGGGAAGATCCCCTGGAGGAGGGCGTGGCGACTCACTCCAGTCTTCTTGCCTGGAGAATCACGTGGACAGCGGAGCCTGGCAGATCATAGTCCATGGGGTCGCAAAGAGTCAGACATGACTAAGCACAGCACAGTCAAGCGTCTCGATTAAATTTCTTGGGGGGCGAGGAGAAAGAAATAGTTGTGCCGTTTTGCAAGTGAGACACCGTTGTTGCTCCAGTCGCCGCACCCTCCTGCCCCCCGCCCCACTGGAGTACGGCTGCAGTTTGGGTGTGCAGGAGACGGACCGGTGTTTGTTCCGATATCCTCCATTACAAGTCACCACAAGGGCGGGCTACAGTCCCCCGCGCTCTGCGGCGCATCCGTGTTGCCCTCTTGGGTCCATTTTGCTTGGGATGAGACGTGGTTGAGGGTCATCGCAGCGTTTGTGCTGAGTCAGTGGAGCCTGGTGCAGCTGTGGGAAGCTGTTTTGGAGGCAGACATGATGGCCCTCCCCAGATGCAGTTGCTGTTAGGAGCGGTGGGGACACGGTGCGCCTGTGTCAGACGCCCGTGCTCCCGGGCCGTGAACGTGGGCGTCCGCACGGGTGGTGGGCCGGGCCCACTCGTCCTGAGGTCTCGCGCGCACTGCCTCATGCGCGCTCGCTCCGGTCGGGGCCTCTCTGTGGACAGCACACAGGCTGTCTTCATGTGCGCGGGGCAGGTCTCTGCCCAGGGTGATGGACGCTCTACTGCTTTACCGCCTTATCCTTTTCGCCAGAGTGTCCTGGGGCCTGTTTTTAATGCTGTCTCCCCTCACCTCCCTTTTTTTTTTTTTTTTTTTTAGCTCTGCTTATGATAATGTCAACAAAGTTCGAGTAGCTATCAAGAAAATCAGCCCTTTTGAGCACCAGACCTACTGCCAGAGAACGCTGAGAGAGATAAAAATCTTACTGCGCTTCAGACACGAGAACATCATTGGAATCAATGACATCATCCGAGCACCGACCATCGAGCAGATGAAAGACGTGTATCCTTCCCCGGCAGCGGCTCCGCCACCTGGAGCCACGTGCCTGGGCACGTCCTGCCTGGGGAGGGGGGGTGCGCTTGTGGAGGGGCGCTGTCCTCCGCTCGCCGGTTACTGTGCTGCCTGCATCATTGATGGTTTTCTCCGATTCGGTTTTCCAGTTGTCAGTAACTGTTCTCAGTATCTTTGGCGAATCCAGTTTTTCCCTGTCAGTTTCAGTAAAGATTTCCTTTCAGTAAGTGCAGCTGTGGAAGATTTTGGTGAGCTCCTTTTCCGGTCACACTCTTCCGGCTTAAGGTGTGGTTGGTTATGATGGTGGAGAGGACAGAGCCAGGGACTGCGGGACAGGGGCCTGCACGGCGCCGCTCAGGCCCAGACTGTCCTGATCTGAGCGGCGTTTTATACCTGGGTCCAGTCATCTCTTCTTTAAAACCAGGTGGCTAGCCCTTCTAGTCTTCCGGGCCAGCTGAGCTCTGAGGATGTGTGGTGACTGTGGCTGGCGTTTAGAACTCCGGACTCGGCCCCAGGACTGGAGGCGTGGGCTGTGCTGAAGGGGCCCGAGCGGAAGCGCCGTGCCTGCCCTGCACCTGGCACCCCCCCCACCGTGTGCTCCAGCCTTGGGGGGCCGGTCTTCCGGGCGCTTCCACGGTTACCAGCTCCGCTCTGAGCCTGCTGATCTCTCGGCGCAGTGCCTCCCCTGCTGCCTGCGGTCCTGCTTTACCTTTGGCCTTAAAAATCACGTCTCTGTCAGATGACACGTCTTCAAGTCGTGTCTCCCTCACATCCCAAACGTGTCCCCGCTGGTGCGACTCTGTGGATGTGTAACATGTGCAGAGACTCTGGATGTGTAACACGTGCAGAGACGTGAGCTTAAGGCCCCGAACACTGACGGAAGCACCCTGTGGCGAGGTTAGACGCGGCAGCGTTTACGGTTTATTTTCCGTGGGAACGAAGTCAGCCGCGCCTGAGGCTCTAGCCGCTGAGCGGCGGGCGGGCCGACCGCGAGGGCCGCAGCCCACGGGCCCCTTGGTAGCGCAGCGAGCACTGTCTGATGTCTTTAGCGTCTTAGCCTGAGCTGCGGAGACAGACAGGTAGGGCAAGGGCTGAATTGAGTAGCGAATGTGTTCTCAGCCTGTATTTCCAAAAGTTTTATGGTTGGTTTTTGTGGGGAAGGAGGGGGACAGGAAGGCAGGTCAGAGACCAGTGAAGTTGGGAGTTGTTGCTGGGCCAGAGGAGAAAGTGCCCGACGCCGCCCGCCCCTCGGCGATGCCAGAGGCTCCTCTTGGTGGTGGCCGCTGGGGGAGCAGCACTCGTGGCCATCTCCCGCGTGAGGTCAGGTCTCCGCTGGGGCAGCAGCGCGCAGCTCCGGACCCCTCCCTCTGAGGTGCGCCCGCCTGCCCTCAGGTTCTCATTTCCCTCCGGGGCCTCAGGGCGGAATAGTGGATTGTTGGTGTTCCGTTTGCTTTCGGTGCTTTGCTGCGTGTAGCCAGCTGTTTTGGTATGTTACCTTAACCTCTCCAAACAGATACATAGTACAGGACCTCATGGAGACAGACCTCTACAAGCTCTTGAAGACACAACACCTCAGCAATGACCACATCTGCTATTTTCTTTACCAGATCCTCAGAGGGTTAAAGTATATCCATTCAGCCAACGTGCTGCACCGTGACCTCAAACCTTCCAACCTGCTGCTCAACACCACCTGCGATCTCAAGGTCGGCCCGGGGTTGACTCTCACTGAGGGCGTGGCTGTTGGAAACACTTGTTTTAATGGGGCATGTTTGTTTTTATTGTTATTCGTATTTGATATTATACCAGAAATACTTGAAAGCACTTTTATGGCAAAAAGAAGCGCAAGTAAAGCGTGCTAGTCTTTTAATACACGGCAGAGGTGAGTAAGGAGGGAGGCCTTCAGATGACGCAGACACGATGGGGGGACACAGAGCCCACTGGACGCGCGTCTGAGTCTGAGGGGCCTGGACACGTGAGAGGACACCTCAGTTCGTGGCTTGGAAGACTCGGTGCTCTTGAGATAGCAGTGCTCCCCGTGTGGTCCGCAGACTTCATGCAGTCCCTGTCAAAGCCCCAGGTGCCTGTTTGTGCAGAAACGGACAGGCTGCTGCTGAGACTCATGTAGAAACCCAGGAGACCCAGAACAGTGTTAAGAAGGAGCTGCCCTAGAGGCATCACTCTTCCTGGCTCCCAGACCTGCTGCCGAGCTGTGCTCCGAGGTGGGGTGGTCCTGGCCGGGGTGGCGCGTCCCTGTATGTCACAGAGGGCAAGTGCGTGCTGTGGTGCCGTCTGCAGCGGCGGAGGGTCTGAAAGGAGTGCTTCCAGACCCAGAGGAGACGGCCGCCGGCTCTGGCCGGGGCCGTGACGCGTCAGGAAGGAGGTGGCATCGTGCTGTCCCTCCCAGCACGCCCGCCCTGCAGTAGGTGAGTGGCCATGCCAGGTGCAGGGGGCCGCAGACAGAAGGAGCAACGGGAGAAGGGAGGGGCCCGTGCCCCAGCACCAAGGCCTGCTCTGCCTGGAGAGTCTTCTGGAACTGTCAGTGGCCCTGTCTTCAGACAGTTAGCTCATCTGCTGTCTCGGGTGTTTACAGCTGTGTAGCAGACAGCCTGTGAGACGTGGTGGAGGAAGCTTCCTGCATCAGACACGGCTGGTATGGACTCTGTCACCCCTTAATATCCTTCTGAGTTAGAATCATGCCCTTCCAATGTGGGGTGTAGCCCCCAGATCGCTGTCCGTAGGTCTGGGCACATGAGTCAGGGTGGCCTGAAGGATGAGGGTGCGCTTAGGAACAGCTAAACCTGGTCAGCTCTTAGTGGTTTTCTTGAAAAGTCACAGGGACTATTTTGATGTCTCCTACTGCTTTTCTTTTTTTCTTTCTCTTTCTTACCTTCACAGTCCTGTTACAGCAGATTGCTTTTGTTTGGTTTTGGAGAGCTATTCTTAATCTTTAAAGTATGTGATATTTCTGGGAGAAGTTAACTTTTGCGTGAAAATGCTCCTCCTTGAGAAGAGGACACAGAAGCTACTACTTTGCCACCTCTTCTCTGCTGATGGACTTGTCTTTACCTCGGGCTGTTTTGCTCCCTGCTCACCAGGATGCATACCCACGCTGATATGTGTGTTACCTGCCATCTGCAAGTCGAGGCACTGTTCTCAAAACCCAATTTAACACACACTCAGGAACACAATAAGAGGTGTTACATACTTAGAGCAGTGCGGTTGACCCACGTTGGAAAATGTCCGCGTGGGAAGATGCATCATCCACGTGGGCGTACGTCCTCAGGGTCTCACTCCAGACGGGAGTGTGGCGCATATCACCTGGTCACGGGCTGGTCGTGGGAGTGTGTCCCCCGGGCAGCGCAGGGGCCCGGGGTGGGGGCAGCAGCCCGAGCCTGGGGTGACCGTGATGCCGTCCCACAGCCCCGGGCCTGGAAAGTTCGTAACCAGTGGCTTTGCTGATGTCTTGTTATTTAGGGTCATTTTTGAATTTTCAAGCAGGTAATTACATTACTTCTTCCTTTTTCCATTGACTTCTGTGTTAGTATTTTTTACTCTTGAGCCCTCAAGGATGTTAAGTGTCTTAGACCTTTAGCTTTTGACTCGGGCACAGTCAAGCCCAGGAGCAGTCAGCTTCCTTTCTTGGCTTCCATAAACATGCTTTGTGCTCGGTGCCCAGCCATGAGACCCAGGACACCCTGGCCTCTCACGGCCCTCCTGGAACCATCTCCTTGCAGGCATCCTGTTTATTTCTCGGGGCCACAGAGAGGCGAGGGTTGTGGACTCTTATTTGGAGATTCTGCTTGCACCGTGTTTTTAGTGAAACTTCCAGGGGGGTGTGGTCTCTAGCAGTCTTTGTCCTCCTGATTGCTCACTGAGCCTCCATCCAGCAGCCCCAGGGGGAGCCCCAGGCTGCTAGGGTCTGGCGTGTGTGCTTCTGGGTGGGCCTAGAAAGGAGAATTCAAAAGATACAAAATGAAATATCTTTGGGGCTTTTGTTCTAGGAGAATTTGAATTTACTCAGTCCCAAAGATAGCCAGGTAAGAGTGGTAGGACGTTTGACTAAGTCATATTCTATTTCTACCATATCCTGGTTGTCTACCTTCCTCAATATAGAACTGTCGTAAATTTTTTTTTTTTTTTTGTAGCCTTGGCAGTTTTTTGGTTAATACTGTATTAGCTTTCAGTGTTCCAGTGTTAAAAGAACTTTAAGAGAGTCATGTGAGCTTCCCGTGGATGACCGTGAACAGTTTCCCTACATGTACCCCTTGGTTTGTTAAATTATAGCCAATAATTTTTATCTACTGGGAGTGTAGGATACCAATGGTAAAACACGATCCTCCTTAAGCCAGCTCGCTCTTCTGAAAACTGGTAACTGACAGGGAAGGGGAAAACGTGTTCCCTGTCTTCCCAGTGGGCTCCGGGCATCAGGGTAGGCACGCAGCCCCGGCTGATGAATGACGGTGCTTCCTTAAAGTAAATGCCAGCTAATAAATGCACAGGGACAATACAGTTAGTGACGTCACCGTTTTGCAGCTCCCAGTGAGGTGAGTGGTCGGTGCAGTGCATTCTTGGACCCTCTACTCAGACTCCAGTCCCCTTGGGGGCTTTTGCCACCTCCCCACGTGGACGCCTGTTGACCTCTCACCTCCACCCAGGCTAGAGCCTCTCTCAAGCCCCCCAAGATGTCATGGCCCGAAACAGCAGTAGTCATGTTTGAACTCGTAGTTTCTGAGGTCAGGAGTTCGGTCAGGCAGCAGGGGGGGGGGTGACTGCTCTGGGCTCAGCCTCTGGACTGCAGCTGAAAGACATGGCCCTGGAGGCTCATATCATCCCCCACAGGCCTGATGGTTGGTGCCACGGCATGGCCACGTGTTGCCCATGTGACCCAGTGTCCCCACGACACAGCCAGAGGCTCCCAGTTCCCCAGGTGGAAGCCACGTTGCGTTTTATGATCTCACCTCGGAAGTCACACAGCATTGCTTCCAGTGTGTTCTCTTGGTTCAGACAGTTGGAAAGGCTTGCCCAGCTTCCAGAGGACAGAGGATAAATCCCGCCCTCTTGGTACAAGCTCAGCCCCAGAGCTTGTGGCCAGAGTTGGGTCAGGGTTATGTCGGCGTGCCTTTTTCCAGAGGAGCCCTTCCCACAGCTGTGTTTAGGTTGCTCACGCCACGTGGGCCTGTCTCTGAAGAGCTGTGAGGTCGCATCCTCCTCCCCGAGTGCAGCTCCTGCTTCTGTTTCCGCTCCCAGAGGAGGGTGGAGACGTCAGCCCCAGGACTGAGCCCACTGACCTGGGGTCCTGTATGCGGGCTTCTCACCTAGTTCTGCTGACCCACAGAGAGCTGTGACTCGTGTCTGGGCCTGGCCACGCCGAGGGTGCCCAAGGGGATGGTGCACGGTGTGGGCGCGTTGCAGAGTCAGTCCATCAGCCCGCAGCTGTCCAGGGTGTGGTGGCCTCAGCAAGCCGTCTGGCTGTGGAGTTGAGGCTGGTGCTGGAGGCCACGGGGGCCTCAAGGTGCCGCAGCAACTGTGCGGCCCTCTGCCGGAGCGCCCAGAGCATGGGCCTGGAAGGGACGTGGAGCAGGCATGGCATTTGCTCCTCCTGAAGGCGCGCTGACAGGCTCAGAGGACGGGAGCTGGGCGGCACAGATACAAAACGTCTGCACGCCACATCGAGGAGGCAGCAGGCCCCGGGGTCAGGGGTGCCGCGAGGGGTTGCCAGTGTCCACAGCCATGGGCCCTGAGGAGGTGGGCGGGGCCTTCAGAGTCCTTTTAAGTTGCTGAGACAGTCAGCTATGGGGTCTCTGAGCAGCGGTTGGTGTTCGTTAAGTCTTCTGAATATTCCTAAGCCACGTCCTGCCTCCATGTTTCTATTTTTATGGACTGAGCTCAGACCCTTGTCAGTTTTCAACTGAATTAAAGCAGTCGGCCTTCTGCTAGATTCCCGTCTGTGTTAGCATCTCTCTCTCAGGTTAGTTCCCCAGGAGCTAGGAATTAAAAGGTCTTGCAGTTGTTTGGGACCAAATACGTTCCAGTTACTCTTCTTACACATTGTAATCTGGAGTAGCCCCAACTGTGGCGTGGTCAAGGCCAGCTTGCGTGAGTCAGGAGAAATTAACAGCTGGATTTTTTTTTTTTGGTAAGGGTTCGTCATCAGTATGTGTAGCGTCTCGTACAGCTTTGGGGGTGGGTTTGACTATAGGAGGGGAAGGAGGCGGGCAGAGCAGGCAGAGGAGGTCCCGTGTGTGGCGAGAAGCCGTGCCCGCGTAGTTGGTCACAGCGGTGACTGTTCTGGCGCCTGCTGGGGGCTGGAACTTATTCTTGGTGCATAACTGTTTATCGAATGGCCTAAGCAGGATTGCTGTGGGTGAGCAGATCAGTAGAGGCTGCATACCTCTGAAAATGTGTTCCGTGCAAGAGCTCGCCAGCCTGTCCCTTTCTGACACGAGGCGTCTGCCTTTCAGCTGTTGTGAGGGCCAGGCACGAGAGAGCACGGGTCAGCCCCTTGGAGCGCGGCGCGTGAGAACAGCAGCACTTGTGATGCTCTGCTGTTAACAACTTCGACTCTCTCAGGTGTCCTGTCTTGTTCTCCCCTAGATCTGTGACTTTGGCTTGGCCCGTGTTGCAGATCCGGACCACGACCACACAGGGTTCCTGACAGAGTATGTGGCCACTCGCTGGTACCGGGCTCCAGAAATCATGTTGAATTCCAAGGTAAGGACCAGGTTTGCATCGGAAGAAAACCGGGAGGCCAGAGAACTTAGGGTGTAAGTTGCAGTCAGCCTGGCCTGAGGCTCGGCCTGTTTGCCCAGCCCCAAGGTACCGTCTTGCCCCCTTCAGCACTGACGTCCCAGCACTCGGCTGGGCTCGAGCTGGCTCACAGAGCCGCAGGCTGTGCTCACGTCACCGTCCACCTGCGTCCCGGCCCGGCCAGCGCTCCTCCACCGGGGCAGCCTCCTCCCCTGCCCCTGCTGCTGCCGGGGTCAGGCCGCCTGTCAGCTGGGCTCTGCGCAGCCTGTGGTCTGCGAACGCAGACCAGGGCTTTCCTCCAAGGGTCACACCTACCTGATCATGAGGAAGCTTCCTCAGCAAAATTGCAATAAAGTTGGAAGAAAACACAGGAGCTGCTGTAGCTCCTTCAGAATGACATGGTGGTCCTGCACCCAGGTGGAAAGCACACTGCCGGCAGGGCCTTTGTCTGCTCGCAGGAAACTAGCAGAGAGTCTGTAGAGCAGGACCGCTGCGAGTGAGCCCGGCGTGAGGGGTGAGGGCGGACGTGGGGCCTCACACGTCTTAGCACGTCACCTGCAGGTAGCGTCTGACTGGGTGTCTCGCTTGAGAAAGTTGGTGTGCCTGATGTCTCCTACCTCATCCCGAGTCTCGTGTCTCAAGGTCGAGATTGAAGACCTCTGTTCTCTCCTCCATGACGTAATGTGTCAGGGAAGCTGAGAGTAACGCTGGACCCACGTCCGGGTGTCAGAACCGGAAGTCGTCCTGGGAGGCTCGATGGCAGTGACTGAAGTGCACGGCCCATGGGCTTCGTTCTCGTCCTCCAGCCTTGACTCATAGAGGACTGGGCATCTGTCAGGCTGCTTTTGTGAGGAAATGGACTTTGTTTAAAGCAGGTAGTTACTCTTGGTATCATACACATGTTTAGTCAGCTGCAGAAGTGAAATTCCATTAGGATGAATCCCATCGTAAACAAGGGCTTGGTGTAACAGATGTTTCGAAGACGACGCTGTGTTGATTCTCTCAATTCCGGACAGCAGACAGTCCCACGGGGCCGGCTCCTGCTGTGGACAGCCGCGGGCCAGTCGCTCCGTGCCCGGGGCGCCTGCGTGCCAGGGGGCCTCTCACCGTCCCAGGGGGCCACCAGGAGGGCGGCCTCTGCTCTAGCGGCGTTCACTGTAGTAAAAGCTGGGTCTGGATCCTCCTTCGTGGCTCCTCTAGCCTGAGAGTGTCGCTCCTGGCAGTGTGTCCAGCGTCTTCCTCAGCACACCCACGGAAGAACTGGGTCGGGGGCACACCTCTGTGCGCGTTGCCATCTGTGGCCTGTCTCCCCGCTGTCCTGTCACTTCCCCCGTGCGGGGCTCGGTGACTCCTACCGGGCCAACCTGAGGAGCTGGCGAACGCTCCTGGGCAGGCGGCGCGCCCCCGCGTGCCCCGACGGCGGCCTCGTCTGGCGCCGGCCCAGCCGTGCCCTCACAGCGGCTCGTGTGGGGTCGCCCCTGCTCCTGCACGGCCCAGAGCACTTGGGGAGCGCAGAGGCGGCCTCAGGCCCGCCCGAGCTCTCTTCCTGCCTCTCGGGGCGGGCTCCTCCTGAGGGGCCTGGGTCTCTCTCGGCTGCAGAGGACCCGCAGGGTCTCAGGCCGAGTCTGGGGCCCCTCTTCCCCAAAGCCTCTTCCCCAAATCCTCTCCCCAGGGCGCTATGAGCACCGCTGTGTCCGTCGGTTTTTCTGCTGGGGTGTGCAGAGCAGGCTCCTCTGGATGACATTAACAAGCTGGCGTTCGTCTGTGAAGAAGAGCTCCTCTTTTCTCTGTCTCCCCCTCTGAACCCCATTGTTCTGAAACAGCATTGTGGACTCGTGGCGGCTGTGGGGGTTTTGTTTGTGTGCTGTCCGCTGCCTTCCTGTTTGTTTGCTTTTTTAAGTGCTCGCCGTCTCAGCTTTGGCCAGCGAGAGTGCTCTGCGTGTCTGTGACGTCTCATTTGATAGGGTTTTCAGCTCTCAGAAACAGGTCAGGAGAGGAAAAGGCCGGGGTTCTCTCACACTCTGTGCTGCAGACCCCGTCAGGGTCTAAATGTTGGTCCAAGACCCTCAGCAGGTTTTGTTTATGTGGGTTTTCTCTGTCAATATTTAGTGTATGAAAGTTAAAACTGAGAAGTTTTTAATATGTTAATTTTTAAGCGTATTTTAAACGTTAACGTGAATTAGGTATTTCTCATTTTTTAACTGCTGCTTTTCCGCAACAAAAGCGTTTTAGTGAGGAGAGTAGTGTCTCTTCAGCATTTGGGTTGATTTGAGCATGCTGGCTTCTCACCTGGGGCTGCTTGCAGTCTCTCAACTCTGCTGTTTTCGTTTGAGTTAGTGAAGAAGAGTCTTGGCCTGAAGCTGGGAAAGGGAGAGTTGGTATCATTGACCCCACACTGGAACCCAGCGGGGAAGGGTGCCTGCCCCCTGGACGTGAAACCACAGCCTGGTGGCTCTTGGCTGACACCATGCCCATGTGAGATCCTGGAACGCCCAGCATCGGGAGAGCAGGGGCCGCTCTTGCCTCAGTTCACATGTGGCATCCCAGCAGAGCCTCCCGCGCACGTGGGAGAACGAGTGACAAGGGGACGTGGACGCCACGTCGTGGGAGAGGAGGGCAGCCTCACGGGCGCCGGGCGCTGCCCCCTGCACCGCCCTCGCCCTCGCCCTCGAGTGCGCCTCATTCTCTCCCCCCGGGCAAGTCTCTGCGTGAGTCACTTGGGGAGGAACTGCCACTAACTTTCAGTGTGGGCATCCTTAGCAGTGGTTCAAGTGCTGCCTGAGGACAGTTGGTCTCCACCTAATCGTGGTTATCGTTGCTGTTAATTATAGTAATAATACCGGTAACCAGCATGTTAATAATACTAGGACATTTTAGGGAGATGCCCCTAGACCTCCAGTTCTTATTGGAAAGAATTATTTTGAAATTCAGCCTACTTTATCAGAGGTATAAATCTGATCATTAAGTCTTTGATTTTCAAAAAACACTTTGCCATATTTCCATAACCTTTAATATGTGACTGAATTTTTTTTCTGTAGCTGTTCTCCACATTTCCTCTCTGACTTACCGCCACACGTGAGCGTCCTCTGTAGGGCTCTGCTCACGTGGGACGCCCTGGTGTCGCTGTTGGATGGCAGTTCTTCCGTGTCTTTTCACCAGACTCCTTTAGAAGAAAAACTGTGCCCGAAAGATAAATAGAAAAAGAAGATGAGAAATAGGGTTAGTCAAATGGGATGGAGCTGGCACACCTTTTTTTGGCAGAAACCATGGGTTGTTACTTTGTTTTTAATGATTTTCAGAATGAAGAAAGATATTCTAGAAATGGAGCAATGCCCGTTTTGAGTGTCTTCCAAGTTTCCAGAATGAGTGATTGGTCCATGGATGTCTGAGAGTAGTTAGTGGCCATTCACTGCTTTCTCATTTTCCCAGCTTCAGCTTACAGGCATTCTAATTCTTTCTCACAAATCATTTGATGAAAGGAATGAGGTCTGCTACAGAATTTCTTTCTTAACAAGTGAATCTGCTCTGAAGAGAGGAGTGAAATCGAGCGGTCTTGGCGCTCTGGAGTCTCACAAGAAAGCCGGCTGTGCTGGTGCCTGAGTGCTGCCTCCACTCACCCCTGAGTTGCAGAGCAGGCAGCGCGCCTCGTCCCAGGGCGGCAGGGTCACGCTCCCCTCTCCTGCTGCAGGGCTACACCAAGTCCATCGACATCTGGTCCGTGGGCTGCATCCTAGCCGAGATGCTCTCCAACAGGCCTATCTTCCCCGGGAAGCATTACCTCGACCAGCTGAACCACATTCTGGGTAAGGTCCTCAGTGTCTGGGGCCCACGCTCAGGTCAGAGCCCTTCATGAGGTGGAGTGGAGACAAGTCCCTGCAGCTCTTGGACCTGTCGTAGGCATGAGCTGTTTCTATCGTCCTTGATTGAGAACTTGGTAAGAAAGTCCAGCATTGGGAGGCGGTGAGAAGACGGTGAGCACCAGGGCCCATCCCCCGCTGCTGCCGCGCGTCCGCTGTACCTCAGGCTTGACGACTAACCGCAGATTACTTTATCTGACAGGTATTCTTGGATCCCCATCGCAGGAGGACCTGAATTGTATAATAAATCTAAAAGCTAGAAACTACCTGCTCTCTCTTCCACACAAAAATAAGGTGCCATGGAACAGGCTGTTCCCGAACGCTGACTGCAAAGGTAAACGCGCCCTCGTCTGTCTTCTTCACGAGCGCTCTGGGCCCTGGGCCGCGGCCGCTGGCCTATTAGCACAGCCCTGGTGGGCGCTCGGTCTTCACCGCTCCCCCTCGTACGCAGGCCCCACGGCCGCGGGCTAAGGGATCTGGAGGTGATGTCTAGCTTTCCACATGTTGGTTTCTTTGGAACTTCTTAACTTGGATTAGGTTCATGTCTTCAGAATCATCTTGTCATTGGATACTTTTTAAAGTCGGGTTTATCACAGAATGATTTACATAGAATAAAACTCAGCCTTTTCAGTTGTGCAAGCCTTTGAATTTTAACACACGTGTGAAGTCCTGTAACTTCACTCTAGTTGAGATGCAGAGCATTTCCATTGTTCCCCAAAGCTGCATCGTGCCCGTTTCTGGTCAGTCGACCCCCTCGCCCAGGCCTGATAGCCAGGGGCTGCTGAGCCCACGGGCTAGCCAGGTCTGCTGGCTCTCGTCCTGCAGTGGGCCCGACTGGGCGTTCCATGCCCGCGGTGTCCCGAAAGCACCACACAGGGGCTGCGTGGTCTGAGAGCAGGGCGTCTCTGCCGCAGCCTGCCCGTCAGAGCACGTCTCACGGTCATCCCTGCTCCCCGTGCTGGGAGAAGCTGCGGAGGGGTGGGGCCGGTCCACCCACCGGCGCCTCGAGTCTGCTCTGCTGCCGTAGCAAGCGGAGACCCCTGTGTCCACCTGGGAAACACGCGGGCGTCTGTTCTGAGGCCCTGGCGTGCAGCAGCAGTGGGACGGAGTAAGAGCCCGCTTGCAGGCAGCTAATCGTCTGGGTTTGTCTCATTAATAGTGGTTCACAGGGAAGGAAATGTAAAGTCTCTTAAGCATAGGAAACCAGCCTTGATGTGGTTTATTACGCGAGGTGTGGGCCTTGAAAGGCCGTCGCAGTCTGGTGACCTCTGTGGTCACGGCCGTGGGGGGGCGTCCTCTCCCACAGCAGTGGACGCTCTAGCCTGAAGGCAGGGCGGCAGCCGTGCCACATTTCTTGTTCCAGCAGTTCAGGGTGCTGAACTTGTGGGTTCGCCAACCAAATGGGAAAGTGGCATTTTAATTTGTTTTTCTTTAATTAAGAGTGAGGTTGAATGTCTTTTCACATGTTTGTTGGAAATTTCTGGCTGCTGAGTGCCTTGAGCCAGTGGTAGTGTAGGTTTTCCTTCAGAGGAACCTTGCTCGGGATTCTCTCCAAGGTTACTGTGGTGAGGGGGAAGAGCTGATTCTTCAGCAGATGGCACGGGGCTAATCGAATAGCTATCTGAAGGAAAATCAGATTAAATCACTATTCACACATCAGAGTGAATTGTAGAACAATTGATGATCAAATACTTTTCTAAAAATCATACTGTTAAAAATTAACAGTATTTAGAGTGCTCAATATTTTTCTGATCTCTGCATGCGGGAAAAATATCTTCCTGAGCTTTAAAGACAAACACACCAAGAAGACAAACGTAAGTGAAAGGTGGTAGGTTTGATCACAGAAGAGTGTGCAGTAGATCAGACCCGGCGCGGGCAGTGTGTGCATCGCTCTGGGCCGCACAGCATCTCCAGCGTCCTGTGCTGGCAGCCGCACGCTCACGCTCGGCCCTTGTGCTCCGGGGCAGGCTGGACGCCCAGGCCTGCGGCTTGGGGCAGTCACTGACCTCACCGTTGCGTGTTTTCCTTACCTCAGAATAGGGCCAGTTTCACCCACCTCGTAGGAGAGTTGGGAATACAGCCCCTAAATGTTTTACAGAGTTTTCGTAGCGAGGGGAAACACGAATGAGCAGTGTTCACCGAGGAAGTATCATGGCGTTTGTCGCACTCTGTGTGGTCCCAGCTGTGTGAAGACGCAGAGGGAGGTTCTGCAAACGTGTCAGACGAGCAGTGTGGCGGGCTGCGGGTGCGGGTAGCCTTCCCAGTCTGGAGGGCTGGCTCTGAGGTCCTCTCTGCCCTTCACGGGAGCCCCCTGACTGGCCTCAGCCCAGAGGGCCTCACCAGCCTGGGGACCAGACTCCGGGCATGGCCGCCGTGACTAAGTCTGGGCTTGTGGTGCAGCAGTGCCTCCCCCCCGCCTCTCCTCTTGGCCAGCCTCGTTTCTGATGGTGACACGGCCGCCTCCTGCGAGCTCTCTCCTCTGTGTCCCTGCCCCTTGCAGGCACTGCGGCCAAGCCTCTGTCCCTGCTTCCCCAGGCAAGAGCTGCCCACGGGATCTTTGTTCCCCAGCCAGGAGTCAAACTCACGTTCCTGTACTGGAAGCTCGAAGTCTTCACCACCAGGGAAGTCCC
Organism: Capreolus pygargus; assembly: GCA_012922965.1. NCBI lineage: Eukaryota > Metazoa > Chordata > Mammalia > Artiodactyla > Cervidae > Capreolus > Capreolus pygargus. The sequence continues at coordinate 300,233 of SNSB01003875.1, read as the reverse complement.
CTGTTTTTTGAAATTAAAAAAAACACAGTTCTTGTGAGAAATCTGTCTCCATTTGTCAGATAACCTGCCATTTGAAAAGCACACAGACTTTCTCACTGCCCTGCAGACACATGTGCACGTGCACGCTCAGTGGGACGTTAAGCAGGCTCTTGTCCACCCAGAGTCTCCTGTGCATGGGTGCTGAGCTGACTCCAGAGTCAGCCGAGGTCCTGGAGGAGGCCAGGGGTGAAGACTGGGACTCGGGGGGTGGACAGGAGTCCTCCCTGGGCAGCGCCGGGGGGCAGGGCCTCGGAGCCTGCAGAGGAGGGGCTCGCTTCAGTCCTGGTGACCACCTCAGGTGGGGGCACAGGGCAGGGGTTTGAAGGAGAGCCAGACGGACCCCGGGAGCTGGGGGCTAGGACACAGCAGGGAGGGTCGGCCTTGTAGGGGAGAGGGTCCCCTTTTCCCAGAAGGATGCATGTGGGCCCGCTGGAGGGGTGTCCAGGGAGGCCGCCCTGGGGAGCCTGGTTTCCCATAGAATGTGCTGAGGCGCGTGCGCGGCTGTGGGGAGGGCCTGACCCGCCCTCGTGAGCGGGCGGCATCTCACTCGGAGCAGGGGAGGACTGGCCAGGGTCCCAGAGTTCTCGGCTGTGTGCCCCTCAGCCCTGAGGCCCCCGGGGCCCGTGGGGTGGCAGCCCTTGGTGACAGCGCCTGGGCGTCTGCACGCTCCCCGTGCTGCCGTCTGCTTGGGTGCGGGCTGAGCCCAGGGCGGGCACTCGCTCTGCCCCACGCAGTCCTCCGAATCCCCTGGCTCACGCTGTGTGCAACTCAGCGGTGAGGGCGTTCGGGGCGTCCCTGCTGCGGGCCTGCCCAGGGCAGCGCTCCCTCGAGGCCCGGGGCTGTGCTGACGGCTGAGGCTCGGGGTCTCAGGAGCAGGGCTCTGAGCTCGGAGTCTGAGAAGCACGGTTGTGCTGGCATAGCCTACAGGCGGCGCGGCCTCTGGCCCCGCTCCGAACCTGGGGCTGAGGGTGGCTGGGACAAGCGGCAGCCTTCTTCTGGTCAGAGTCCCCCCTGGTGGGTGAGGAGGCTCAGAGTGAGCGCCAGCCAGGCAAGCCGCCCTGGGCCCCGCGGGGGAGTTGCCCGTGGGGCAGACGGTGGGGCCACCGTGCTGTGCTCCCCCCAGACTTAGGGGATGGCGTGGGGTCCTGGCCCCCCCGGAGAGGCAGGGTCCCGGCGGAGTGCCATCCAGCCTCAGAGGGACGTCAGTCTTTGAGGGCCGGTGGCCTCTGCACCCAGGGACGCGTGTGCATGGGCAGCGTGGCTCGGTGCAGCTGCAGCACCCAGCGTGCTGGGCACGTGGCGGAGAGCCCGGCCTGCACCTGCCCGCAGCTCGCCTCCCCCGGCCTCCTGTCAGTGCGCACGGTGCAGCTGGAGCAGGCTGGAGGCCAGGCCTTTCTCCAGTAGCAAAAAAAAGAAAAAAGCTCTTTTCCTTTGAAGTTGTTACCTAGTATTGAACTTGAAGGAACGCAAGGTCTGATTTAGGAATGCCCGTCGCCTGGGAGTGCATCTGTCTTAGCAGTAGCAGGAGGTGGAGGTTAAAGACGGTGCTGGGGTCTCTGACTGCTGCAGACGAGACGAGGGTCACCAAGTCCTGAGGCAGAGGCCGGTGCTCTGGGGGAGGCCGGGGGGCAGGCCCTGAGGGGGCGCTGGGGCCCAGCAGGTGTCCCGTGTTCCCCTGTTGCTAGTTGGAAAATGTATTGTTCATAGAAGTTTATTATGTGGACTTTAAAAAGATCCTGCTATTTTTCACACTTCACTTTATGGACATGAAAAAAGTCCTTTGTTGTGTGGAGTTTCTCATCACATCCAACGTGGTTTACTATGTGGATGGACTCCTCACTGAAGGTCGGTAGGGGTGGCGGGCTGCAGAGGCGACTCATGGGGGCAGAGCCCAGCGCCCCTGGGCACACCGCCCACCTGCTGTCTCCAGCAGGGAACGTGTTTCCAGGGGCCTGCGCTTTACACACACCTGTCAGCCAGAATATCATGGAAGGAGGCTGAAGCCACACGGCAGGAAGTAACCACTGCAGAAGTGACCTTGGAGCTGACCTAGGAGCAGTAATGCGTACAGCCTCGGCTTGCGGCCCTGCAGCGCGCAGCCGTGCTTTCGGACCAGGGCGCGTTTTGTGGCAGACTTGGGCCTGAATCCTGGCTCCATGTGCAGGCTTTGCTGAGCGCGCCGCCTTCCTGAGTCTGGTCTCTGCCATCAGATGCTCAGGTGGCACAGGCTCCCCTGAGCGCACGGCTCCCTCAGCTCCCCCGTCTGTGGCTCTTGACTTAAACAGGAAGAGCGAGGTGTTTGGTGACTGCTCCTTTGGGTTCTCACCTGTGGAAAACCTTTCTCTCTGTAGCTCTGGATTTACTGGACAAAATGTTGACGTTCAACCCTCACAAGAGGATCGAGGTGGAGCAGGCTCTGGCTCACCCGTACCTGGAGCAGTACTACGACCCGAGTGACGAGGTGAGAGTCCGGCTGCCTGCCTGCCTACCGGGGCCGCCACCATGGGCCAGGGAGGGCAGGAGGGCGCGCACGGATCCGTCAGCTCCCCCAGGAGCAGTGGAGGCTGCCTCCCTGTGGTAAGAGGGCAGCAGCGGAGAACGAGGGACCTGCGGCTCCCACTGCCCCGGGCGCCGGAGGATCAGAAGGGCGGCGTGCCTAGGGCCCCGCACGGCGAGCCCTCCTGCAGGAAGAGCGCCCACGGGTCTTCTCCTTTCCTGCTTTGAGAAGGCTGGAGCCGAGTTCAGGGTGTGTTTCCTGCCGCTTAGGACCTGGCGTCAGGATGGCAGGGATGAGGTCTGGGGCGCCTGGTGACATCACTGAGCATGTGCAGAGTGTCTCTGACGCACATGCTGAGTCACTTCAGTCATGTCCGACTCTTCGGCTCCGTGGACCGTACCTGTCAGGCTTTTGTGTCCATGGGATTCTCCTGGCAAGAGCACTGGAGTGGGTCGCCGTGTCCTTCTCCATTGACATATATAAACAGTGTTAACTTTCTGGTTATTTATATAGAGAGGGGATATTTTTTAAAAAAAAGAAAAACTTACCAGAAAATACAAGAAACATCACTTTGTAGTCTTATTACACAGATACCGTTATTAGAGTTTTGGAGTATTTCCATCTCATTCTTACATTTTTGTATCTAAATTTAGATAAAGCAGGGTTCATTCTGTTTAACGTAAATATGGCCGTTTGCCACAATTTCATCTTCCTTGAGGCTTTGTGTTTTACGGTGGTACTTCTTCATAGAAAGGTGCTATCGTGTGTTTTACTAGACGTGCGTGCTGGAGCATTGGGGCTTTGGCTGTGGACACACAGGCAGCCAGCCGTAGCCCTCCCCACCAGCGCCTTGCGGGGTCGCTGCCCGCTGGCGGTCCAGGGCACGCCGGGCACACCTCACACCTCAGGGGCTTGTGCTGCTGGCGGGAGCCCAGAGCCTGGGCAGCGGCCTCCGCCACTGCCTCCCTTGTCTCAAAGTTCTGCTTTCTCTTCAAGCCCGTCGCCGAAGCACCCTTCAAGTTTGACATGGAATTGGACGACTTGCCCAAGGAAAAGCTCAAAGAGCTCATTTTTGAAGAGACTGCTCGATTCCAGCCAGGATACCGATCTTAAATTTTTCAGGTACCTGGAGCTTTAACCATATGATAAGTCCTGGAGAAGGAGACAGAGTGTTATTAAGTATCATTAAAGAGGGGTTTTAGTATGGAAGCTTCGCAACCGGAGGTGTGGTAACCCGTACAGCGGTGTTGGTTGTTTAATATTTATTTATTTAGTTGCAGCTCGTGGGATCTTTAGTTGTGGCATGTGGGTCTAGCTCCCTGACAGGGCTTGAACCTGGGCCCTCGGCATTGGGAGCCTGGAGTCTTAGCCGCTGGGCTATCAGGGAAGTCCTGGTTGGTTTTTTTTAAAGTGCTCAAAAAGAGGAGACACCGATCTCAGTTTTAGAGACTCTTTGGAAGGGGAGAGAGTGGGGCTTGTATCAGAACTCTAGAAGTGAGTGTCACAAAGAATTAGGACAAGGTTGAGGCCTCTGCTGGGACGTGCTTGGGACAGGCCGGCTTGGACGTCGGAGTGCCGGGCAGGGGGCTCCGCACGGCTTCTCCGTGTCCCTCTGCTCCCAGTGAGACGCAGGTCTGTCAGCAGAGGGCGCGGGTTTGACCTGGAGTATGGTTTCCTCAAGTAGCACAGGACGTTAGAGGAGGTGCCGGGGCCTCCCGGAGGCCTGGCGAGCCCTCGTGGCCGCCTCTCAGGGCTCGGGGTGGCAGGGGGCCCTTCCTGCCCTTCCCAGTCCAGCCTGCCAGCCTGGCACCTCCGACCAGCCCGTGGCTGTGCTGGTCATGCTTGGGCAAAGAAAACTGGGGCATTTGAGGCAGCGCCGGCTGTGCCCGTATAGTGGTTCTGGCCCGCCTGCCCATCCAGAGCATTTACGAGACGTGTGCGTCCCGGAGTGGAGTGCCGCTTGGTGAAAGGCACCGCACTCGCACAGCGCAGCTGGAGACGTCTCCATGCCACAGCAGAGAGCAGTGGGGCCGCAAATAAACAAGCCAGAGGGAGAAATCGGAGCCTCGGGGGGCTTCCCCGTGAGCCACGCCTCAGCTGCAGGGGCGCCGCTTCACCGCTGGTTGGGAAGCAGTTCCCACCTCTGCCAGTTTTGGCCAAAGAAGGGCGTCCAGGAGCACGGCGCCAGCCCGGCGCTGGGGCAGGTGCAAGCCTTCCCGCGTGCGTCCCGGGGAGGCCTCTGGGGGCATCTGAGGGCGGGCGCCCCGGGGCTGCCGGCAAGCCCCCGCCTTGCGGGGTGGTTCTGGGAAGGCGGCCTTTGCTGCAGAAGTGTTCTCTGCTTTCACGCTTTTCTGTCCTCCTGCCGCTGCAGTTTCCCCGTGGCGCGTCCGTGGCTCACGGGGGGTCTGTCTGTCTCCCCACAGGACACGGGCCCAAGGACGGCATGCAGACCCCGCGGCTCTCCTGCAGCTCCTGGCCCGCCCGTCCCCAGCCCGTCTGCGTGTCCACCTGACTCCTCTGAGCCATCGGAGGGGCGGCTTCTGTGCTTTCAAAGAACTCCCTCCGGCCAGAGCGCCGTTCTGGCCCCGTGTGCGTCGCCTCCGTGACCTGCGGCTGTGCGTCCCTCGGGGCTCCTCCCGCCCACCTTGCTTCGGTCACTAGCCGCCTTCTGCTCCGAGAGATGCCATGGCCCCTCCCCTCCTGAGTCCCGCCCCGTCTCCCGCCGGCCCGTCTCCCGGGCGCTTTACGGCAGTGACAGCCCCTTGTGCACTCCTGCCGCCTCACATCCCACTGATGCCTCACGGGCGTCGGGGGCAGAGCACTGTCTCTTCTCTAAGCAGGAGGAGGAGGCCTGCAGCTCACCTGCCCCGCAGCGGGCACAGCACTTGCAGGACGCCTCACACGCGGCCCTGCCTGCTTGCAGGAGTCCCCGGGATCGGGTAAGGGGCGCAGGCCGCCGGGCGCCCGCCCGACACCTGAGGGCCGGGTGGGGGAGCAGCTCTTGTACACTTCGTTTCCTCCTGCAGCATGTCAGCATCTCAAGTTCATCCTCCACTTCCCGTGTGACCCTGTGCTAGAGCCTGGGGCGCCTGTGCCAGGGCCCGCTCACGCCTGGGGCGCTCGCGTGCCCACCCTCCCGGCCCTGCGTGCCAGCGCCCCCGCGTGCCCGTGCTCAGAACTCTGCCTGTTCCGCCGTCATTGTTCCCTCGCATGACTGTTACAGCTTCTGTGCAGAGATGAGTCCGAGTGCCACACGCCTGTGGTTGAAATGAAAACTCTGTTGTTACCTCTGAGTCGTGTTGCACGGAAAGTGCTCTCCAGCAGATCACTTAGGAAAAGTCACTCGGTTTTCGGCTTTTCACTTCTCAGTTATCCTTCCTTCCTTGTTTGGTTTTGACGGCAGTGGAGAATGGGTCATACAAAGACTGCCTGCTAACACAGACAGAAATGCACTTGTCATTCCTGAAAATAAACGGACGTCCTCTATCTCCGTGTTCACGTTAAGATTCCGTGTTATTTCCTCTGGATCACGGGGTCCGAACCCACAGGCACGTGCAGGCTGTGCTTAGAGCCGCAGGCCTGCTGGTCCCCCTCCCTGCTGGGCGCTGACCGAGCATCTGGCTTGTGTGAGGCGATGTAGACAGTGCTGTGGAGGGTTTTTCCCTCCACGCAGCGGAGCATCCGTTCCGACATGGTCCTGCCCTCAGGTCACAGGTCTGCAGTGTTCTGTCAGACTCTGAGGACGCAGCCCGGAAGTCGCACGCTGGGTTCTCTGGTTCTTCCTGGAGGGTGGCTGTGTCCCAGTCAAGCGCCAGGAGGGCCTGGCATGCTGGACTCCCCCGCAGACCAGAACTGCATCTGGGTGTTGGCCCTGGGAGTCGTGGCTCCGCCTCCGTGCGCAGAGCCGGCAAGTGAAGGCCTGCGGGGCCGTGAGTGACAGGGCTCCGGCGGCCCTGGGTGCATCTTAAAAGGAGCTGCGGTCTCTTGCTTTGCTGCTCTGTGCTGACTACTAACATTCCAAAGTAGTGTTAGGAGGTTAACCTGCAGTTCGCTAACCAGACGGAAAGCCATAGCCTTGGTTACTAAGCCCTGGGGGCTGGGGGCTGGAGGCTTCCCGGCCCTCACTGCCCAGGGGTCCGGTGGGAAGGAAACCGCTAGCCCTGTGTTGACATCCCTGCGGCCTTTTACTAGGCGTGCAAGCTTGGCTCAGCGGGTCAGGGAGTTGTCTACACAGGGAGCCTGTGAAGTGCTCTGGCTGTGGCGTGTGAGGCTCACCCGTCGGGTCTGCCTGCGCCTCGAGACGTGCGCGTGAGGTCACGGGAGTTCACGCTGTGACTGCCCCCAGCCCCTCAGCTTGGGGCCGGTGGCTTTCTTGGTGTCTAAAACGTAAGCAAAAAATTCCTGTTGAAACATTCCAGTCCCTTCAGTGAGTATGAGACGGAACTCCTAACAGCAGCAGGGCAGGCCTGCGAGCGCGCGAGACGGCCGTGCGGGCCATGGATGAGGCGGAAGGCCCTTGCATCTGGCGGCGCGGCCGCGTGCGGAGGGCCCGGGGTCGGTCTGTCCCCGAGGCAGGTGGGGGCACAGCCTGCGACACGCGTGTGCCAGTCACGTGCAGACGGCGCAGAGGAGACTGACCTTCGGTTGCTAACGTGTTAATACGGTTTTAAATTGGTAACTTTTCTATAGTACGTGACGGTATGTTAACACACATACATATGCACATGTGCTTTAGGCCCTTCCATCATACTTTTATATTTGTAAGTCAGTGTTTTGGACAATCCCAAGTTTTTAAGGGAAATATTTTTGTAAATGTAGTGGTTTTGGAAATCTGAGCAGTCCTTCTGCCTATACATTTTAAAGCGTTCGTGCTTTAAAATCGTGCTGGTGTTTGAAATGTGACCCTCTTAGCGCAGATGAGAGGCGTGTCCAGCAGAGGACCCCAGGGCCTCCCGCACGGGCTCCCCTGGAGCGCCCGCCTTCCCTGCGCGTGGAGCACTCGAGAAAGGTCCAAACCTGCTTCCTGTCTGCTCTGCACTGTGGGTGCCTTCTTGGCATTGTACCCCAAATTCTGCATAGATTACTTAGTATAATAGTAAGTTAAAAACAAATGTTAAAGGAAGATTTTATTAAGAATCTGAATGTCTATTCATTATATTGTTACAACTTAACATTTATTTGTGGTATTTGTGATTTGGTTAATCTGTATAAAACTTGTAAGTAGAAAGGTTTATATTTCATCTTAATTCTTTTGATGCTGTAAAAGTACTTTCTAAAAGATGGATTATTTGAATGCTTACGGCACCTGACTTGTAAAAAAAACAGAAAACAAAAAAATTAGAGTCATTAAATTGTGTCCATGTTACCAAAAATAGCACCGTGCACGTCTAGTTACCTGGAATCCCCAGGTGAGGATGGGACGCCGTCTGGCCCTTGAGCACACTCCCCCGGCGAGTGTGTCTCCCGATCTGACTGCTCCTGGGGGCGGCGGCGGCCGGAGCCCCGACGGCCCCGGAGCTTCGCGTGGGGCGGCCCTGTCTCTCCCCGCGTCTCCTTCACCGTTGGCGGCCACGTCTCTCCAGACCAGAGCAGAGCACGGGCGGGACTGTGGGCCGTGCGGCTCCGGGCCCTGCGGGGCGTCGCACAGCGGCCTGTGGACGGTGGGGGTCCCGGCGGGCCTGGGGCCACTCCTCGCCCGCTCGAGGGGACCTCCGAGCGAGAGGCAGGCCCTCCTGTGCCTCCTGGCTTCGTTCGCAGTGCTGCGGACCTCCCCACGGTGTCTGCTGAGAGGAAAACCTCGGCCTCCAGGGAACGGCGAGGACCCCGCCTGGGCGGGGAGTGTGGCGGGCGTTTGCGGCGCTGTGTCGCACCGGCTGTGCCCGCAGAGGTGGACACACTTCGCTGTCGTCCTCGTCCCTCAGAAGGCGGTTCAGGTGGCCCTGCTCTGAGTGGACACAGGAGCCTGGCGGCCCCAGCCTCCCACAGGCGTCCCGACGGGCCCCCATGCCAGCAGCGGCGCGGCCTGTCTGGCCCGCAGCGTGGGCAGCTGCTCAGCCGGCCCGGGACCCTAGGTCGAATCAGCACCGGAGCGTCCAGGGCTGACCGTGACTGCAGAGGGTCCCGGTGGAGGGGCGCCGGGACGGGGGCAGCCGAGGCCAGTCGGGGCTGTGTCCAGGCAGACCAGGGCCACGGGGGCGGAGCTCAGTGCCAAGGGCAGCAGAGGACACAGTCGTCCTTGGACGGGGTGGTGGTTCCCGCCACGTCTGTCCCAGTGAGGGCACCCGCCTGGTGAGGAGGGGCGGTCCCAGGGGCCTGGGCCAGAGCCGGCCTGCAGGGCCAGGCCATCAGCGGGCGCCCCTCAGGCAGGCAGGTCGGGACTGGGAGGGGCGGCTGGCCGACGGCCCCCCAGGCAGCCAGGTGTGGCCACAGCCGAGCCTGCCGGGAGGCGGGCGGGCTCCAGGGCCCAGCTGGGTCACGTGCAGGGCCAGGGGGAGGCCCGTCCCCTTGAGTGTGGACTGCCCTGGAAGAGTCCAGCCCAGCGGCCCTCCTCCTCCCAGCCCTGAAGCTGATGAGCGCGTGTGTTGGCAGAGGCCCGGGGCCTGGTCGGGGCCAGACCCTACCAGCCGCAGAGGGAGGGGCCTCCAGCTGGAAAAGGCCAAGAGGACCTGCGTCCGGCACGCCATGGTGCTCTCCGAGTCTGCACGGGGCCACAAACACGGATGTGAGAGCCGACCGGTGACAGAATTGAGTCACTGTCAGCTGGAAGCAGGGCTGTTTCTCGGGGAATGGGGAGACCCTGTGGGTGGCCCTCACTGGCCACAGGGCCTCAGGAGCCACCCTGTGCTGTGGATGCAGAAAATAGGCAGGAGCAGCTCACTGCAGGATTGACGGCGTCGGGGGGCCTCCCTGTGGTCCAGCGGCTGAGACTGCGCTCCCAGTGCAGGTGCCCAGGTTCGATCCCTGGTCAGGAAGCGGGATCCCACGTGCCACAGCGAAAACCCAGCGTAGCCAAATTAATAGTTTTTAAAAATTAAAACACCTTTAATCACTGGTGTCTGGGCGAGTGATTTTCTGTTTTCTCCTTCCCCTTCATCTTGCTTCCTAATTCCTTTTAACGTGCAAGCCTGAGGAATTCTGATCCCAGCACTGTGTGCTCACGGCCAGCTTCGGGGTGCTTTCCCGTGGACCAGCCAGACGCGGGGGCTTTGTCCCAACTCGGCCGGGGCTGAGCTGTGTCTGAGGACCGCTTCCCGCCCTTCCCTGCCATGGCCGCTGGCTCGGAAAGAGGTGTTGGGGATCAAGATAAGGGGAGCCAGCACCCCCTTTTCACAGACCCAAGGGCAGCCAGCCGGTATCGGCTATGGGAACGCTGGGGGACCCGAGGGCGGGCGCCGGGGTGGGGCACGGCCCGGGTGCTGGGGGCAGGTGGGGGCAGTCTGCTGGCCAGCTGTCCAGGCGCATGCAAGCCGGCCGCCCACCCTCGGCAAGGTTCATTGCTTCCTCAAAGCAGCTGCAGTGTTCCCGGCCGTGAGCCTGGGGAGCTGGCTGACTCGGGGCGGGCGCGCAGGGTTTCTCCAGGGAGCAGGACGCCTGACAACCACAGGTGGGGCGCCGTCCGGGAGGCTGTGCAGACCTTCGCTGAAGAGCTGAGGGTCTGGGTCACTTGTGAAAGCCTCTGCTGCACTCACGCATCCACGCTGCCGGAGTTGGCAGGCAAGCGTCTTTGTGGCCAGCGCCTACCAATGAAGTGAGCTTGGTTCATGTGCTGAGGGAGCCGCCCGTCTCCCTCCCGCAGAGCCTGCCACTTCTTCCCCAGAGGAACCGAGCTGGTCTCGCAGCCGAGGGGAGAGCAGACGCCGCAGAAAAGAGCAAAGAAGCAGCCCCGAGGACACCCGCCGCCCTGGGGGCCCCCGGGTGGGTTGGCTGGGGTCGCCCTCCTGTCACAGGAATGTCGGGGAGGTGGGGGCAGCTGGGAATAGCTCGTCAGGACAGAGAACGAGCGGCCAGCCTTGGCGCGGCCGGCGAGGGCCTGCAGGGGCAGCTGCCTCGTTCATGGACGTGTGTCTGCGGTTACGCGCTGGGCCAGGCAGGGGTCCAAGGGGAGCGAGTGACCATCGGTGGGGCCCGCCCTGCCCAGGAGGTGCGGGGGGCTCCGGGCAGGTCCGGGGGTTCCTGCCACTGGGTTCATTCCCTGAAACAAGCAGCCGCGCGGGGGTGAAGTGAGGAGAGTGGCAGGCGGCTGATGCCGTGGGGGCCCGCCTGTCTGCCTCCCCAGATGGGGCCAGCCCCCCCGCCCAGGACTGCCCGCCTGCAGGGGGCTGCTCAGCTGCTCCAAGGGGACGGAGGTCCTGGAACATCCCCGGGGCCTGGGCGGGGGTCAAGCAGACCCCCACGGGACAGAGATACCTGCTGGGTGACGTCGGGGCCCCTTCCCTCGGGGCAGCCTGCGGGTGGCGGCGCGTGGGTTCCCCACCTTCCCCCGCTGGCTGTGCAGGAGGGGGTCTGCTGCCCACCCCCGCCCCCGGCCCCGGCCCCCCAGAGCCAGAGAGCACGGTCTGCGGGCAGTGAGGTGGGGGGAGAAGAGATGAGGATCTGAGCCCCCATCCCCGTGGCAGAGGTGCTTCAGCCCTTGGGGACACACATGCGTGCACACACACACACCTGCACACACACACACCCCTGCTGTGTCTCGACTTTGCCTTCGGTTCCTCCCCGAGGTAACAGGTGTGCCCACGTGCCTGGTTCTGGGGGCCACCTGGGGGCCTCAGGGCTGAGAGTCCAGGTCACAGGGGTCTCCCACGCGAGAGAGGGGGGCCTTGCTGCTCCAGCCCCACCAGCCCACGGCCTCCTGCGGGCCTGGCTGCCGTGGAGGAAGAAGCTGAGGGGCTCAGGCCCCCCTCCAGGGCAGCCCAGCCAGCGGGTTGGCCGGGGTGACCGTCCAGTGGGCCCCTAGGTGCAGGCGGCCCTCCGGCGCCCAGGGCGCCCCCTGAGTGCACTCGACAGGCCGTGAAGGGCTCTGCACTGCACCGTTCTGTCACGGAATTGCTCAGCCAGAAAGTGGCGCCTGGGGGCCCTCGTGGGCGTCCAGAGGCGAAGACTGCTGCCCAACGCGGGCAGTTTGACTCCTGGTCAGTGAGCAGACCCCTCACACTCAACCAAAAGGCCCCGCGCACCCTAGCTAAGGCCTGCCACAGCAAAAAATTTAGTCTGCTGTAATTCCTGTCTGCCGAGGCCCAGCCCCAGCAGGATCCAGGGGCTCCCTCAGGATGAACGGCGTCAGCAAGAGAGAGAGGGGCAGGGGTGTTGGCAGGGTCTGGCAATGCTTTATTTTTTACCGTGGCTTTTATACCCTAAATTAGTACATTTCTAAGGGGAAGATAGTTTAACATTACATCAGCTGGTCCTTCACGAAACCAGGGTGTTTTCTGCATATTTCTTTGTTTATGATGGTCTTGTACATTATCTTCTGGCCTTGGGGCGTATTAACATTTTCTGCAGGTCAGGTGAATGTAAACCCATTTTCTGTTTCTATGGTGACCTTAACTGAAAGGTGGCAGTCTCATAGGGCAACAGTACAGAGTAAAAGCATAACCTTGTTAACACAAAAATTAATCCTTTTGCAGAAGTTGTCAGTTGCGTTATCTAAGAAGTTTACCCCAGACTGACTCTGCCACTTTGGTGAGGCAGCTTTTGCCTAGCACTCCTGACTGACAATTAACAACCATCTGATTGTTACTACACCAGGGCTAAGCTCTTATTTCTCTAGATCTTTAGCTATATTAACAATGGTTTCTATAACACAACCTTAGCACATTAAGAGCAAAAACACAGCAAGCAAATGTCAACCTAATAACCACCTATAGAATAAGTTTTCTTATATTTTCTAATAGGACTCCTTCACCCCTCAAAAAGGCTCTATGTCTATTAGGGCTTTTATATAATCAGGTTCCTTATGTTATTTTATGATTAGGATATTATAAGCAATCATGCGTATTAGTACCAAGCGCATAAATGCGTTTGGCTAACAAACTGCCAGCAAAGGAGTTTAAATTAAAACACTCCTTTCACCCTGGATAATCTCATAAAATACCACCACCTGGGAAACTTATTGATTAAAGTTCTAAATTGATTCTTATTTGGGAAGAGATCGGGGAAGGCCTTCCTGCCTGTGTCAGAGTCCATTGAGGCAGGCATCAGAAAGACAGATACCCTCTTTCAGGCGAGCGCCGGGGGCAGCTTTTCGGAAGCCCTGAAAACCTGGTCCTCCTTGCCCGTCAGGCCTCCTCGTGGCCTTGTCACGGGTGGGGTCTCCTGAGTCGGTCCCGGCGCCTGTCCTTGCTTCTCTTCCAGTGAGACTTTGCTGTTTTACTCTGGCCTCTTACACGACTTGCTCTTTGCCTTTGCTTTTGAGTGTGGTGCACACCTCTGGGGAGAGTCTTGGGTACTGACCCGCCCCGTGCCGTCCGAGAGGCCTGCAGTTACAGTTTGTTTCCTGTCGTGAATTTTGGAATACTCTCAGCCATTATGCCTTTAACCCTTTTCTCTGCTCCCTTCTCCTCTGGAATCCTCATTGTGAACACGTTGCACTTTTTTACAATCGTCTCACAGTTCTTGAACATTCTGCTTCCTTTTTCTTCCCCCCACTTATTTTTTCTCTGTTAAAGTTTTACCTTGAGAAGTTTCTAGAGGCGTATCTTCAAGTTCACTGACTCTTTACTCGGTGATGTCCAGTCTAGAGGTTTTCCTCCCCTAGAATTTTCCTTCCATTCTTGCTTCGTGTTTCTGTCTCTCTGCTTTTGACACTCACCTGCTGCGCGTTGCCCACGTTTTCCAGTAGAGACCGCAGCATCGTAACCACAGGTGTGTTGAATTCCCAGTCCCGAGGGGCCAGAACCTCTCCACGTCTCGGGCTGGTTCTGAGGCTTGCTCGTCAGACACTGTCTTTGCTTTGCTCCAGTGCACGGGTAGCCTTTTGCTGAAAGGCAGTGTAGTGGACCTCTTGGGTAGGCGACCTGGGGTAGACGGGGCTTTTAGTGTGAGGTTTTTATGTTTTTCTCCCTGGAAGCGCGGCTCCGCTTACGCCTGCTCAGCTGTAAGTGCCAGAGCTGAGCCGTCCTCCGGGATCCCGGCCTTGTCCCCCGCTGTCCCTGGAGACCCCCAGGGGCGCAGCCTGAGCCTTGCTGCCCCTCGAGCGGCGACGTCCGCAGACACAGGACCCCGTCGATGGGCAGAAGACGCAGAGGACGGAGGACTGTTTCCTGATCACACGACTAGGTGTCCGTCTCCTCGGGGGCCCGTGACCCCCACGAGTGCTTCTCAGGGCTCCCCAGCCCCTCTGAGGCCGCGAGGCTGGGGAGGTGCCGCGGAGCTCGGAGAACGCCCTCCCCCTTGCCTGCTGGCCCTGCTCGGGGGGCGTCCAAGCCTGTGTCACGATGGCTGCTGCCCTGCGAGTCACAGGCAAGGGGCGCTGCTCCCGTCTTCACTGAGAACCGGGGGGCTGCTTGGAGGGAAAGCTCGGGAGAGTGTGGGGCCCCCTTAGACGGGTCCCCTTGAGCTTTTAACTCAGACGAGTCCACTCGGCCTCCGGCGTTTCCTCGGTGTCACCACTGATGGGGTCCCTTGGGCCCTGCAGGTCCCCGGCTCCTGCTGGTGAGCGGTGATTCTCTCTGGAACTTTGTGGGATTGGGAACTCTGCTGTGACCTCCACCCTGCAGTGGGTCTGGGAGGAATCACTGAGCTTCGGGACGCTCAGCTTTTTCTTATTATGAGAGCAGATGACTTCCAAGCTCTTCACGTGTTCACACTAAAACCAAGAGTCAGGAACAGAGGTGCAGGCTGTCGGCTCAGCAGCCATTCAGTCGCTCAGCCGTGTCCGACTCTGAGACCTCGTGGACTGCAGCACGCCAGGCCTCCCTGTCCATCACCAACTCCCGGAGCGTGCTCAAACTCATCTCCATGGAGTCGGTGATGCCATCCAGACATTTCATCCTCTGTCGTCCCCTTCTCCTCCTGCCCCAAATCCCTCCGAGCACCAGGGTCTTTTCCAGTGAGTCAGTTCTTCACATCAGGTGGCCAAAGTATTGGAGTTTCAGCTTCAGCATCAGTCCTTCCAGTGAATATTCAGGACTGATTTCCTTTAGGATTGACTGGTTTGATCTCCTTGCAGTCCAAGGGACTCTCAAGAGTCTCCTCCAACACCACACTTCAAAAGCATCAATTCTTCGGCGCCCAGCCCTCATTATGATCCAACTCTCACATCCGTACATGACTACTGGAAAAATGGCTGCAAAAAACTATTCAGTCCAGTATTTTGGACAAACCAGTGAGTTAGAGAGAACTGTCTCCACACCCGATGTGAACACCGACGCGTAAGGACCGCAGCGCAGGTGAGCGCATGGGGCCCAAGAAGAAAAGCCTGTTGCCGCACATCAAAAGAACCTCAGAAATGCGAACACGTTTCCTCGTTCTCAGCTGACAGGTGGTCAGAGAACTTTGTCTGCTAAATGAGAAGTATCCCGTGCCATTAGTAAGCAGGGAGATGTGAATTAAAGCCACGGTGGAGGGCTGCTTCGTGCAAGCCCTCCTTCCTAGGGGTTTTGTTGTTCTGGTTTGTTTCGTTTTAGCAAAAGCAAAGTGGTAAATGCCAGACATGTGGAGCTGGAAGGCCGTGCTCGTGAGCCGGCGGTGAACACCCCCGGAGAGCGACAGCGAATCAGAAGGTGTGTTTTAACTCCGGAACTCCGTGGCTGGGTTTTTTCGCCCCAGACAGCAATTCTAGGGCGAAGAGCCCCATGGACAGAGGTGTTTGCCCAGCGTTATGGTCTGTCGGTTCGTTTAGCTTTTCTGACCTCTGGCCGCACGCACTGCATGGCACGTGGGACCTTAGTTCCCTGACCAGGGGTCGAGCCCACCCCGGTGGCAGCCCAGACTTAACCGCTGGAGCGCCAGGGAAGTCCCCTGGCAGCGGGACCTGTGAGAGCAGACGGTCAGCAGGGAAAGACCGCAGTAGCGCAGCGCGTGGCAGGGGCGGCTTGTCCTCACCCACCCCGCCCCCAGGCCCCCACGCCCGTGACAGGCAAAGCCCGGCCGCTCGGGGCTCCGGGGGCGCCCCGCCCAGCGCCGTGGGGCCACGTCACCTCTGCTGCCGACCCCTTGCCGGGTGTCCCCACACGGCGGCCGCATGCCTCGCTCACTCAGGTCCAGCTGCCTCTTCAGACTCTGGCACAAAGAAGGGCTCTGATGAGGCCTGACGCACAGCATACAGACCCTGGAGCAGCTGCACCGCGGCCCCCCGGGACCGGCGTCTGGGGTGAGATGGCAGGCGGGATGGTACGTGTCTTTTCCCACAATCCAACATTCAGACGTGGGACCTTAGACCCCACCGCAGACACACTGCATTTCAGCAAACGTTTTAAACAAATCCTCAGCCAGAGAATTTAGATTTTGAGCAGCTCTGTATATTGGCCATACAGTTATTCTCCAAGTATGACTTCTCATCATTCACTCCCCTCTCTAGCCCTCCCGCACGGTGGGGGGCTGGTCTTCACTGCCTCTCGGACCCTCATCGGCACCAAGAAGGGAGGACCCCGTGGCAGCTGGCACGCTCCAAGGCCAGCAGGGCGCCATGGCAACCGCTCCTGTTGGGAACTCAGTTTCATCTCTGCCTTTACATCTTTCTCCCCTCAGTCCTGAAGCAGGGAGCTTTTTTAATCTGGAAAGTACGCGAGATGGCTCGTGGTTGCTATGCCGACAGCAGCTACTTCTAATGGGCTTGACTGCCGCCCGTGAAGCCATCAGCTGCTCAGACTGCAGACCCCGAGTCGCCACAGCCGGCCTCCATCCCTCGCCCGGCCGAGGGCGCCAGCCTCCAAGACCCCCGCAGGCTGCTGGGTCAGGCCAGCCGGGGGTCTTGGGCACCAGCGGGCCCTTCTGGAGCACGGCTCGTGGTCTCTGTCCCCAGAGCCCAGGCTGTTTGCCTGCCGTGCCCACCTTCCAAAGCCCTGCAGGCCAAGCGGCTTCAGCGGTGGGTTCATGTGCGGAGGCGTGGAGGCTGGGAGGGCAAGGCCAGGGTGTCAGCTGCTCGGGTCCTCCCGAGGCCGCTCCGTGGCTTGTGGGTGGTCATCGTCTTCCGTGACCCTGTGTATCACCTCTGTGTCTCCATGTCCTCCTCGTGAAGGACGTTGGTCAGACTGCGTGAGAGCCAACCCCCTAAAGTCCCCTTTTAATCTACTCTCTGCTAAAGACCCCCTCTCCACACGCCCACATTTGGACAGAACTCAGCCTGTGAACTCCCACCTGACCGAGCCGTTGCTTACACTGTGACCACTTCCAGGAGATTGGCAAACCTGAGGGTCATCATCCTGCAGACCCCAAGCCCGCAGTTAGCGTCAGAAATCCCGTCCCGAGGCCCAGCTGGTTCTGAGCTCCCGGGGACGGAAGCAGGAAGTTCGGGGAGCCAGGGGTCAGCTGCTGCAGGGTCTCTGGCTTTCAGTCAGAGCGAGGCAGAATGCTCCTGGCGGCCTCCAGAGGCGGCTGATCTGGGAGAGGTCCTCAAAGCATCGGTCTGCAGAGAACAGAACCGAGGAGGCGCAGCCTGAGCCCGAGGCCACGAGGCCGGGGCGTGAGGCAGGCGCGAGAGGGGAGCCCTGGGCCCGGGTGGCGCTGGGACAGAGGCAGCTTCTGTTGAGGTGGGGGAGGCGGCAGCTTGATGGCAGGTCTGCAGAGCTGGAGGTCTCTTGGACTTCCGGGGCGGGGGGACACGTGGATGGGAGCCTGGACTGCTTGGCTGCGGGGGCCGAAGGCGTCTCGGCCTCAGGAGGGTGGGGGAGCCGGGGACACCAGGCCAGAGCGGGGGAGGCTGGAGCCTGGGCCCAAGTGAGAACCTGCTCAGGAAGGTGACCGTCCATTCAGACAAGGCTGAGCCCCGAGCCAGGTCTGGAGAGGGGGGCAGGGGGCTGGGAACCTCGGAGTGGGAGAAGCCGCCTGCTCTTCAGGGTTCGGGGGACGCGTGCCGATAGTAATGGGGGGGATAACCGTGGGCCCACCCAGCGACGAGGCCATGACGACGCAGCAGACAGGACGTGTGCACAGGCGGGCACATGTGGACGTGTGGGGGGCGGACAGGGAGTGGGCTGAGAGCAGGATGGGACAGGGACGAGGAGGAGCGCCATCCGGGAAGGGGGCCTGGACAGGCACAGGCGGCGGGGCAGCAGAGCCAGGGCC
This sequence comes from Capreolus pygargus, assembly GCA_012922965.1. Classification (NCBI taxonomy): domain Eukaryota; kingdom Metazoa; phylum Chordata; class Mammalia; order Artiodactyla; family Cervidae; genus Capreolus; species Capreolus pygargus. Next base: position 282,475 of record SNSB01003875.1, on the reverse strand, counting down.
CCAGGCGACTGCACCGCCCGGAGCCCAGCGGCCCACCCACCCACGGTGTGGCGTGAGGAGGGGCTGAGGGTGGGTAGCTGTGGGACCCCCGGGGGGCGGCGACAGTGGCCATGGTGGGGCCGGAGCAGGGCGGGCTGCCCGCCATCCAGGGTTGGAGGGTGGTCACCAGGCAGGGAGTGGGCCGTGGCAGATGGCAGGCTCAGGAAACCACGCAGTCACGTGGGCACTGTGGTTAAGAAAAATAAGGATGGAAAATATCAGGGCCTTGCACAAGAGTGCAGATTGCATCCTGAGAGTCATCCTGGGCGTGTGGGTGCTGGACCACGGTGTAGAATGTGTTTTGTACAATTTTTTTTTTACTGTAGTAAAGTACAGTAACGTAACATTTGCCGTTTTAACCATCCTCAAGTGTTGTAACTCTGCGGTGTTAAGTGCATTCAGTCTTGTGCAACTATCCCCTCGGTTTTTCATCCCCAGCAGAAACTCCGTACCCATAAAGTGTAAATTGTGGTGTGGTCCTAGGTAAAAACATGTGAAAGGCGCTGGGTCAGTGGCCAGCAAGGGGGTCCATGTCCACGGCTGCACAGATAAGGCCCTTGCAGAAGGGCCAGCAAGCTGACACGTCAGGGCGCCATGGATCGGCTGTGACTCACGCACACACAGCTCTCACTTCGATTCTAAGGAAAGGTGTGTCTCAAGGAGGAAGCCGGGAAGTAAAATGCAGAGACAAACCGTGGATCTGGTGCTAAATTTTTCAAGGAATGAAAAGGTCTGAAGAAATGGTGCAGAACTAATCAAGGGACCCAACCACCCCTCATAGTTGGATATTTGTTAAGTTTAATATTGAAGAGCCAGTAAAAATATCTATTAAAAAAAAAAAAGCCTGCAATGGGAAAAAACAAATGAACAACTGCAGTGACCTAAAAGAAAAAGGATACAAAATTATATTAACTTGGGCTCACATCAAAATAGGGTTGTTTTTTTTTTTTCAACAGAGGACTGGCTGAGAAGAGGACTGGCAATAGTGAAAACGCCCATAGCCTAATATTTCAGACACAGAACCTTGAAAATTCACAAGAAACTCCTTC
>SNSB01003875.1:261498-276387 GCA_012922965.1 Capreolus pygargus | reverse complement strand
CGGCGGGGACAAAAGAGGCCCCCGCGTTTGCACCGAAGGGCTGTCGTGCAGGGCGAGGCCGAAACGAATCGCGCCCGTGCGGCGCCCGCCGGGCTTCGGGGCGCACTGCCCAAGCCCCGACCCCCGGGCGGCGCCGAGTCCCGGTCTGGCCCGTTCTGGGTGGGACTGGGCCCGGTTCCGTGGTAGGCGGACCGCGGCATCCCCACCCCCGGCTTTTTCGGAGCCGCTGCGTGCCTTCTGTCTGTGGAAGCGTACACACACCTCAACCTGTTGTTCTGCGCCGAGAATGTTCTTTCCCCCTCCGGGGATGGCTCTCAGAAGCGGCTCCTCCGCCCTTCGGTCCCCGCGGCCTCTCTCTGCTCCCCGGGGGTGGACACGCCGGCCGAGCCCCGCCCCGGGCAGTGGCTGGCCCATTCCCGGTGTTGAGCCTTGCGACCCTGCCCGGGCCTCTGGTCTGACGCAGGCCAGCTCGGGCCTCCCGCTTGTGTCCTAGGTCCTAGGGGCCTGAGCCAGGCCCCCGGGCAGCCCGGTCTTAGCAGGGCTGTCACAGTGCAGCGCCTGGGCACTGAGTGATCTTGATTACCCATCTGTTTGAGTCTTCCTGAGTTGAAATCAGCTTCTTATTTTGGAACAACTTTATGTTTACACAAGAGTTGCAAAGGTAGCCTAACCCGTCCCAACCTGCGCTCTACCCGCTGTGCCCATGCTACCAGCCAGCGCGGCCGTGTGAGATTGCCAAAATTAAAAACTGATAAAAGTACCTGCCGTTATAAAGCTCTTTATGTAGAGAGCCTTTGATCCCTTCCTGCCTTGTCAGGGCCCACCAGGATCCTCGGGGCTGGGGTGAGGTGAGTACAGACAAGGACCTGCCACTGATGAGTGGAACGTACTTTCAAATATGAAGAAGCAGTGGAAGTCCTCCTCCTCATCTCTGACATTTTACTCCAGAGTTGTTTGCTTTTAACTTTTTAGAAAGTGGTTAGATCGGCTGATCAGCAAAACCTGCAGGAGTGGGGATAGAGGGAGAACGGAGGAAGCTCTGGACGCCAGATCCCTGGAGGCTGAGGCTCCAGGGAGCACAGTGGGGAGGCTGCTGGCTCTGCTGAAGGCCTGTCGCTGGCCATGGAGTCAGGCCGCATCCACTCCCAGGAGCGCTTAGGCCCAGGGGTCCCTGTGAGCGCTGTTAGGCATGGACACAGCCCATGGCCACCGCGAAGGCTACCGACTCCCGGAGCGATTCTCGGGGCACCTGGGCCCATTTTACAGGTCAGGCACCAGTCTGGCTTGAGGCCCCCCAGCCACCCCTTCTCTGGCTTGGCTCAGTCTTGGTCCGACCCAGTCCCTGCCCTGCCCCTCCGCTGCACACCCTCTGCTGAGCACCAGCCCTGTTCAGGCTCCTCTTTGTGTCTCTGGTTTTTCCTATCCCTTCCTCGACAAAAGAGGTGCTTGATGTTTTACCGAGCATGAGGTTCCTAAATTGGCCAAGGGTCCCAGCGTCCTTCCTGCCTCTTGGAGCTGAAGCGAGGCCAGCCCTGCCTATGTCTTCCCTTCTGAGCAGGAGTGGGCGACCTCTGCTAGGAGGCACCCGAGGACACTTAGTTACTAGGGGGAGAAATTAAAACAGTGTATCAGAGGCTCTTAGAAAAGAAAGGCTCCGTGCCAGCACTGCTCAGCAGGCAGGCGGGTAGGGCAGGCTGGCAGGACTCGGGAGGACTCAGGAAGCCATGGCGGGCCAGAGGGGCCGGAGCCCACGCCCTCCTGGGAGTCAGCTGCTCGATTCGGGTTCTGCTACTCAGGTTTGTCTTTGGAATGGTGAAGCACCATATGGACATGGGCCTGATTCATGTTCTCAAAATAAATATCCATGCTTTTTTTAGGAGGAAAACTTCTGGAATCCAGAATGTTGTTTTTGCTCTAAAAACCTAACCCACACTAGCATCTTGGGGGGATTATGGCTGCTCCCCAAACCCAGGGACACGGCGGCCACAGCAGTGAGGCTGGAGGCGCGTTTGCCCTTCAGGAGCTAAGATGGGTCCTGACCTGTCAGCAGGTCTCCTGGAAGAGCACACTGTACTGGTGGCTGGAGAATTCGGCCCCGGGGACGTCCAGCCCAAAATCATAACACGCTTCTCTGTGACCAAGATCCAGGCCAGGCCCCTGCTCCGCTGGGCACCCCCCCCCCGGGGGGCAGTGAAGGGGGAGGGCAGGACTGATGGCAGAATGCGCGGGCCGGAAGCACACCGGCCTTTGAAGGATGACTGTGGGCACTGAGGATGGACCAGGCCCAGCGCTCCAGGGGAAGGGGCCTCCAGGGACCTGGCAGTATATGGGAGGCCATCTACACCTGGAGAAACTCAAAGAAACAGAAAAGCCTTGGCAAGCTGTCACTGTTTTCTTGGCTGTACGGCGTGCAGGGTCTTCGCCCCCGCTCCAGGGATGAAACCCTTGCGCCTGCAGTGGAGGTGCTGAGTCCTAACCCCTGGGACACCAGGGAAATCCCAAGATGCCATTTAAACGGCCCTGTCTCGTTAGAGGTCACTCAGAGTTAGAAACGAGGGGTGTCCCCATTCTAAGAGTCGTGTCCGACTCTGTGCGACCCCATGGACTGCAGCCCACCAGGCCCCTCTGTCCTTGGGATTCTCCAGGCAGAAGACTGGAGTGGGCCGCCGTGCAGTCACCTGTTTAAAGGCAGGGCTTGGTGAAGGCCGTCTGGCGGTCTCTGCCCAGATCATCGGGAGTTGTGCTTCTGCCTCGAAAGGGGCCCAGGGCTCTGAAGTTGAGCTACCAGGGCTAAAAGAGAAGGTCCCACATTTAAGGCTCCTTTAAATACAGAGAAGACTTGGGTTAAGACACGGAGACAGATTTGAGGCCTGCAGGCAGGGAGCGCTTTCCTTCCTGCTTGAGGCTGGGGTACCCCCCCAGCCAGCCCCCCACCCCCAGGACACACCGCCCGGTGTGGCTTGCGGCTTCCCAGGCACTGTGAGCTGGGAGAGTCTAAGCAGGAGGCGTGCAGAGCCCGGGCCTGATCAGGGGGCCGGTGGGGGTCCTCCTCCTCCTGGACCACCCCCGCCCAAACCCTTCCAGCCCTGTTAGTTCTCAAACCGACCGAGTCGTGGTCCGAAAGGTATAAATGTTTCCTGGCCCAGTTACTGCTTCCTTTTCAGACCTGGCCAGGGGCCCTGAGAGGGTCGGGAAAGCCTCCCGCCCCGTAGGCACTCAGGACCCAGTCTGTCCCGCTGGCTCCCGGCTCATCTGCACTTGCAGGTGGGGACACACACTTCCTATACTGTGTGTGGTGCTTCCTGTATTGTGACTCGAGTTGTATTTGGCAGTGACCCTGAGGAAGATGCATATTCACAGCATCTCCAGTCCTGCCCATGTCGTAGCTCCCCGTGGATGGTCAGTCAGTCGCTTAGTCGTAACCGCCTCTTTGTGACCCCATGACCCGCAGCACGCCAGGCCCCCTGTCCGTCACCACCTCCCAGAGCTTGCTCAAACCCATGTCCATTGAGTCGGTGATGCCATCCAACCGTCTCATCCTCTGTCGTCCCCTTCTCCTCCTGCCCTCAATCTTTCCCAGCATCAGGGTCTTTGCCAATGAGTCAGCTCTTCGCATCAGGTGGCCAAAGTATTGGAGTTTCAGCTTCAGCATCAGTCCTTCCAATGAACACCCAGGACTGATCTCCTTTAGGATGGACTGGTTGGATCTCCTTGCAGTCCAAGGGACTCTCAAGCGTCTTCTCCAACAGCACAGTTCAGAAGCATCACTTCTCCGGTGCTGGGCTTTCCCTATGGATGCAGGGCTGTGTTTTTGCCCCTCAGAACTGTGCAAGGAGCTTCGGGCCTTGAGTCTGCACACAGACCCTTCGCTGTCACACTGCTGTGTGCCAGCATGTTCTCGCTCACAAGGCTTCTATTCTGGCCTTGGGGAGCTGGCTGGGGCTCCTGGGAGCACTGAATGACGGTGTAGAGGCTCCTGGTTTAGTCCCCATACTTTCCAACTTGTAACACTGTGAGTGACGTTTACCAAGAGTGGTTTTGGTTCTTTCTTTGGTACATGCCTCAAAATAGTTCTCTTTACAATCTTAGTTTATATGGAATGGTTTTTAAATTGTGAATGGATGTGAAATTTTTCCAAACTTTTTTTTTTGGCATCCATTGAGATAAATAGAACACCTGGCGGTAAATTTCTCCAATGTCAGATCGTCTTGCAGTCCTGTGATGAAGTCGCCTTAGCTGTAGAGCCCTGTAACAGGGCCAGGCCCCGGTCGGTCAGTGTCGCAGGACGTTTGCACCTCGGTTTCTTTGAAGAAACTTAGTAAGTTCCATTCTTGCTTTTCTTCTTTGGCTGGGCTGCAGGACTTGCAGGGTCTGTTCCCCAACCACGGATTGAACCTGAGCCCCGGCAGTGAAAGTGCTGACCCCCCAGGCAGGGGTTTGGGGTCAGGTTAAGTCACATGAAACGGTGGGAAGGTGCTTCCTCTTTCTCTTCCCTGAAAGCAGTCTCACCAGGTTGGAACAGCTCCTCTCTGGAGGTGCAGTCGGCTTCTCCAGGGGAGATCTTTGCTATCACTGTGTGTATTGGAGGAGGAGAATTTTTACCCGTAACTTGATTTCTTTTGTGTTGACAGGATTATTCAGCTTTTCTATTTCTTCATGAGTCATATTTTTAAACTTTTTTCCAGGAATTATTCTGTGTGGTTCACGTCTTCAGCTATGTTGACTTAAACCGACCACGGCGCCTGTTCCTGTGAGTCGTGCCCACAGAGGACGCCGCCCGTGTGCGTCTCCGGCAGCTGGCTGAGCTGACAGCAGCACGTCCGCCTTGTTGACCCTCCACAGGGGACCTGTGTTCCCTTTTCTCTTTCCTTAGTTTTCTTCCCTATTTCTTTCCTTTCTTATGTTTTCTTGGGGTTGTTTTCCTGTCACTTCTCAACGTTTTTAAAGATGGGTGTTTAGCTCATTGATCCCACCTGTCTTCTAACATCCATCTGTAAGAGTCTGCGTCTCCTTTAAGTTGTGATAATTATTTTTGTTTGAAAGTGAGAGTCACTCAGTCATGTCCAACTCTGCGACCCCATGGACTATACGGTCCAGGAAATTCTCCAGGCCAGAACACTGGAGTGGGTAGCCTTTCCGTTCTCCAGGGGACCTTTCCAACCCAGGGGTCAAACCCAGGTCTCCCACATTGCAGGTGGATTCTTCACCAGCTGAGCCACAAGGGAAGCCCAAGAATACTGCATTGCAGGTGGATTCTTTACCAACTAAGCTATCAGGGAAGCCCATTTTATTGTTCAAAATATTTTTTAATTTCCATTATTCTTAGACACATGGGCATATAGAAGCATATTTCCCAAATTCTGAGCACATGAGAGCTTTTCTCCATTTCTTTACTGACTTCTGGTTTGTGTTGTGGTCTGAGAACATGCTGAGTTCAGCCCTCGATGTGTTGAGATGTGCTGCTAGTCACGTTCTCTGAGTGAGTGTGTGTGGTAAATGAGCGGGGGTCTCTGGTCCTCAGACGGTTTGCTACATGTGTTTTAGTTCCAGTTTCTTCATCAAAATGAAGTATATCTGCCCTCATTCGTATTGCTCTACCAGTTAGTGGAAAAGGCAGTAGAATATATATTGTATACTTATATACTATGTAATTATATGTAGTGTACTAAAATATATAAACCATTATGTACACTATGTTTATATACTACAGTCACTAGTCCTATTTTGATTATAAATTCATCTCAAAGTTTTTCCAGTTTTTGGCTTACACATTTTGAGACTGTTATGAAGTAACAAGATTTACACTTCTACTTATCTCCCTGCTATTTCATCTAATGGAGTTTTTCCATTAAGTGTTATTTAAGGGAAAGATGAGCATATTTAGTAGTTTTCTATTATTTTAACGCCTCTTTCTCTCCATGCACTACTCCAGCTTTCCTGTTGCTTTTGACTAAAATGTATCCGGCTGTCAGTTTCAGGCGCACCGCAGGGACACGCAGTGTGTGTGTTCCTTGTGTCTCAGATTCCTCTCCCGTTGGTTATCACGGAGTGTCCAGTGCAGCTCCCTGGGCTACACGGGCGGCGTCGGTCCCGTTGACTGTTTTATATGTAGCCATGTGTGTGTGTTAACCCCAAACTCCCAACGTATCCCTCCCCTGCCTACCTCTCCCCTTTGGGAACCATAAGTCTGTTTTCTGAGTTGGTTTCTGTTTTATAAACTAGTTCACTTGTATCAATTTTTAGATTCCACCTATAAGTGGTATCTTACATTTGTCTTTATAACTTTGCTTAATGTGACAATCTCTAGGTCAGTTCACGCTGCTGCCAATGGCATTATCATGAAAGACATGTGCGTATATGTATGTACGTACGTGTGTATATATGCTCACAGACACCCCCCACATCATCATCACCCACTCCCTGTCAGAGGACACTCGGCTGCTTCCATTCTTGGCTGCTGCTCACAGCGCCGATGTGAGCGCTGGGCTGCATGTATCCCTTTGAATTAGTTTTCTGCGGACACCCGGTAACCGTATGTTTAGCACTTTGTAGGAAACCTCCGCACTGCCCACAGTGGCTGCAGCAGTCCGCGTCCCCAGCGACAGCCTGGCTCCCCCGCCCCGTCTCGGGACGTGCTGTTGCTGTGGTTCTGATCTGCATTTCTCTGCTGTAGCGTCTTTCCGTGAATCACGTACATCAGCACGTAATTGTGACCACAGGTCTGTGTTGCTACCGTCCAGGTTCCAGCTTTCTCTTGTTCTTTCTGTGCCTTAATTTAAGGTGTGTGTCTTGGAAGCAGCATCGAGATAAAGTTTGTTTTCTGTCTAGTCTGAAACCTTCGACTCAACCTTCGAGTCCCCTTGCGTCCCACCTGAAATGTCTGGGTTTCCATCTAGCTTGGTTAGGCTGCTTGCTCTTCCCCAGCACGTTCCCTCCTTCCTCACCTCCCTGCACACGTTTGGAAGTGAGACACCTGCTCTTCTTGTTTGTACAGATGTTTCATTAGAAACTACATGTATCCTTCATTTACCAGGATGTACCTTTACTCCACACGCGCAGCTGCCTTTTGGACACCGCCCCGACCATGCCTCCACCTTGTTCTCTTGCTCACCTGTCGAGAGCACATCTCAGCACTCCGGGAGGCGGTGCTCCCTGCCCTCCTGCACACGTAGCCTCTTCACTCAGCACCCTGCCTTCGTGGGGAGTCTGGAGTTGGGACCTGAGTAGGCTTTCCTTTCATTTCTGTCTGAAGCACATCCTTGAATCTCCTCCAGTGACACTTTGCTGAAGTCAAGCTGCTTGTCTGCAAACGTCAGGTCCCGAGGTCCGGGGCAACATTCCCACTGCTGAGTCCCGGGAGAACAAGGCTGCCCTTCAGGGCCTCAGGGGTGCCTCCCCCCCACCTCCGCCTTCTGCTGATGGACTCGGGAGGTCGCTCTGTTGAAAGGTGACCTTCCCTTCCCTTCTGGTGGCTTCTCGGACATCCCTGCGTTGGTTCTGCAGCCTCACTATTACGCGATATTACGTGTGGCTTTCTTTGCACTTACCCACCTCGGGTCCGTTGGAGATCAGTCTGCACTGTGTCCTTGAGTTCTGGCAGCTCCGCGTCTCCTCTCGCGCCTCCTTCCGGGGTCCTCAGACACGCCTGCGCTTTTGGCGTCGGATCCAGTGTCACTGCCAAGTGCAGCGGCATGCAGACCGTTGCCCACGTTCTCTTCTAGGAGTTGCCCAGTTCTAGTTTACGTCTGGGCCTGGCCCCAGACGCACTGCTGTATGTGGCGTCATCCTTTTCACAGGCCGCTCTCTTGTCTTCCTGGCACATTTGTTGGAAAGGCTCTGTCCTTTCCACGTGGAACAGTCTTGGCCTCCTTGTTAAAAATCATGTGACTGTGCATGTGAGGGTGTGTTTCTGGATCGATAGGTAATTTCCTAGAGACCAGTACGGGACCCACCACACATGCACAGGCATCGTGGTGCTTGGAGCCACGGTTCCATTATTCGGGCAGGGTGGGCCCAGCGCTCCTGGCATCTCTCAGATGGGAACTTTGTGGGCTGCTGTCTCTTCCACGTGTCCTGAAGCCAGAGGACAGAAGACGTATTTGAGCTACTGTTTTCTCAAATTATTTATGTGTGAAAGTAGTTCACCGGCCACTCCCAACTAAATGGAGAGTGCTGAGCCACGGTCAGGTATTCACCTTCTTCTTACGTACAATTACTAGTAAAGAATTAGATCTCTAACGGACTGCACTTGCCCCGTCTCTACGACAGGCGTCCGGAGCCAGGCGCGTCCTGTGTGGCTCTCTCTCTGTGACCCTCTGCTGTGTGTTGACAGGTGGTGGCGTTTCTCTCACCCCCGCGGTGTGGACGGAGCCACACGCCCTCCGAACAACAACGGCTCTGGCGTGCATCTTTCAGTGTTTGTTCTGTTGGAGAGCCCAGCAGAGCTGCCGCTCCTCCCACGCCAGCCCTGAGCTGAGCCAGGAGTGCCCCGCGATGGTGAAGGTGACCAAGTCCAAAACTTTCCAAGCGTATCTGCCCAGCTGCCACCGAACCTACAGCTGTGTCCACTGCAGGGCCCACCTGGCCAATCACGACGAGCTGATCTCCAAGGCAAGTGTCTGCTCGCGAAATGAGGGGCCACAGAGGAGGAGCTCGGAGCCTGCCAGGCGTGCTGGCCTTGCCTGCCTGCAGCCCCGTGGGCAGCGCTGTGGGAAGCCGTGTGTGAGTGTGCAGCCGCGCTGTGGTCTTGGCTGTGACTCTGCCCCCGGGCGGGTCCAGGGGTCGGCTGCCGGGTTTGCACACACACCCTCCACCTGAGCAAACTGAGGCCTGGGCCGCGGGCCGCTTGGCTTCCAGGGCCAGGAGCTCATTCCTGGGTGATAGGCAAGGACCAGAAGGTTCTGACCCGTTTGCATTCCTGGTTATTTTTGAGGTCTGTCCGCCCACTGGGTCCCTTGAGCCTTGTACCTGGGTGACGAGTCCCCGTCCTAGTGTTCCCTCCAGCTCCCATGGCCGTGCAGCTGGGACTGGCTGGCGGTTGGAGATGCACAGATGCCCTGTTCTGCCTCCTTGGTCGTCCTGGAACGAGTGACCGTGCTCCGAGCTTTCCTCCCAGAAAGGGGCTGCGGCTTTCTTGTAGTTCCCATGGAAAGGCACGGCTTTCTTGTAGTTCCCATGGAAAGGCACGGAAACTGCCCCGTGCCCCCCCCCCCCCCCACCCCCCCCGCCCCGTCTACTGGAGGCTGGCATGGGCTGTCCTGGGCACAGGCTCACGGGCGCTCTGCCCGGCGGCCCCTCCACTCTCCCCCAGGGCAGGGCTCGCATCACTCAGCTCTGACAGCGACCGGCCCTCTGACACCTCTTCCTTCTCTGCAGTCCTTTCAGGGAAGTCAGGGACGAGCCTACCTCTTCAACTCAGTGTGAGTACTGTGCCGCTGGGGCCGCCCAGGGCTGGAGCAGCGTCGGCTCTTCTTGGAGGCCGGGGGGTGCCCCCAGCTGGGGTCTATCTTCATTTCCCTGGAGACAGCAAACTCTGGGTGCCTCCTCACCACCTGTGGCATCCTGGGTTCTCAGGGGGGAAGCCAGAAATTGTGCCTTCTCTTCCGAGGGGCAAGGGACAGCTGGGGAGTCAGGGAGGCACCCCTGGGTCCCAGGAGCAGCCGGTGGGTGGAAAAGTGGGCCCGGCCCTGCGAGGGTGCTAGCTCCTGCCCCGCGAGGATGCTAGCTCCTGCCCCCCGCAGGGTGAACGTGGGCTGCGGCCCCGCGGAGGAGCGTGTCCTGCTCACCGGCCTGCACGCTGTGGCCGACATCTACTGCGAGAACTGCAAGACCACGCTTGGGTGGAAATACGTGAGTCACCATGGAGACAGCGGGCCAAAAACAGGATGGGTGCCGACCGTCAAGGAAGGTCCACGGGCCGGGGGCGGGGAGGCTGCGCCCACCGCACGGGTGACCACTGGCTGGGCGTGGGCAGAGGCCTGTGGATGTGACTCTGTGGTCATGCTCACAGCTGACCCACCTGGCGTGCTTGGCCCCCACTCCAGGACCCGCCTGGGCCCATCATGGAGGGCAGGGGGGTGGTGAGGAAGACAGGCTCCCTGCACCAGCGTGCCCCGCCCCACCCCAGCTTCTCTCCGCCACTTGTGACCCTAGTCCCAGGAACGAGGTTTGTGCTGACCGTCCCTTCTAGACCGCCCCGCCGGTCCCTGCTCAGCACACAGCATCACCACAGCCCCCGCCCCCGACGCCCGGTCCCCAGCACAGCGGCCTCTCCTTGGCCACAGACAGCACCACACAGGCCGTGCCGGGAGACATGACCCTATCCTTCCTTCCTTCGCCATGTGTAGAAAGAAGTTGAAAAACCAAACGGATTCTATTCTGAAACTCCTCTCTCTCTCTTCAAGGAGCACGCCTTTGAAAGCAGTCAGAAGTATAAAGAAGGAAAATTTATCATCGAGCTTGCTCACATGATCAAAGACAATGGCTGGGAGTAAAGTGGACTTCCTGTTCCCCCTTGAACGTGACTGAGACGGTCAACGTCAAGGAGCTGAGGAGCGTCCGAGGGCGGGTGACCCCCCCGGCCAGCCCCCTGGGTGAGGCAGCCCCCGCAAGCTGTGTCCTCTTCACGCACATGGTTGTTTCTGAAATGTTCCAATGACCTGTTTCTAATTTCTCAAGATCCAGAGAAAGACTTAACCGACTGATGACTTGTCCATCTAGTCCATACATTCTGTAACCAGTGCTTCTGAGGTGGTTTGGCTGTGTTCTGTTGTTTTGATGGAACCAGACTGAGTCCCCGGGGACCCCAAGGCGGCCTCTCTGGAGCGCCAGCCCTGCTCGTGTCTGAAGGGCGGGCCCCCTCCTCGCTGGCTCCCGGACTGCCTCGTGGCGGCTCTGCACGCAGGCCACCCAGGGCAGTGCTCTGCCAGGGACCTCCCTGACGGCCGCCAGCCTGCACCCAGGCTGCTGCTTAGCCTTGTTCAAGAGCGAAGGGCGCCGCTGGGAACACTTTAGATGAGCTAGGAAGAGAGAAACGTGTCTGATGGAACACCCTGTTTGTTTGAGCCAGTAGCTTCCTTATCTAGAAGGCGAGTGAGCGAGTGGTCAGCAGACACGACCGCGGGCCCATGCACAGGCCCTGAGTGGCTGGCCCGCAGAGTTCAAGCTGATCACACTGGGCTGAAGGAAAGTGGACTTCCTTTTCTACTCTGATGTACTTGCAGAAAAAGAATTATTTTTCCTATATCTGAAAGAGGCCAGAACAGGATAAACTTCCAAATTAAGATCCGCCACTGTGTTCACGTTTTCCACAGGAAGTTCCAGTTGCAAGCCAGGTGTACGCTCTGGTTGCTCGGGGGCCCCCGCCTGCCCTGGTTCTGCTCAAGTGCCCACGCGCTGGGCCTTTGCAGGGCTGGGCTGCGTGTGGCTTCTGGCCAGTCTGCAGAGAGTGGAGGCCAAAGGTCCTCTGGCCAGTGAGCCTGGCCTGAGACGCCCAGGACCCCGGCCCCACCATCTCATGGCCACCAACTGGAGACCAGCCTGGAGCCCCAGCTGGTGCTCTTGGCTCAGGGCAGCTGCCTATGGGCGCCCTCTCAGCCACAGCCTGGACCATGGGGAGTCCTAGGCTCCCCCACCCCAGGGTGCTGGGTCATCCACGAGGGTGCCCAGCAGCCACCTCCTGGCAGAGCCCCGGGGCCTGGTGCTTCGAGCCCCTTGAAGGCCCAGTGGGCACCCGCCTTGAGGGCTGAGTCCGAATCCCTGAGTGCCAGCCTGAGCTGGCGGCCAGGCGCTCCTCCAGCAGGTGCTTCTGGACGTCGAGCCGCCGCCTGCGGTTCCCGTGTCCACTGCATTCACATGTGGAGCGTGTATTCTGGGCTGTCTCTGGGGGCGCGGCAGCCTTCCTCCCCGTGGCGCGGGATGGCTTCTAAGCTGATGCCAGCCAAGGCTCTCAGCTACTTTCCTTGTGGGTCTTCTGCAAAACCAGAGCTCCTTTTGAAACCAAACAAACTGACCGTGAGCAACTTCAAGGACCGACACTCCTGAGGCCACAGCCAGACGTGCGGGTCAAGTGCTGGGACGCTCCCCTTTAAGTTCCTACACGGCTATCACTCCACGACTTTTATTTAAATTATTTAAGATATTTTTTCCTTGGGAAGAGTGGGAGGTGACGCCAGGATTATAAATGTTTAAGTCCACTACATAGTGTTCTCTGCACGTTTCCTTTAGAAATGGGGTTTAGCTCTGGCTGTTTTATAAGTATATATATATATATATATATATAGTATTTTTATACCTTAATGCTTACTCTTGATGGTATCTGTCAGCTATTAGGAGGGACCAAAAATGGGAATTGTTTCAAAAGTCGTTTACTTTACCTGATGCCCTCACCAGGGACTTACACAATCTGAATGTTTTTTAACATCTAGAGAAGTACAATTTCAGCTCCAAAATGACTTAAGAGACGTAAACCATCCCTCACCAGAGGCCCTGGGCAGGCCCATCCCCTCTGTGGAGCTGTGGGTCTGCAGCCTGGGGTGGCTGGCCTTCCGTCAGGGCAGGTGGGCCTGGCTGCTGGAGAGATGGACAGGCGGCCAGGCCAGCCCAAAGGCATGCTCCCCAAGCAGCACTGCCCGTGTCTGGCCCTCCATGCTCTGTCTGCATGAGCTTCCAAAATAAAGCTTCCAACGTTTGCTGCCTCCTGGTTAGTAGCATCAACGGTCTGGTCAGGTAGTGAGGGGCCCACGCTGGCGGCCTCCAGAGCTGCTGCGGGCGGGCACCCCCACTCCACGAGCCTCAGGCAAGCGCCTTGCACATCTCCTCCCACATGACCCCGGCTCACGGGGACAGAGCTGCTCAGCGGTTCCCAGCCAAGGCGGCGCTGGTGCCGGGTCCTGAAGACTGAGGGAGGGCAGCGTGGCTGCAGGCATGGGGTAGGACAGTCCCTGTGGAGCCCAGACCCCGGAGCAGTCCCGGCGGGCCTCGAGCGGGGGAGAGGCCACCGTACATGTGGAGCTGTGGGCCCAGGCCCAGCAGCAGAGATGGGGAGGAGCTACAGGGCCTTCTGGAAGACAGCGGGTTGCACTCGCTGCCGGGAGGCTTTGGGTGAGGAGAGACGGGACAGAAGTGGGCACAGAGCCTGGCAGGGGGGTCAGCCATGCTGACCTGGGGGCTCAGTGCTGAGAGTGGGCGAGGACTGCAGGGAGGCTGTGGGCCTCCCAGTGTGAGCGGACATGGTCCTGGGAGGCAGCGGTCCTGAGCACCTGTGGTGCTTCTGGAAGCTGAGGGGGTGTGTCCAGGGGGAGGGCTGCGGGGAGGCAGCACGGGAAGGGCGGGCCCTGCGGCCCCTCAGCGGGGAGAGGGCCCCCCGAGCAGGTCGCTGGTCAGTGCGAGCACAAGGCTGGGTCCCCAGGGAAGGGCCCCCCGCCAGCCCCGGCCAGGACAGCGGGAGCCGCGGGCTTCACCTCCTGAGAGCAGAGGGAACAACCTGGGGCTGGGTGGGCCCAATGAACCCGAGGCAGAAAAAGTTTCTGGACAAAACATCGAGGCTCTGCCCCCCGAGTCAGAAGGTCTGGACTGAGATCCCAGGTGACCACTGGCTGAAGGACCACACCAAGTGGACCGGCCACCCTGAGGTGACAGGCGGGGGGTGTGGGGGTCAGAGGCAGCCCTTCCTCTCTGGAAGTCCGAGATGCGGAGACAGGGCTGGGCCAGGCCACCCGCCCACGGAGGGAGCCAGGAGGGGACTCGGGCAGCAGAGGGAGCTTTATTGAAGGGCAGACGGTCGACGCTGCGCGCCCAGCCCCGAGCCCCTACCGGCTCCAGGGCAGCGGCCGGCCGCTACCACGAGCTGAAGTCCCCGAAGCCTCGGCCGGGCTGCTTCTTGGCCACGGGCGCGGCTGCACTGCTGGACGGCGGCTCCTCCGCCACCCGCTTCCTGCGGACACAGCGGACACAAGCTGCCGCGTGCATGCGGCCCCAGCGAGAACCCCCGCACGCCCCGGAGCCGCACGGGCCCAACCTCCCAGCTGTCTCCCAGTGGACACTGCGGTCCTGGAGCCTCCGTCTGACCCCCACCCACCGGCTCTGACCCCGGGACGCGGGGCGTGGGCACCGGGGGAACTCACGTGACTGCCGGGCTGATGTACTTGCCCACGCCCTGGCGGTATGCCTGGGGGCCCTGGCTCCCCTGGGAGGGCTGGCTGCTCTTGGCCGTGCTCTCGGGGGCCGCCGCCTCCAGCTGTGTCTTCCTGCGCTCCTCGGCGATCTGTGGGGGCCGAGTGGAGGCGGGCTTGAGCGCTGGCCCAGGCGGGGCTCCTGGGACAGAAACAGGCCAGCTGCGGGCACAGCTGTCCCCCCAGCCCCTCCTCACCTGAGCGTCGGCCTCTTCATAGGGGTCCACGAACACGACGGTGGAGTCAATGCGGATCTCCTCCTGGTGGGGGAGGTGGGCGTGAGGAGGCACCCACCCAGCTCCGAGCCCAAGGGGAAGACCTCTGCTCTAGGGCACAGACCTTAGGGCGGTCAGTTTTGGGGTCACTCTCCACGTTCTCCATGGCCGTCAGCGTGTCAAAGCCCCCAACAACCCTGCAGCAGAGCAATGGGGTGCCTGAGAACATGCCCGGCGCGGGCACCCCTGCAGGCCGGGGCAGACTGTGAGCGGACTGATAGGCCCATCCACGCACACAATGTCTGCAGATGACTCGGCACTAAGAGCGAACGCCGAGCCTTGGACAAGAGGTGGAGAGACCGGCCGCAGCCCAGCGCTGAGCTTCACTCTGGACTGCGGAGGGAGGGCCTGCCGGGGGCAGGTCTCAGGGCCAAGGGTCACCCCCCCGCCACCTACGCACAGACGGGACAAGGGGGCACAGGCCCGACCCGGGCGGGGGGGGG
>SNSB01003875.1:206525-261398 GCA_012922965.1 Capreolus pygargus | reverse complement strand
TTGCTCTGCTGCAGGGTTGTTGGGGGCTTTGACACGCTGACGGCCATGGAGAACGTGGAGAGTGACCCCAACAACCCTGCAGCAGAGCAACGGGGCGCCTGAGAACATGCCCGGCGCGGGCACCCCTGCAGGCCGGGGCAGACTGTGAGCGGACTGATAGGCCTTTTTTTTTTTTTTTTTTTTTTTGATGACTCGGCACTAAGAGCGAACGCCGACCCTTGGACAAGAGGTGGAGAGACCGGCCGCAGCCCAGCGCTGAGCTTCACTCTGGACTGCGGAGGGAGGGCCTGCCGGGGGCAGGTCTCAGGGCCAAGGGTCACCCCCCCCGCCACCTACGCACAGACGGGACAAGGGGGCACAGGCCCGACCCGGGCGGGGGGGGGGAGCGGGGGGGCGGGGGGCCTCCACACACACACACACACACACACACACACACAGAGACCCTGCCCGGCGCCCCCCCACCCCCCCCCCCCCACACACACACACCACACACACAGACCCTGCCCGGCGCCTCACCGCCCGAAGATGGTGTGCTTCTTGTCCAAGTAAGCGCAGGAGCGGAAAGTGATGAAGCTGGGGAAGGAAGGGGTGGTCAGGGACAGCCCACGCGTCCCCACCCGCCTGCCTCAGCCCCCCAGGCCAAGCTCCCACGTGGAACGGGGCACCATCAAGTCTCAGCCGAGACTGACACACGGACATGGCAGAGAGGCTGACCCCCAGGGCTGCACCCACAGCCTGCAGGAGGAAAACACGTAACCCGTGACAGACGTCCCAGAACACGCAAACTCTGAAACCTCGCCTGGAAAGGCAGGCCCGAGAGCCGGATCAGGCGACAACACCGTCACCGGCCCTGTGAGCCCAACCTGGGGGGGGCAGAGTCTACCCCCCTCGAACCGAGAACGCGAGCATCCACAAAGCCTCGGCTCTCTCAGATAAGGGTCCAGATGTATGCCACTCAGCAAACGCGCTCCCTACCACCTAGATGGACACAGCAGTTTTCTCACAAGCGACCACCACTCCAGGATGAGGGAAGGAAAGCTCCACTTCCAGTCTGTCACAAACTACAAAACCCTCCAGGGGCAGCCGTCTGCAGGAAGGCAGGGCACCCATGAGCAGGAACCATGAAGTCACGTTAAAAAGGCAGAAGACGCCCTCGGAAAGCCAAGGCATGTCCCCACATGGAAGCTCTCACGCTGCCTGACCCTCTAAAACACACGTCACACAGCTCTGACTGGACCGACGTCCACGTCGGAGGATAAGCAACCCAGCAGAGGAGACAGCGCAGGGACCACGCCGGGGACGCGCTGCAGGCCCCGTGGACGCTGGCGCAGGAGGGTAGCCCGCAGCCCCTCCTCGTGGGCGGTGGGCGGTGCCTCTTCTGTGGGATGCTCCCCAGGGGCCCCGCTGGGGGAGGTACAGAGAAAAGCCCCAGGAACAAGTCACCCGGGTCACTGGACAGGGCCCGTCCTGCTCCACTGGTGCCTAAGACTGCCAGGGGCCAACAAGCCACGCCAGGCCGATGGGCACCCTCACCATTGGGCAGCGGCAAGGCCCCATCCACCCACGGAGGGGCAGCTCCCAGACGCTGGACCACACACATACTGCGCCCCACAGCCTCCCAGACACACATGGAGGCACGCCGGGACCCCGCACGCGTCGGGCTCCAGAGCAGCCCCGGGCACACACCCGCCACCTTCCCCGGGACTGGAACGTCTGGGAAAAGCATCTAGAATATACCTAAGCAGTTCAGTGTTTTAAACTCCTCCTTCACAAGGACTGCAGGGGGGAAGCAGCGGGTAAGGCCGTGGTGCAGGCCTGCTGCAGCAGCCCCAGGTGCCCCCCACCTCCTGCTGACAATGTCAGCCTTCAGCAGGCAACAGCCCGAGTGCGGGGCGGCCCCTTGGCTCGACAGATGCAGGTGGGCACGACCTTCAGGGCGAAGCCGACAGGGAGCCTGCCCCCATCAACTCACAACTGAGACTTGTTGGTGTTGGGCCCCGAGTTGGCCATGCTGAGCACGCCGCGGCCCGTGTGCGAGAGGTTGGGCCGGAATTCATCTCTGAAGGGCTTCCCCCAGCACGACTCCCCACCTGGAAGAGAAGAGGCCGGGGCAGCAGGATGACCGCGACCCGGGCAGCCCAGAAACCTCGCCACCCCAGGGCCCCCACACCCAGATGCCCATGGACCCCCAGCCCCAGGGCCTCAGAAAACTCCACAAGGGAGGGTGGGCCGGCCCAAGCAACCAGCAGGCTGGGGGGGCTTTGGAGGAGCAGCACAGAGCTCGACCCCCGCCACTGGGCCCCTAGGTCTGCTGCCCCGGGGGGCAGGCGCCTGGAGGCCCGAGCAGGCCTCGCCACAGTGCAGAACAAGGAAACGGGAGCTGGAGGCCGTAGGCTGTGGCTCTGGGGGCCCCCACGCCCCTCCCCACACGGCCCATGGTGCAGCCATCGCTCCTGGGGGACCGGCGCCAGCACCCACCTGTGCCGGTGCCCGTCGGGTCGCCTCCCTGGATCTGTAGAAAGAGCACGCCAGTGAGGAGCCACACTCTGAGCCCCCACCTGCCTGCCTGCATCCCCAGCTGCTGCTGGAGACAACGGGGTCTCCCCGGTCTCCCCCACAAGCTCGATGTGGCCAGCTGGGCTGGGGCCCGAGAAGACCCCTGGGGACCAGGGGTTCACCCACCGAAGGGTCAGCACCCACCATGGGGAGGACTCCGCCCACGGGTGCAGGGTAGCCAATGTCAGCGGCACTCACCACAAAGTTGCGGATGGACCGGTGGAAAACGGTGCCGTCGTAATACTGCTTCTTGCAGAGCTTGATGAAGTTCTCGCAGGTTTTTGGGGTCTGAAATAAAGCAAGGGCTCCAGTGAGGCGCACGGAGCCCTCGATGGTGGGAAGGGCTCCCGGGGCCCACAGCCAGGCCCTGGACTGGTGGGCGCAGCGAGCCTGAGCACCCGAGGCTGCGCAGAGCTGCGGGGGGGGCACCCACACACCAGGTCACAGTGCAGCTCCAGGTTGAGGTCGCCCAGGCTGGTGTGCAGACGCACGTAGCCCTTCTTCTTCACGAACTGGTAGCGCAGCTCGTCCTCGTCGATGGCCGCTACGAGGAGACGCCTGAGCTGCCCGTCTGCCCTGGGTCGGGGGCCCGGGGGGAGAGCGGGCACTGGGGGCTGACAAGGGGAGGGGAGGAGGGGCTGGGGGGCTGTGGGCCCTGACCACCCAAGGCCAGCAGAGGGCGCTGGGGCCTAGGCGGGGCAGCCCCCCAGCCAGCCTCCACAGACGCTGCCCTCCCAGACACAAGCCCACTTTCGAAAGGGCACATCACCGCCTGACTACTGGTGAGCCACCGGCAAGCCCACAGAGCCGAGGTGGGTAGGGGGATGCCCGTGGCCAGCCACTGCAGACAGGGAGTGGGGGCCAGGCTCTACCTGCTTCATGCGTGGTCTCGGGAACCATGGCAGTGGACGTGAAGGAGGCACTGACCCTCCCAGTGGAGTAGTGGGCCTGCGGCGAAACCAGACTGGTGGTCAGTGTGGGGGCCACCCCTCTGCCCTGGGCCTGCCCGTCACCTCCCTCCACCACCCCTGGGCGTCGGGGGGCCTCCTGGATGGACAGTACGCCCAGCCCATGCCAGTCTCTCCCACAGGGCCCTGGGAGAGCTGCGGCCCTTGGCTTCAACTGTGCTGAAGGCCTGGCTGCCAAGCCTCGTGTTAAGTGAGACCTGGAAAAGCACGTGAGGCAGAGTGTGGGTGCCTCTGGGGATCAGAGCACCAGGCACTTGTTTCCTCCCATCAGAAGAAAATGCATCCGAATACTAGGAGCCGCAGTGTCACAGGAAATCGTGAACACACCCTCGTCTTTAGCACACCTGGCTTCCTGGACAACCGTTTAAAGCGGGTCTCCCAGCCCCAGGCCCCCAGGCCCTGCCTGGCATGGGGCGGGGGAAGCTGAGGGGCCGACAGGCCAGGGCACGAGTGGCAGTGCCCTCACGGCCAACTGGGGCCCAGGGCCAAGCACAAGGCCAGGGGTGGGACGTGCAGGTGAGGGCTGGGAGGCAGGCACCCTGGGACCATCTGTCCCCCCGGCAGCTCGGCACCCCGGGTCACTCTGGCTCCGCGCGGCCACGCCTACCCTCACCCCAGGCTGCTGTGTGGCGAGGAACCCCGGAGGCTGCCGGCAGCCCCCTGCCCAGCACCACGCTCCGGGAGTGCCGCCAGGTGGGGAGCGGGCCCCTACTCACGGCGTTCAGCTGGTCCACCTTTGCCCTCTCGGGGACCCTCATGGTGGCCGCCAGCACCGCGTCCCCTTTGAACTCCTTGTAGAGCTCCTGCAGCGTCTCCCGCGTCTCCGTGTTCGTGTTTCTCAAATAGTACGACGGGTCCTGTTTGGCCTTCTCTGCATCTAGGAGACGGCGTGGTGGTCCTAAGACCAGCCGAGACCCAGCGCCGTCCCCAGACGCCGTGAGGGGACTGGGGGCCAGAGCCACTGAGAGCCCAGCCGGCCATGAGGCCAGGGCAACCGGCACCCCCGTCCATCACAGCCTCCAGGTCACGACAGCCCCGGGGAAGCCCGTGGTGGGAGCAGGGGCGAGGCCACCACCCTGACCCAAACCCAGGGTCACAGACCCACATCACGCTCCCCACCCTCCAGGGCCCGCCTGCCCCCTGGCGGCCAGCACACACAGCCCAGGCCAGCCCTGCAGTGAGAAACGGACCATCTCTGAGGGGCGCAGAGAGGGTGACCCAGGCCCCAGGGACCCAGGAAAGTAAGCAGCCCTGTGGGGCCTGCACACGCTCAGGCCCCGGGGCCCTGATGAGCCGGCAGAGGACGGTGGCACGGCAGCTCACGACATGCAAGGCCCATGCAGGCGGGCTGGGACCCCCAGACTCTGGTGAGGGGCGGGGAGAATCCCCCAGGAGCGCTGGCTCTGCCACCCCAAGCCCCTCACCCCTGGGCAGCTGGGCTGTATGTACCTGGGTCAATTATCTTCATGTTATTCTTAATGTGGAAGAAGTTGGAGACATTGAACTTGTCCAAGTTGGTGGGATCCTACGGCACACAGAACGCGTGTGGCAGTGAGCCCGGCACGTCCTGGGCCACGCAGCTGTTGGGCAGGCGGCGGCAGCAGCAGCCGGCAGGGCCCGGGCTTGGGGAGAGGCCGCGGGGTCGGCAGGGGCGGGCGGGGCTGGGGCCGCAAACCCGCATCGCAGCTGCATGCCTTCTCCCCGCCCAGAGCCAACCAGCACCCCCAGCTGTGAGCGCAGGACACGGGGTGCCTACCTCCACCCTCCCACCACCTGCCGCCCCCTGCAGTCAGCTGCCAGGCGGACCCCACAGTCTGTCCGGGGCCAGAGAGCACACCCTGGGGGAGGGCCGTGCACTGGCCTCAGATCATAACGGGGCGAGCCACAGGAGGACCCAGGCCCCCCGATTTTCTGCAGTTGTGACTCTCATGAGCCCACTCAGGCTCTCGGGACACCTCGAGGCATGCTCCAGCCGGCCCTGGGTCCTGAGCACCTGCCCCAGCCCTCAGGCTTGAAAACAGGGCAGCCTCGACTTGGAGGCGCTCCAGGAGCAAAGATGAGTCGGGGGTGGCCCCTGTGGGGAGCCGGAAGGCCCAGACTGCAGCGGCGGCCTGTGCAGAGGCCCAGGGTGACACACGGCCGGGAGGGGCTCTGCTGGGCCACGCAGGCAGGGAGCCAGGAGGGCACAGCGGGGCGGGGACCCCCACCTGCAGGGTGATGATGTCCTGTCGGCAGAAGGGCTCGTCGGTCAGCAGGTCTCGGAAGTTCTTGGCCTTGATGTTCAGCTGCTCCACCGCCTACAACCAGGAGGAAGGCCGCGGTCACGGTGCCCCCCGCGCTCCGCAGCTCAGAGACCACCCGGGAGGGGGAAAGGGCAAAGGAGGGGACCAGAGTGGCCGCAGGAAGCCCACCCCTGCGCTCCCAGGGCAGGGCCTGGAGCTGGGCTCCCTCCAGGGTCTCTGCGGCCCCGCGGGGCCCGGGAACGAGGACCCACTCAGCAGACAGAGCTGCCTGGCCCAGGCCTGGAGGCCACAGGCAGGCCGCCACCCTTGGGTGCCCTAGTGGCTCTTAGCTCGTGACCTCCAGGGGCCCAGGCCCCCCGCCGGCGTCCCCATCAGGGCTTGTGACGACCCACCTCGTGGGCGTAGACGTTGCCGGTGGTCCTGATGGCAACGATGTGGCTGCTGTTGGTGAACACGCTGAAGAGCACCGGGCAGTGGTACTTTCCTGGGGAGGGCGGGGCAGGGTTAGAGAGGGGGCGGAGTTAGAGAGGGGCGGGGCTAGAGGGGCGGGGCAGGGGTAGAGAGAGGGAGTGGAGTGGGGGTGTGGGGTCAGAGAGGGAGCAAAAACCCCGAGGGGCTGCCCAAGCCCCTCCTCTGAGAGCGGGAACTCCGCCCCCTGCGGGACCGCCCCCGGCAGCGTCAGCCTCAGCCCCAGCGTCAGCCTCAGCCCCAACGCCAGCCTCGCCTCGGGGACCAGCCTGTCTCGCCACCCACCTGCTGCCCCTTAGACCTATCAGCCCCACACACCCCACGGCAGTCCCTCTCTCAGACCCGGCCCCATGCCCACACCTCCTGCGCCCCTCCTTGCCCCGCTGCACCCCACCCACCCACCAGGGCAGCCGGGGAGCCCGTGCAAGCCAATCCCCACAAGGACACTGCAGCAAGGGGGACACGTAGAGATGAGAGACCTGGAGCTGTATGAATTTTAAGAACCCTGACCTCAAAACTGCAAACGATAATTACAACAGCATTCTGGAAACTGGACCACTGGCTGGATATCTAACACTACAGAATTCATACTAACTTTCTAGGTGTGATGAGGGTGGTCTCGTTTCTTAGGTGCTCAGCTTTTAGAGACACACTCAAATGCTTAAGCGTGAACCGGCACGAAGGCAACGACACTGCGGGGTGGGAGCACAGATAAACTCAGACGCCCGGACAGGCCGGAGCAAAGCTGGGGCTGGAGACCAGCGGCACACCAACTCCTCCCTCTCGACCCTGAAATCCTCAACTAAGATGCAAGGCCAAGAGGGCGCTCTCTAGATCAAGGGTGGTAAAGAATGTAAAAAGGCACAGTTGAGGGGGACTTCCTGGGGGTTCAGTGGCTAAGACTCCGTGCTCCCAATACAGTTCAATCCCTGGTCCGGGAACTAGATGCCACATGCTGCAACTAAGGCATGGCGCAGCCAAATAATTTTAAAAAACCAAGTTGGGTCAGATCTTCCTTGCTGGAATCTCCGAGCCCTCCTGTGGCTGTCCAGGGCCTGAGACACTGCTGCGCTCCCCGCCTCAGCTGACCCCGGACCCCAGCCCCTGCCCCCGCTGTGCTCACACCGTGCAAGTTAACAGCGGACCCCGCGCCACAGGGCCTGTCACGGCAGGACCTCTGCCTGGAACGCTCTCCCCACAGGGCCCCCTCACGCCCGCCTGTCCGCAGACTCCCTCTCGAACCCTGTCAGCCAGCCCCGAGCCCCTCTCCCTCGGCCCACTTCACCTCTGATCCCAGGACCTGCCGCGTCTGACCCAGCACAGTGACCTCATTTCCAAAGCCCCCTCCCTCTCATCTCAGGAGAGGCCTGGCCCGTCCTATCTGCATGCGGCAGGCGGGCACTCAGTGAACGCTTGTGAAGGAGCCGCTCTTGGAGCGGGGAGCTCCCCGGCGCTGAGACTGTCCAGACCACCGAGGCCAGCTGCACCTGCTGGGGGCTGGCCAGCCTCCACGCATTCCCCTGGAACCCACCCGCCAGCAAGCTCTGACTCCGCCCTCCACCAGGGCACCTGCACCCACCCAGGCCCATAGTGAACTGAGAACATAATGGACAAGGTCAGTGCCCATGGAGGTTGCCTCAACACACAGGTGTCCGGCCAACAAGAACAGTGGAGGGCACGCAGGGGTGCAGAGCAAGACCCCAGGACTGGGCCGGGGCGTATGATCAACGCTGAGCTGAGCAGAAAGAGCCCACGAGCCCCCGCCGCCACACCCAGCTGCCCACCTAGGCCGCACCCTGAGCAGCTCCATCTCCAGTGACACCTGGACCAGAGCCACGGCTGGGCAGGGCCTGTGCCCCCGGGGGCCCAGCTCAGCCCACACCACCCAAGTGCCCCGCAGTGAGGGCTCATCCCCATTCCCAGCTTTAAACCACCTGGGCCTCTAGGAAGACAGCACAATTTTTTGAGAAATTGAAAGCAAGCGTCTGGCCTGCTCAGAAGAGAACAAGAACTTGGTGAGAGGTGGGGCCGCGGGTCCCTCGGGCCACTCCTCGAGCCGTCTGGAAAGGATCAGTCACCTTCACTGTTCTTCGCAAAGTTCAACTTGATCAGGGACCTTCCATCCAATTTCTGGAAGAAGCAGAATTAATAAAAATAAACAAGCAACTAGTGTGAAGAGGTGCCGAGGCCACCAGGTCGGTGCAGCAGGCAACAGCTCACTTGGGCTTAACTGCCACCTGGTCTCCCGCCCAGAACAAGGCCAAGGCCCCCTCCGGGCCCGCAAGGCTGCAGCTGTGACCCGCCCCACCCGCCCCACCCTGCCCGTCCCCGGGTCTCTGCGGCACTGGCTCTGCTCCCTGGTACCCCCAGGTCCCCGTCCTCCTCCGGGGCTGTGCCCCGGCCTCTGGTCCTGCTCCGCTGCAGAGCCAGCCCCACACTGCAGCGCTAACACCCCCCTGTGCATGAACTGCGGATGCCCCGTGAGGGAACAGAGAGCAGCTGGCAGAGCAGAACCGGGCCCAGGCCTGTGAAAGGTGTGCAGGGCTGCAGCGGGAGGAACTGATCCCGCGTTCTCCACCACACGGCACGCACGGCACATCAGCAGCGGGGAGCTAGCTTCCACAGAGCCCGTAAGGAGCACTGCCCAAAGAGATGGGACGCCTAGCGCTTCCGAGGGTCTGGGACCCGAATCCCCTTCACACCCACCAGCAGGATCCTGGAATGCTTCGACTCCTCCAGGGCAACATGCCAGGAGCTACCAGGCCAAAAACGCAGCCCCAGGGCCGGCAGGCTGGGGGCCACTGCACATGCGCCCGGCCAGCGTTGCTAACGGCAGAGGATGCCAAGGCCCGCAGTGCCACAACAGGAAGGTGCCACCGTGACCCACACATGGGCACGTGGGGGCACAGTGCATCAAGGACAGACGTGGGAAGGAAGGGGCCCCACGCGCACACGTGTGTGTGTGTGTGACACGAGAGCGCTCACCGACCTCACCGAAGCTCTGCAGAGCCACCTACCTCTCCGTTGCTGGGGTTGGTCCCGTACTTCTTAAGCCAAGGAACGATGTTCCTGAAGGAAGAGACGAAGTGTGTCAGTGTCAGACAGCAGTGGGCCAGAGCCGGGGGCTGGGATGGGGGGCGGCTGCCCGGGGGGCTGGGGAGCTGCTCCGCCTTCACTCTCCACCTCACTCTCCACCTCATCACAGGAACGAGGGTGTCTCTGGCCACACAGGCGTCAGTGGCCGCTCTCACTGTGCCTGCGGATCATGGATCTGGGACCACCCTCTCAGTGTGGCCTCTACCAGACTCCCACTAACGCCTCCCGGCAAAAAGGGGCCCAGACTGACAGCGCTGGGCCCAGGCGCCGAGGTTACAGCCCATCTTCCCTCCACTCTGAACTGCTTTCCACGTTTTCTGAAACGAGACTGAGCCGCAAGGAAACAACAGAAGCCTGCTTCCGCTGGAACACAGACGGAGCGCGAGAAAGGCAGGCACCTTGACTACGGCTCTGCCTTCATGACGTGAAAGCTACACAGCTCGCCAACGTTCCGACAGCTAGGGGCTGTGAACCAGAACGCTGGGGGCCCCCAGGCAGAGGTCAGAGCAGTGCTGCCCCTCCCACCCCGAGAGGCCCACCCAGGGCTCTGGAGGCCGCGGGACCGCAGGGTGGCCCTGCCCGCAGCCCACACCCTCCCACAGCCCTGTCCCAGGTGGGTGCCAGCAATCTCATCACATCTGTCAGCTTGGAAGTCAAGGGAAAACTCACAGCAAGTCAAAGACGACGCCGTCGGGGGTGCACACCGGATAGGTGAAGGGCTGCAGAGAGAGGCTGAGGGACGAGAGTCACCCTGAGCCCCGCCCTCCCCCACCCCAGAGGCCCTCGCTGCGCGGCGGGCTCTGCTCCTGCACGCGACGCCTGGGAAGCTCTGATGCAGCGAGGCGCGGGTCGCCTGGTGAAGGGTCTGCTCAGGAGAAGCGGTGCCCGGGTGGGGGTGGCCGGGCCTGGGGTTTCCATCAGGAGCCCTCAAGGGCCCTTCTGCCCCGGCTTGTTTGTGCCTCTGTCTCCCAGGTGTCAGGCGGGGGGGTCAGGCAGGTGAAGCCCTCACTCCACGGGGGCCCTCCAGGAGCCCCCTGGACGTCCCTGCCCCCTCACTGCCCCGTGCCATCTGGTTGACCAGCCTGACTGTGGTGCCAGGGTCACCAGGAGAGCCTGGCCAGCTCTCAAGGATCACCCTGACCTACTGACTCAGAACCTGGTCAGGGGACAGTGTCGGGGGGCGGTATGCTGTGCAGACACACGTGTGCAGGACAGAGCTGACCACAGTTCAAACTTGGGGAAACTCGGGCCCAAGGGGATCACCAGACCTGCCCACTCCCCCAGCCCAATGAGGGAAGAGGCCTTTGACCGGCTCCGCAGCAGTGTCCCCCCCTGCCCCAACAGTGAAAGGGGGCGGGGGGGGCCACGTAGCACAAATATTACTGCTGCTGCTGCTACTTAGACTCAGGACCAAAAGGAAAGCAAGACAGCCCAGAGCTCAGAGCCAAACCACTTCCTGGACGGGACACCTGGGCCTGGGAGCTCAGCCCTCCCAGCACGGACCCTCTGGGCTGTGCGGGCGGCCTTAGGACAGAGAACACCTGCCTTGAGAGGTGAGCACCAGGCTAAAGACAGGGCCCTGGTCAGAAAGCCACCCAGCTCTTTCCACTGCTGGGTCCTTCCTCTGGCCCCAGAAGAGCCGAGTGGGGGACGCAGACAGAAGCCACCCCGGCATCTCTGGGGATCAGATTCACTGTCACACAGGGGAGTACTCCAGAGTACTCGAGTGAGAGAGGGGAAGCTCTCCCAACTCTTACCTGCAGTGGTCGAAAGGCAGACGACGAAAATTTGTTTGTGGGACATCTGTGTGAGATGAAAACAAAGGTTGGGGAAAATAATTATTCTGTAAAGAATTTCACAAATGGGCTCCAACAAGTGGACTACATTTTAAGAAAAAGTGCATGTTGGGACTTCCATGGTGGTGCAGCAGCTAAGACTTCATGTTCCCAATGCAGGGGGGGACCCGCATTCCAACCCTGGTTGGGAAGCTAGATCCCACATTCCACAACTAAGACCCAGCACAGCCAAGTAAATAAGAAAATTTTAAACAAATACATAAACAAATAAAAATTAAAAGTGCATGTAAGTCACAAGAACGAAACATAACAGCACGAGGCTACAGTCAATAACATCCTAGTAACTGTGTGTGGTGACAGATGGTTACTAGACCTATTTTGGGTTTTTCTTTGCAAAGTACAGAAACATCAGATTACGGTGTTGTACACCTGGAAGAAATAGAGTGTTGTAGCTCCACTATACTTTAATAAGAACAGTAAACCCTGCTTAAAAAAAAAAAAAAGAAAATGTTGACGTAAATTACGTAGTGCAAAAATTGCTGTGGCCTAAAACAGACAGAGCCAAAACATGGGGTACACCAAGAAAGAGTTTAGAGAAAAAGCACAGATCACAGGTAGGAGCCTCCCACAGCACAACCCCAGCTAACCCCTGGCTGTGGGCCCCTCCTGGCTCTGCCTTCCCAGTAGACCAGGCCAGCAGCAAGGGGGAGGGTGCTCTTCTGACTGCAGCCATGACAGCGTCGGGTACTGCCATTCTTTGTATTACTAACTGGATAGACAAGACATTATTTTAACCTATGTTTAAAAAAAATCACCAAAAAAAAAAATCACCAAAATTTAAAAAAAGAAAAAAAAAGGCACCTCCCTTGTAGTTCAGGGGTTAAGAATCCACCTGCCAATGCAGGAGACACAGGTTCGACCCCTAGTCTGGGAAGATCTGACATACCGCGGGGCTACTAAACCCATGCACCCAACTCCTGAGCCCCAGCCCCACAGTGAGAGTAGCCCCCACTCGCAGCAGCTAGGGAACGCCCACTCGCAGCAACAGATCCATCACAGCCAAGGGGAAACCACCACCAAGATTAAACATCGCCTCCAATATTCAGTGTGCCTCCTCTTCTGTGAGCTGCGTCCTCAGCTCATCTGTCCACTACAGTTTCCATCTTCTTGTTAATTGTTCACTTTCACAGGCTCACTCTACAGGGAAGACACCATACTTTAACTACACCCACAGACTCAAAGGGAACGGAAGGATTTCACGTCTTACCTGGTTTCTTGCCACCATAGAAGTGAGTGTATTCAGCACAGGTGATGTACCTGAAGAGAGAGAGAACCTTACTACTTCCCCTTTCATAAAGAAGACAGAGTCTCTGGAAATAAACCAATGACCTAATCACTTCGCTCATTTGGCAAATACTTATTAAACACCTACTACGTGTCAGACACATTGTGATAAACAGAACACAGATACGGGCAATACACAAACCAGTAAGCAAACCCAAACAGCCCTCCTGTGCAGATGAGCTCAATTTAACAGTAGGGTTAACGGTGAGAAGCGGCTGGCCACATGAAGACCTGGGGGGGAGAGCTTTCCAGGTAGAGGGACCTCGCATGCCTGGGGGTGGGGGCTGCTGAGGAAGGAGACTTGGCGCATGGGCGCGTCACCAAGGTCCCCACTGGCTGTGGGAGGACTCTGGAGTGGCTTCAGGCAGGATGGAGGCGCTGCGGGGTTCTGACAGGGTCCTGAGTCCTCAAAGCGTGACTCTGGCTGCGCTGTGCAGAGGCTCAGGCAGAAGGCAGCAGAAACTGATCAAAGAGCGACTGCAAAGATCCAAGACGGAGCTGGCAGAAACTCCACCTGAGCACATGGGTGGATCAGCCAGACGCGGTCAGCTCCTGGACGTGCCAGCAGGACTCACTGAGGGCCAGGAGCCAGAGGGAAGCTCCCAGGCTTCGGACCCCAGTGAAGGAGCCAGGGTGTGACCGCTGAGAGGGGAAAACGGGGGGGAGAGCAGGCTCCAGTGCTGACAGTGAACGAGTCCCTCTGTGCTTTTCGATGCAGGGGGTGCAGGTTCCATGCCTGCTGGAGGAGCTAAGACACTGTATGCCTTGCCGCCAAAAAACCAAAACATAAATCAGAAGCAATCCTGGTACAAATTCAACAAAAATGCTAAAAAAAAAAAAAAAGAAGAAAAGTTAAAAAAAAAAAGTCCCTTCCAAGAGCAAAAAGTTCCTTTCACAGCGGGGCTCACTCACTGAACTCCACAAGCCCATTTGGAGCTTCCAGGGGCGGTGCTGTAAGCCAGGCTGGAGCCATCACCCGAGGAACGTAAAACAAACAGGAAGCGTAGGGAGGAGACCTAGGAGGTCTGGGAAGGCGAGGACCCAGCAGAGGGAACCCAGAGAGAGCCCCCTCTGAAGAAACCCGAAAACAGCCGTGTCCCAGACACCGAGGAAGGGCTCCAGAGGGAGAGAGGTGGTCAGGTGCGCCCTACGAAGCAAGGACGGAGAGCTGACCCCCGAATGGAGCCCCACCGAAGTTAAGGGATCCCAACAGGAGCAATGTGGGCAGACCCTGACTGAAGTGGGGTCAAAGGGAAAGCGGAAAATTGCCAGGTCGACACAGATCTTCCTCATCTCGTCAGTCAGTTCAGTTGCTCAGTCGTGTCTGACTCTTTGCGACCCCAAGGACTGCAGCATGCACCAGGCCTCCCTGTCCATCACCAACTGCCGGACTTTACTCAAACTCATGTCCACTGGGTCGGTGATGCCATCCCACCATCTCATCCTCTGTCGTCCCCTTCTCCTGCCTCCAATCTTTCCCAGCATCAGGGTCTTTTCCAAGGAGTCAGTTCTTCCCATCAGGTGGCCAAAGTATTGGAGCTTCAGCTTCAGTATCAGTCCTTCCAATGAATATTCAGAACTGATTTCGTTTAGGATGGACTGGTTGGATCTCCTTGCATCAAGGGACTCTCAAGAGTCTTCTCCAACGCCAGTTCAAAAGCATCCATTCTTCGGAACTCAGCTTTCTGTATAGTCCAACTCTCACATCCATACATGACTACTGGAAAAACCATCGGAGAAGACTCTTGGAAAACACTCTTGAGAGTCCCTTGGACAGCAAGGAAATCCAACCAGTCCATCCTAAAGGAAAGTAGTCCTGAATAGCGTCTCACTGTTAAGAAAATCAAAGAAACTCGACTGCAGCTGGGGGGCCCAAGTGGGCTTAACTGGAAGATGCTGGAGCTCGGGAGCGCATCGGGGGGCGGGGGACGAGACCGCGCCCGAGGAGACCCGCCAGAGAAGAGCTGGCGAGCCTGAGAAGCCGAGCGGACTGGACCCCAGAGACCCGCGCCTGAGGGGGGCGCCCCGCGACGGAGCGCGGAAGTTTCCGGCGAAGCGGCGTCGAAGGGGCGGAGAGAATGGGAGCCCGGAGGCCAGAGCCCGATGGGGACTCCCTGTGGAGAACCGCGGAGGTTTCCGGCGAAGCGGCGTCGAAGGGGCGGAGAGGACGGGGCCGACCCGCAGACCCGCGCCTGAGGGGGCGCCCGCGGGGGACCGCGGAGGCTTCCGGGGAAGCAGCGTCTAGAGGAGCTCGGGGGCGGGGCGCGGGGCGAACAAGCCCGCTCCCGGCGGCGGCGGCTGCGGCTCAACTCACATCTTGTCCTTCTGGTGCTGCCGCTTCCCCATGGCGACGGCAGGCTCAGCTAGTGCAGAAAACAGATGAAAAATACACCTCAGGCCGCGGCGTCTCGGCAGAACTCCGTAACTACTTCCGGGTCCCGCTGACCCACCCCGGAAGCGAGCGCTGGGCACGCCGGGAACTGCGGTCCCTGGTTGCGCGCCCCTACCCCGAGCGCCCGCCCGCCGGGCCTGGAGGCTTCCTGCGCTCTGAGGCTGAGGGAGTCTCGGCGTTGAAGCCTCTTCGTCCCTGCACTTCTCTCTGCACCGCATAGCTAGCGTGCCTGCCTGGCCCCAGCTCACGCCATCCCCTCCCAAACCCGCCCTGGTCTGACCTGGCTTCTCAGGTCTTCCGCGCGGAGCCCCTAAGGCCCCCGGGCCTCGGCCCCATCTCTGCCCCAGGCCGACACCTCCAGATGGACACCCACACTCGCTATCCGCCCTCTCACCGCTCACCCGGACCCCACGCCCTGCAGGCCCTCTGCTGGGCGACCCAGTGGCAGGTAGCCATCGAGCCCTTAGATCCAAAGCCCTCACGATCCCCTCGGCCTCTTCCCTCCGCCAGACCACCGCGTTGGGGTGCCCCGGGCCAATCCTCAGACCTCTTTCTGCACTCAAGCACTGGGTGATCTCACCCGGGCTCATGGCTTTAAACGCCTGTGTCCCTTGCTTCCCAACACTAAATGGCGAGCACTCCTGACTCCTGCCCTCTAATCGGGCACCCAGTGAACTCGAATTCAACATGTCTGCTAAAGCAGAAGAGGGAGAAAACCTGACAGGCAAGGCAGATCAGGTTTTCAGGGGTTTCGAAAAGGGCAGCTCACGAGATCCTACCCATGACAAGGTCACAAGGAGAAAGCCTGACAGGCAAGGCAGATTAGGTTTTCAGGGATTCCTGCCCCTGGCGCTCACCTTAAAGATGATATCTGTCTTTCTGATGCCTGCCTCAGTAGACTACTCCCTAATTTCTGTGACACAGGCAGAAGGCCTTCCCCGATCTCTTCCCAAATAATAAATTTAGAACTTTAATCAACAAGTTTCCCAGGTGGTGGTATTTTATGAGATTATCCGGGGTGAAAGGAGTGTTTTAAACTCCTTTGTTGGTATTTTAGTTTGGCAAATGCGTTTATGCCCTTGGTACTAATATGCATGATTGCTCATAATACCCTAATCATAAAATAGCATAAAGAACCTGATCATATAAAGGCCCTAACAGACATAGAGCCCTTAGGGGAGTGAGGAAGTCCTATTAGAAAACATAAGAAAAATTATTCTAAAGGTGGTTATTGGGTTGACGTTTGCTTGCTGTGTTTTTGCTCTTAATGTGCTAAGGTTGTGTTATAGAAACCATTGTTAATATAAAGATCTAGAGAAATAACTTAGCCGTAGTGCGGTAACGAGATGGTTGTTAATTGTCAGCCAGAAGTGCTAGGCAGAAGCTGCCTCACTGAAGCTGCAGAGTCTTGTGGGGTAAACTTAGATAAACGCAACTGACAACTCCTGCAGAAGGATTAATTTTTGTGTTAACAAGGTTATGCTTCTACTCTGTACTGTTGCCCTATGAGACTGCCACCTTTCAGTTAAGGTCACCAGAGAAACAGACAATAGGTTTACATTCACCTGACCTGCATAAAATGTTAATAGGCCCCAAGGCCAGAAGATAATGTACAAGACCCTCATAAACAAAGAAGTATGCAGAAAACACCCTGGTTTAGTGAAGGACAAGCTGATGTAATGTTAAACTATCTTCCCCTCAGAAATGTACTAATTCAGGGTATAAAAGCTACGGTAAAAAATAAAGCATTGCCAGACTCTGCCAGACTCGGCTGCACCCCCCGTCGGTCACTCTCTCTCTCTCTCTAGTCATTCTGAGACTTGGCCCTATCAAGGCTGGTCTCATGCATCTTCTCTCTCTCTCGCCGACGCCGTTCATCCTGAGGGTACCCCCTGGATCCTGCCGAGGCTGGACCCCAGCACAGCCAGTCACCCCACACAGCTCCATCTTAATTCCCTCAAGGGCTTGTCAACACTTGTAATCCTGTGCTAATCTATCTGTGTGCTGGCTTACCACACACGTGCATACAAACTCTCTCTCTCTCTCTCTCTCTGCAGGGTGAGACATAACTTCCCTAAGAGCCAGGATCCCAACTACTTGTCTGCTATCTCCAAGCACAAGCAAGGTGTGTGCATGCTCTGTGCTGTCGCTTCGGTTGTGTCTGACTCTTTTCAACCCCATGGACTGTAGCCCGCCAGGCTCCTGTCTATGGGGCTCTCTAGGCAAGAATACTGGAGTGGGTTGCCATGCCCTCATCTAGGGCATCTGCCCAATCCAAGGATGGAACCGGTGTCCCTTGCGTCTCCTGCATTGACAGGCAGGTTCTTTACCACCAGTGCCACCTGGGAAGCCCCAAGCAAGGTGCAGGGCATACCTAAGGGCTCAAGAAACATCTACTCTACCCGCCAGCATCATCGGGCACTTCGTGAGGACTCACATCCCACGTGCAGGTTGATTTTAAGGTCAGCGTGCAAGGTGATCAGAGTCACATGTCTTTGAAACTCTTTAGGGAGGCGCCAAGTTGGAAACCGACTCACTGGCTCATTGTCATCCAATGGGGGGAACAGACCACTGTTTCTAACGTTTGTGTTTGGGGGCCAGGCATAGCGAAAACTGGTAGTCTTGTAACTCAGTGGGATCAAGTGAGGCCCAAAGGGGTCACAGAGTCACTCCAGCGCAGGCAGCTCCCCTCACCCACTGCTCTTTGAGAGTGCCCAGGGCTGAGATCCTGGGTCAGGCGCAGGTGAGGGCATGGCTGTGGGAAGACACCAGCAGGGAATTTATTCATCCTCTGGCCGTGGTCTGCACAGAAGAGGTGACTGGTCCCTTTGGTGGGGCACGGACTCTGTGCTGCCAGGGTCATTCTCTGAGTCATCTTTGGGTCTGGGCACAGGCTGGAACTTGAGCAGGACAGGCGGGGTGAAGATGGAAGCCTTCAGAGACGAGGACGGCACCTCCTCGGGGGCGGCAGGGCAACTACAGACTGAGGTCCTGTGCAGGAGACACAGAAGA
Source organism: Capreolus pygargus (assembly GCA_012922965.1). Classification (NCBI taxonomy): domain Eukaryota; kingdom Metazoa; phylum Chordata; class Mammalia; order Artiodactyla; family Cervidae; genus Capreolus; species Capreolus pygargus. Next base: position 243,523 of record SNSB01003875.1, on the reverse strand, counting down.
CATGGGTTTGGATTCAGGAGGCGCACGGAGGGCCAGCAGAGGAACACACCACGGAACCCAGGCCGTGTGATGGTCTCGCTACGTTCCTGCCGCTGGAAACCCCTCGTGTGGGGTGTTTGCTCAAAGCTGTCCATCGCAGCAATGTTTGTGACTGTGTAAACCCGGAGACGATCCAAAGAGCCATCAGGGCAAGCTGCCGTGTGAGCCTACCTTGATTTACAAAAGCAACCAATGTATTGGGACTCTTGTATTTTATGTATTCATTTCTGTATTGTGAACTTTTTCCCATAGAATATGCTCTGCTTTTGTAAACTTTTAAAAAACAAAAACAACCCATTTTTGGTGATGGCACCAGGAGGCAGCACAGCTTGCTCAGAGCAGCACGTGACAAGATGCGGAGAACTATCCCCACTGAGGGGAGATTTCAGCACACGAGAGTAGTTGAGTGAATGATGCTCCATCCACACAATGGGGTGGGTATCCTGCATTTATTACTGGTGAGTTTCTAGGCTTTGGGGGGTATTGGGTTTGTTTGTTTGTTTTTGCCACACCAGGCAGCTTGTGGGATTAGTTCCCTGAACCAGGCTTTGACCCTGGGCCCTGCAGTACCGAATCCTAACCACTGGACCACCAGGAATTCCCGGCACTGGTATTATTTTAAATGGGTGAATTATATGCCATGTGAATAATACCTAAAAAAATCTGTTTAAAAACAAACAAAAAAGCCCTCTAACGTAATGAAGCTGCAATCTCAACACTCAATGACATGGGAAATACTTCACAAAAAAAGCTAATTTAAAATAAAAGAAAACCACACATTCAGGAAACACCTGATTTGCAGAACCATGTATAGATCGATCCCAGGGCTGCCCCCAGCGGATGGAATCGCTGCCTTTATGCTGGGCCCCGGGCAGTTTGGTTCCGCTTTCCCACCATTACAAGCACTAGGAAGGGGCAGCCGCTCTCCAGCTTTAGGGTCCCCAATGACATTAGGGCACCTCCTGGAAGTGGGAGGGGCCGTCACCCTGCACTTCCTCCCAGGGCACACTCACCAGGGGAAGTGGAGCTTGTGCGCATTGTTCCTGGTCAAGTACGAGAAGTGGAAGCCCCCAGGATTGAGGACCAGGGGGGTCAGGTCGACCATGTGGCTGCAAGACAGGGTGAAGCAGGGGGCTCAGCCTCAGTGTGGGGGGCATGGGCCGTGCATGAGCGGATGAGGGGAAGGGAGCACTCCGGATGCAGGAGGAACACCTGAGAGGGAGGACTGGATCCCGGATGGGCCAGAGAAGAGCAGGTTCCCCTAAGCCCTTCTGTAGTTTGATTGGGGTCCCGAATAAATCCTCCCACCTCTTTGGGTTTGATGACAAGCAAGTCCAGTTTAATTTCACTTCAGACCTCGGATCTTCCACTTTCTCCAGCTGCAGGAAACAAAGGAAACTCGACAAGCTGGGGTCCTCCTTGGGAAGAGAAGCCTCTTCTCCAAAAACTAGGGGGACACTGTGCCTTTCCACCAATCGGCAAGCATGTCAAGTCATGCTGGCGGCTAGCCGGGGCTTGGTGTTAGGGGGACGGGGCCTGGGAGCTTGCAGAGGAGGCCCTGGCCCTGCCTGGGGGCAGGTGACAGGTAAGCAGGAGTCAGGAGCGGCAGCCAAGGAGGAAGGGCGCTGCAGAGGCACTCCGAGGGCAGCCTGGAGGATGGCCCCCGTGAGGAGAGGTGGGTGGCGGGCATCCCCTGGGAGCCCTGAGGTCCAGCCAAGCGCCCTGAGGCCAGGCAGGTGTGGTCCCGTGCATCCCCCACCCAACACTGCCAGCAGAGCAGCCCTCATCATCCACTTGTCTACTGCTGCCTGCAGAGAATGTTCTGGGAGCCTCTCCCATGGGGCCAGAAAATCGCTGGGGTGCTTCTGAGCAGGGTGCAGAGGCTGCCCCTCTGCGGACCACTGACCGATGTGCTGGGCAGCGGAGGGAAGGGGCCAAAGAGCCGGGGCATAGTGTAGACAGCGGGTGGCGGGGCCGCTGTGGAGGCTGTCGCGGAGGCAGGCGGCAGCGGTGGTGTGGGCGGCAGGGCTGGGGGCAGGCACGGGGACGGTGAGCAGTCCTGCAGGATGACCAGCTCCGGCTTCTTCGGTCTCCGCCTCCTCCTCCGCTCCTTGGCCTCTGGGACAGGAGGCGTCTGTGAGCACCCACCCCAGGCCTGGCCAGGCGTGGGAGGGCAGACACAGGCCCACACAGGGCACCGGGAAACCATGCCCAAGGCCACCGTCGACGGGCACCCGCACGCACCACCTCCCTGGCCCCTCGGCCGCCCCACAGGGAAGTCCGAACCACCCAAGGCACAGGCCAGAGCCCCGCCAGGTTGTGCGCCAGGACAGAATCCCAAGGGAAGTGGCAGACTGTCACCACCGAGGTTACCTGCCACCCACATTGGAGTCACCTGTGGTGGAGTCTGCCAGTGCCCCCGAGGGGTGTCCGGGCCCCAGACAGTGAGCCCACTAATGCCACCCAGCCCTGGGCCATCCTGGGGGTGTGCAGAGGGCCCACGGGGAGGAAACCCTGCAGAAGTGAGCTCAGGGAGACACGCGAGGCCTCCCCCCGCCTCTCCCCTGTTCTCATGAGTTTCGGTCTTTCGACGGTTCAAATCTAGAGCCCATCAACATAGTAGGGGTCAACAAGGCCCTCAGGAGAGAATGAGCGCTGCTGGGGGGTGCTGATGGGAGGCTGAGGGCCTGCACCTGGAGCAACCCTGGCCTGAGTCCCCATTCAGCACCACCACTCCTGTGTGGCCCACATATGCTGGGCAACGTCCCTGGGCCTCCATTTCCTCTTCTATAAAACAGGAAAAAAAATAAAAATAAAAATAGAACAGGGCGGGCCGGCGCAGCGCGCGGTGGGCTCACCCTGGGAGTAGAGGTGCACGCGGTGGATGCGTCTCTTCAGCTGTTCCAAGCGCTGGTGCATCTCCAGGGCGCCCATGCTGTTACAGCAGTTCAGCTCCCCCTGGACCGCACACGACGCCTTGGCCTGCGAGGGCCGCAGGCGAGGCAGGGTGGAGGAAGCCAGATGCTTGAGCCGCCGCCTTTGGGAAGCCCCCACCCCGCCGCCCACGCCGGGGCGGGGGTGGGGACGCCGGCGCCCCCCACCCGTGGCCGCCCCGACCTGCCGCACCCAGAGGAAGGAGAGGAGCCCGCGCCGCTCGCACTCGGCCTGCTTGCCCTTGCGCACCACGCGCTCGGCCAGCGCCGGGTTGCGGTCGAGACTGCGGAAGAGGCGGCGCAGCGCGCGCTCCGTGTAGGTCGCCGCCTGCCTCTCAAAGTCCTCCTCGGAGATGAGCTCGCAGAAGGTCACAGTCTGGGGGAACTCGCTGTCGAACTCGTCCAGGACCTCCATCCTCGAGGGCTGCGGCGGCTCGGGTGCCTGGGGACCGAGCGGCGGTCGGGGCGGAGTCCCCCGGGTCTGGGCGCGCTCACCCCACCCGCCCCGGGAGACAGGGAAGCCCCCCGAGTCTTGCAGCTCCGCCACCATCCAGGCGGGACTCCCGGGGCCTGAGCGCACCCAGCCCACCCGCCCCGAGGGCCAGAACTCGATTGCCCTTCGGGGCTCGGCCCGGGACGCACCGCTGTCCCCCCGCCACCGCGCGCGTCGCCGCCCGGACCGCTCCCAGGAGACGGCGAGCCCGGCGGCAGCACGTGACAATGCCTGCACTCCGCGCATGCGCCCTCGGGCTTCGACGGGGCCCACCCCGCTCCTGGCCGGCCAACTCTGGCAATCTCTTTGAGACCCTCGGCCCTGGGCTGCCTCCAGGCCCCTCACGTCCTGGCTGCTCCCCTCCTCAGGGTCTGGGGGACCTGAGGGATGTCAATGCCCGGGAGACTTTTCCCTGCCCACAAATCCTGCAGCCCCGAAGTTTCCACCTTCTTTCTGGACTTACCCTCCAGCCTCTGTCCTCTCCAGGAGGGTCTTCACCGTCCCTTCTTGGACATCTTACCCGCTCCTTAGTCTCAGCCCAGAACTGACTGAACCCCAAGTTGCCTGGGATCCAGACCCACATGTACGTGTCCCCGGGCGGGGATGTTTCCTGGGCGCCTTACACTCAGCACATCAGAAACTGGCAGCTTCTTTCCCCCTCCACAACCTGCTTCTCACTTTCCCTCTCCTACCTGGCCAGGGACCAACACCACCATTCATTCTAGTCTCTGATTGGGGGGGGGGGGGTGCTCCCTGGAGTGCTCTGTTTCTTTCCCCTCCCCACACCCTCTCGTGTCAGCCCCAATATCTTTTTCATCTCCTACCACCAAACCTCCAAACCACCAGCCCCAGCTGTCCCCAACACAGGAGGTGGCCTTCACTTCCTCCCACTTTGAGGTCTCCCTCCTCCAAGGAAGGAGAAACTCTGGCCTGTGTTCTTGCCTAGGGCTGCAGACAGACTCAGATACACCTGCCTCCAAATCTCCATTCTGTTTCCTGGCCGGCCACCTGTGACTTAAGGACTTGACTCTAAAATACATAGTATGTGCTTTTTTAATACCAGGACAAGCATCCTCTGAGAGGTCAGGCAGGCCCTTGATTAACATCCCCTTCATGTTTATGCGATACTTCACGCTTTATATGTTTCTTTGGATTTTTAAAGGTATGCCGTGTTGAGCACTGCCAAAAACGAAATGTTTGCTGCTTTCAGGGGCTCCTGGTCTAAAGAGGGCTTCAGCCACAGGTGGAAATGTGATCTAACAGGCCCTGGTCGAGGAACACTGGGTGCCCTGTAGCCCAAGGAAGGCTTTCCTTAGGAGAGCAGAGACCTGAGTTCCCAGCAAAGGCAGGAAACAGCTGCATGGCGCGTTTGGCCATGGGGTATAGAGTCTGCACAGGAGCAAGGGGGGCCTGAGTCAGGTGATCCTGGGGTGGAGGAACCCCAAGGGGTCAGGCCTAGGAGGCAGACGAGCGGGTGTCATTGCCCCTCATCCTACCCAGAGTGCCAGGGCTTCTACCCCAGGGCAGGGGGTGAAGTCACTGTCCCTCTGGGCACAGCCATTGATGAAGGGTACTCCCAAATGCCCCTTCAGACACGAATGGGCCCCCTCTCAAGGAGACAGGCTTGAATGGCTGCCACTGGGCACATGAAAATCTCCTTTGTGTCTGGTCCCGATGCTGAGGGGGCCCTGCAGGCACGCCTGGGGCCAATCTCTGTGGCAGGTCGGCTCCAGTTCCCGAGATTTCAGCTGTGCGGGTGGGGTGCTGGGCATCTCACTGTCCCTCCTGCAGGCTCAGGGCAGCACACGTTCCTGTAAGAGAACAAGTGGGCATGGGTGGAGGGCACGGGGCTCCATTTCCTGAGCCCACCGTCCACCCCAACTAGCACTGCTCCGTGGAGGACCCAGAACATTCTCCCCAGGCATGCCAGGAGGGCCAGGCTCAGGGAACCCCCAGGAAGTCAATGCAGGTGAAGCTGGGTCTGAGCCAGGCCCAGGCAGACCCTTCTGGCAAAGCAGTGGGCCTCTTTGTCCACAGGGTCCTGACCAAACCTTGAGCACTCAGTCTTACCTGGGAGTTGGTTGCAAAGATCTTCTTCAAACCATAGCTTTTCTGAGTCTGCCCCACCCCCTGTCCAGCCACAACCTAGATGGAGAGGTTGGGAGAGAACCTCCCAGCTCTGCCGTTCTGATCCTCCAATGGAGGGCCCACAGGCCCCAGCTCCGCACCTGTGCCTCCTTGCTGGTTAGTGGAGTGAAGCGGCCAGACTCCCTGCCCAGGCGCTGTGGGTGGTGGGCGGGGCCTGACCGATGCCCTTTCATCATTGCACTGCTTCCCAGGGGCGCACAGTAGTGCAACAGGGAAAGAGTGTCAGGCAGGCCTGCCAGCGCCTCTCCCGGTGGTCGGCCTGGATCTGAGACCCGGAATGCAGGCCCACTGGGGCGGGGCCTCTGCCTGGGGGAAGGGTGCCCTCTGACCCCAGAGGCCCAGGCCTGGCCAGGATCTCAAGTTTCCATGGAGAAGAGAGCCCACTGGGCAGGGGGAGGGGAAGGCGTGCAGGTCCGGGGGCCCGGCCTGGGGAAGGGAAGTGGCAGTGTGGGGGAAGGGGTCTCCAAGGCTGGTCCCAGATGCTTTGACAATATCATTGCACTGCTCCTCAAAGCACAGTAGTGCAACCTCGTCAGAGCACCTGCGGCCAGCAGGAGGGACTCCCACCGCCCCCGGTAGACGCAGGGCGGGAAGCAAGCTCAACCCTGGGTGGGTGGGGCTAGGGGTCCATTCCTAGACAGCAGGGCGCGGAAGGAATCTCACCGGGGGGCTGCCGTCCTTGGGGTCCCAGGACCCCCAAGGGAGCCAGATCTTCCCCGGCACCCTCCGGAGAGCCGTGGGTATGCGACCCCAGACAGAGGGGCGGCTCCAGCACCTGAGCGGGAGCGGACCGCGGATAGGGCACACACACAAAGGAGAGGGGCCCGCGCTCCTGTGCGGTCAGAAGCCCGCTGGCGCCTGGGGCGAGGGTGGATACAGCCTCACGACCCTGCGCTCTTGCCCGGCCCGCGCCTCGGAAAAAAGAAGGGTGACCCCCCCTAATTCCGGGCCGGCGCGCCCCCCGCCAACTCAGGCCCCCGTCCCCCAGCTTGGGCCCCTCATTCTGTGCCGGTAGACTCCCTGCCCGGCGGCCCAGAGAGAAGAGGGACGAGGGGACTTCCCGGCCCTCTGTGGTCCCCTGCTCGGAGCGGGACGCCCGGGATGTTGGGCTGCGCCCCTCCACACCACCCCCCCACCCCGGCGGGAGAGGGCCGCCCTGCCCCGCGCCCCCACCTCGGACCCAGCTACTCACGCGGCGGACGCCCCTTCCTCCCCCCGGGCCGCGGCAGGTCTCGGGAGGTGGCGGATAGGTCCGGGCGGCGGTCCGCCCGAGCCTCCCCCCAGGACCACCCCGCACCTCGTGGCGCCCTCCGGCCGCCGGCTCCATCTTTAACCCGCTGACAGGCAGCGGCCCGGCCCCCGGCCTCTTAGCATAGCGCCGCGCCCATTGGCCGGCGCCGGCGCCGGCTCCGCCCCGAGCACGCCCGTTGGCTGGGGCCGGAACGATTTCAAAATAGCCTGCGGGCCCTGATTGGCCGCGCGCGGGCCGAGGCTACGGCTCCGCTGTTTTAACAATGAGTTCTGCGAACACTGCCTCCCCATTCATAACTTATCAAAGGGAACTTTGCCCGCCTTTTCGCAGCTCCAGTCTTCGCGAGTTTTCATCGCCGCCCCGAAGAGGCGCCTGGAAGCCCGGTGGGGGGCGCCGGGCGCGCGGCCAGACCCGCTGCAGAGGGGGCTACGACCGGAGGAAAATGTTCTGTCCCGCGCGCGCGCGCGCGCTCAAGCCTACGCCGGCGCGGCTGCTGGCTGCCCCGTCTGGCGTACTGGGATTGCTCCCGGTGCCTCCCCCGGTAGCGTGCTCGGCTGCAGTGGGCTTCATGGCTGGGGTAACCCCCTCCCTGCTCAACCCCACCGCATCGCTGGACTTGAACCGAATGAGATCTGTCTGAAACCACCGGGTGGGCCTGGGCTGTGTGCGGGCCTCGGTCTTGGAGCTCCCCGCCCACCCCCGCCGCAGCCTTGTGGATCCGTGGCAGGCACGGGGAAAGGGGCGCCACTCGGGTCCCTGCTTGATCGTGGGTAAGCACTCACTCGGTGCTTCCCGGGGGCTGATGACCCGGGAGGATGGACACGGCGCCCCAGCCCTCACAGCGCGGCAGTGTGTATGTTTGAGGGGGCAGCACTTAGGTTGCTGCGCATCTGGGCCCCTCCTCTTTTACTTGCTCAGTACAGAGCCTGAGAACAATGTTTTGGAAGACAGGCAGAGCTGGGTTTGCATCTTTAGCAACCTCGGTAAACCTTCTCTGAAAAATTAAGACGATAATTGAACGTGCTGTGCTTCATAGATTTGTTGCCAGGAGCAAATGAGATGCTGTGTAAATCGCTGGCCCAGTGCCTGGCACTTAGTTTTCGATACACAGAGATCGGCTGCTACTGCAGTTTTAATTTTTGGTCTTTTCCTGCATTCTGCCTGCAGCCACCTCACCTGCTCTCACAGCTTCAGGCTCGACTTCCCAAGGATCCCTCCCATGCACTATTGGAGTCCACTGTTAACTCTCACTCACTTGGGTATGTGGTGCTAGGGCGGCAACAGAGGCTCTCACAGCCCAATGGGGCCAGGGATAGACCAGAGGAGTGCCCCTGGGATTGGCAGTGTGCCGGCGCCCACACCTCATTAGCACTCACCTCTACGGAAAGGATGCTCACCGCCAGCCCCTGAGGGCTTCATTCCGGCTGCAGAATCCAGGGCAAGTGGGAAGGGCTGCAGAGGGACACCCCCACCCACCCCGCAGCCCTCAGCCAGTGAGAGGAGGCACCCTGGTTGGGTAAGTGCCCCCCACTTGCATGTTCTACCGGCTGCCTTGCCTGTTCCTCTCAGCCCCACTCCTTCCCCAGTTTTCTGGGATCACTTCCCAACAAACTGCCTGCACGCCTGTCTCAGGTCAGATGAGCGGTGGGAGAGAAGTGGAGGGTAGTAGACGAAGCTCAAAAGGTCTGAGCAGAGCAGGACCTGAGGGGGGAGGGGGGCAGGGGAGTAAAGGGCATAATCATGACCCTCCCTCCCCTCAGATTTCACAACTGGCTAGAGCTTTTCTCTCACCCCCGAAGGCCAACAACTGACTTCTCAGAAGTCAAGGTGCTCACCGTCCTCCAAGGCCCTTCCCACTGGTTGCCACTCCTGGCTTCTTCTTGGGCTCTTTGGCACCCTCTAAACCGAGCAGCTCGTCCTTCAGCCTGTAATCTCTGCCATCACCTCTAGAGGTCACCCACGCACCAGCAAAACTGCTATTACCGTCCTCCGTCAAGGGCCAGCCGATTTATACTGTTTTCTTCAAGTTTCAACCTTTTAGCAGCTCAAAGTGTGACTCTTCTTCCAGGAAGTCTTCTCAGATGTCTGCAGACGGCAGTCCTCTGTGGTTATCTTCCCTTGCAATATCTTTTGAAGTTCTGCTAGGGCCTCCGCGGTTTGGGGCCGGCTGAGTGTGTGGGGTGACAATCTGCACAGAAACAGGGATCTTGCCATGTGAATCTCCACCAGATGGGCAGAGTCCCGGCCCAGTGCTGGGTCAAAGGAAAGGGTCCAGACTGTCACAACTGCCAGGGGAAGGGTGTCAGGAGGAAGGAACGCCCTTCAAGGGATGAAGGGACTGGCCAGCTAGCTTGTGCCCACCCCAGCTGGTGGGGAGCAGGGCTCCTGAAATCTGCTAAGACCCCAGGCCTTATCAGGAAGGTTCATGGAGCTCAGCTGGGGTCACCAGGGCCAGTGGGGAGAGGCGGCTGTGGTGGCCCTGGGCAGTGTGGAGAGTGCACAGAAGAGCATCAGAGAGGTCTGGACAGGTTCAGCCACCAGCTGTGCTGGAGACAGAGCTCTCACCCTGAGGAAGAGATGCTGAGCGGGACTAGCTGGCAGCTTCGGGTCAGCGCCAGGCTCACGGCAAAGTGCGACCACAGACCAACATTCTTTAATCATAAAGGCACTTGAGAACCCCTACAAACCCAAAGTCTCCCCTGAGAGTTGTCTGCAGACAACAGTCCCCGCTGCCCTCCGCCCCCCGGTCCACAGCGCTCAGAGCTCATCATGGCCCCCAGGGGCCTCCAGGCTGGGCTTGATGAAGATGCCTTCCATGGCCTTCCACTTATTGTGGGCGCTGGCACTGGCCATGCCGTGCACCTCGTGCTGCCCCCGGATCGGGCTCCCGTACTGCTCGCCAGTGACCGACAGGAACACGGAGGTGCCCACGTGCTGGAAGCGCACGGCGGCCTCCCGCTCCCAGTGCTGCCCTGAGCAGCGCACGGTCCACAGGTCCAGGTCGTCCCCCTCGCCGTCCTCCCCAAAGGCGCTCACCTCCTGTGGGGGCAGAGGGGTTGAAGACAGCGGTCGCGACAAAGGGAGCCCTGAGTCCCATGTGGGCACCTGCCTGGCAGTGGCACTCACTTCCCCATACCTCTCCCTGAGACTCAGCTTCCGCAGCTGCCAACTGGGACCCACCCTCAGCCCCGAGGCCCCCCAACACGGGTTCTTCAAACACTTGCACACCCCACCTCACCTGCCTGGGTGGCGACCACTGGCCCCCACGGAGGCAAGACCGCCCCCCTCCCTCCTCTTCCAGTTCCTTCTGTCCTAACTCCCCTGACCCTCACTCAGCAGCATGTCTGCCTCTCAGGCTGACAGTCAAGCTTCTATCATCTCATCCTTTTCTTCGGATAAGCCCCCAACCACCCTCTGTCCCAGCCCCACCATCCTCCCAGTTCTGTTGAACTCGCACACAGGCTCTTGCCCAGGCCTGGGAAGATGCCCTTCTCCTCCCTGGATTCCTCCCTTCCAGGGCCGGCCTGAGTGCCTCCTCGCCGCGGAGTTTCCCATTCTCCACCCCAACAGCCGTGTGGATCCCCTCCTGGGTCCAGCTCCCGCCCAGGACTGGAGCTCTCCAGCCGGACATCTCTTCCAGCTGTGTCCCGGCGGAGCTGAGGGCTCCAGGGGGTAGGCGCTGGTGGGGGTCATCTCTCTGTTCCCAGAGTGGGCGCCGGGCAAACGCTTCTAACTTGACGCTCCCATTTCACAGAGGAAAGCTGGGGCTCTGAGCAGATGCCCAGGCCCCGCGCTCACAAGCCAGGGGGGCTCACCTGGTTGTTGGACAGCGGCGACCGGAAGTGGTGCGTGTGCAGGTTCTTGCCGGTAAGCACGTGCGTCAGCCTCACCGCTTGCCCGCAGCGCACCGGGGACCCGCGCGGACACCCGCCCTCCGTGCCGCCGCGGATCCGCCAGTAGCTGTTGGCGTCGTCGGACGCCTCCACGCCGGTCACCGACTGCTGGCCGCTGCCTGGGGACGACACCCCATCCCCGGGGTGGCCGTCAACGTGGCAACGCCGACCCTCGCCCCGGACAACCTCCGCTTTCCCGACGACCTCGACCCTGGGACCCAACGGTTCCCCAAGCCGCTCCCCGTCCCCCGCCCGCCTCCGGTCGCACTCCCAGGTCCGCCGCTCCGAACGGCGCCCCCACCGCGCCCTCGAAACCGCCGGCCTCCGGCCCTGAGGACCCCCAGCCCCCTGGCCCGCGGGGACCCCGCCCCCACCCCGCCGTCCGGCGGCCCCGGCCCGCGCACCGGATCCGTATTTGATGTCGTGCGAGTGCAGCCGCACCCGGTGCTGCGTGTTGAGCAGCTTCAGCACCGACCCGCAGGTCACGAGCCCCGCGTCGGTCTTGGGGGCACGGCCCCCCGGCAGCGAGAGGGCTAGCAGTACCCCCAGCAGCGCCGGGCCCGCAGCTCGACCGCGGCCCGCGCTCCACATCGCCCCGGCCGGGCTCCGGCGACTCGGCCCGCGGTCGCTTCCGTCTCCGCCGCCGGCCAATCCGGACTCTGACGGGGCCCGCCACGGCAGCCAATCGCCGGCCTGCACGGCACTCCACCTCTGCTGCCATTGGGTCCGCGCGGGAGAGACCCGCCCCCAGCTTCGGCGAGCGGCGGCTGGGAGGGCCCTGGCGACACGAGGAAGGTTTTGATTGGTCCACGCCTTCGAGGGCTGACCAATGAGGATCCAGGGGAGGCCCGGGCGGCTCCGAGAGGCGGGAGTGCGGGGTGCCGGGTGGCTGCCGACTAAGGCGCCGCTCTAGCGCCCGCCGGGCTCAGCAACCCGGTTCACCCGATCACCTTGATCCCAGATCCCCTGGCCATCAGTGATGGTGTCCCCCTCGGGCCCCGGGTCCGCAGCTGCAGGGTCTTCAGGTTGCTCGACCACTAGATTATGTGGTCACGAGTGGACACGTCTCGGATACGCAGTCACATGCTCCTTCAGGCCCTGGACCTAATCCTCCAGTCGCTCGACCACTGTTCCCTGACATGGGGTCACATCAGTGTCCCTGGACCCTGGGGGTTCTGAATTCCCTGGGCCCTTCCAGGGCAGAATCTCATGGTCACTAGGCCACTGGGCAGCAGAGGGCAGCAGGGAGCTGCAGTCACCAGAAGACCCTGCGCTGCCTTGGGAACCCGGAGCCCTGCGAGACCAAGTGACTGCGAACCAAACCTGGGTGACTGCGTGTCCCAGGCTGGGGACTCACTGCCTTCTCAGAGAGCTGTCTGCTAGTCATGTAAGCCGGGAAACTTACACCACTGTTTATTTATTCATTCGTGGAATATTCTTACCGTGACTTCAGTCCAGGCCCTTCAGTTCAGCCCAGCCCAGGAATCGGCTGGCTGCTTGCACACTTGGGGCACCAGCAAAGCAGGGAGGGGGAAAAAAAAAAATGCATGTTTGATTAAATCATCCAGAATTTAGCATTCAGAAAATCCAGAGTAGAGTCATTTCAATTACAGCAATGGGTTAGTTTTTGGCTTTCATATTCCCCCTGACTCTGTGCTGATCAGCTTGTGGGTTGTTAGTTGCCCTACCAGGGATCAAACCCGTGCCCCCTGTGGTGGAAGCATGGAGTCCTAACCACTGGACTACAGGCAAGTCCCAGTTTTCAGGCTTAACATTGTCTTTATTTGGAATTCCATGTAGGACAAGGTGCCTTGATCTTTTCAACACTCGGTGTCTAAACTGCTGTCTGCCCTGGATTTAGTAGACCCTGTCCTGGAGGGGCCTCCAACCCAGGCAGAGGGGCTAGAGTGCAATCCAGACACACCAATGAACATCTCAAATGTACTATGACCAGACCAGAACTTGCAGCCTCCTTCCCACTGCTTCGCCCCTAGGCTTCTGATTTTGAGGAATGGCACCCCTGCTCACAAATGCACAAGCTCTTCAAGCCTCAAACCAGGGACTCATCCTTGATTCCTCTCTTCACTGCACCCCTCCCATCTACCCCAACACGTCTTGATGGCTCTGACTCTGAACAGCTTGGAAGACATGTCTCTTGAGTCCCCGTCAGCACCCTAAACCAAGGTACCCCATGTCCCCTCCAGATTTCTACCACACTGCTGAGATTTCCCTGCTACTCAGGCCCCTCCCAAGAAATTCTCCACCCAGGAAAGTGGTTTTTCTTAAAAAAAATAAAAGGAAAAAAAAAAAAAAAAAGCATAAATCAGGTTACGCGAGGTGCCTGTTTAAAAGCTGCCAATGGCTTCCCATTGTGTTGGGACCAGACAACGGTGAGGACACAGCAAGTAATCTCCCTGCAAGGTGAAGAAAGTGTCCCAAGACCAGCGGAGGTCATCCCTGGCAGTCCATGGTTACGACTCTTGCTGCTTCTGCAGGGGGTGTGTGTTCAATCCCTGCTCAGGGAGCTAAAATCCCATGCCACCCCCAAAAAAGCACATGGACTCTGTAACTGCTGCTTGGAATAAAGAGCTGTCTGCTGATCCAAGAGCAGCAGAGACCCCAGGGATAGAGTCAGGGAAGCCAACATGCCTCTCCCTGAGTCCCTGGAGCTACAGGGGCAGGGTGGAGGCGATGATGCCTGAACAGGAACAAACAGGCTGCCCTAGGAAGGCAGAGGGGAGGAGGGTGCTGAGCTGGGGATACAGAGCCAGAAGCTCTGGGCAGGCCTTGGACACAAGACCCTCCATCCATGGCACCATTTGAGTCCACAGACCCTTCGAGAGAGAGAGAGAGAGCCATCCTGTCCTGCACAGGGCCACTACGGAAGGGGCAGCCAGTCCAGCCTGACTGACCAGCAGAGGGTCAGTGTGTCCTGGCAGAGCCGCCTGTCTCTGGAAGGGGAAGCAAAAATCCCAGGGGCCATGCGAGGTGGCCCCTCTTAGGTGAGTCCTAAGAAGCTTCCCTGGTGGCTCAGCTGGTAAAGAATCTGCCTGCAATGTAGGAGACCCGGGTTCAACCCCTGGGTTGGGAAGATCCCCTAGAGAAGGGAACAGCTGCCCACTCTAGTATTCTGGCCTGGAGCATTCCATAGACTGTATAGTTCATGGGGTCGAAAAGAGTCGGACAGGACTGAGCGAATTTCACTTTTGTTCTTTTTCAAGAGGCTTGAAGAGCCAGGAAGATTCAGACTGGAGTGGAGAGGAGCCGGGAGCAGAGCCAAGGCGGTCACAGGGCTCAGGGCCCTGGCAGCTGCAGGGAGGCCGGGCTTGGCCCAACAGAGAGTCTCCCGGGGGCATGGGGGTGTGTGTGTGGAAGGACGGCTGAGATCTCTGACAGGAAAACTGCTCTGTCAACACAAGCTTTATTTCTCCCGTTGGCTCCCACGAGAGGCTCAGCGGAGCTCCTCACGGGTACCAGCCATTCTGACCTCTACTCAGGCAGGGCAGGCGCCACAGCAGTGGCCAGCGGGGGCAGGAGGAGTGGGCCGTGGAGTGCCTGCTGAGGCCGCATGGGGCCTCACGGGGGGTCACTGGGGCCTGCCCTGGAGCCTGCCACGGGGGAGCTGATTGTGGCCTCCCCTGGAGGCTCCTGGGAGCTCTGGGGCTGGCCCTCGTCTCCAAAGAAGTCTTCCTCCTGCTCCTCCTCCTCCTCCTCCCCCTCCCCCTCCTCCTCCTCCTCCTCCTGCTCCTCCTCCTCCTCAATGCTCTGCTGGTCCTCCATATCCACTATCTGCTCGGATGGATGGGAGGCCACGCTGGCGTTGGTGGGGGACAGGAACCGTTTGGCCTCCGCGGGCCTGGAGCGCTCCTGCAGGGGGTGTGGCCGGGAGCCATGGGGCCTCTTGTCAAGGCGGGAGGACCCTATGGGCTTGTCCCGGATCCTGCGGCCCCTGACGGAGACCTCGGAGGGCATGGCGGGGTTCCCCGTGCTTTTCCGGGGGGTGCTGTGCTGGGAGGTCAGTCGGGAGGGGCGCCGGAACGCCAGCCGGGATGAGCGCTGGCTGGACTTGCCCTCCTCCAGCCTGCGCAGCAGGCAGTGCCAGTCGACCGTGGAGGACAGGCGGATGCGTGAGCCCTTCACCTTCTTGAAGCCCAGGAGGAGGTCCATGAGCGCCTCGGTGACTGGGAAGGAGATGAAGCCCAGCTGGTCACTGAGGTTCTTCTCAAAGCTGTACTTGTGGATGAGCAGGGACACGGCCTGATCCTTCAGGTAGTCGACGAGTTCCTCGTGCCAGAGGTCGGAGAGCTGGGACACGGTGCTGGGCTTGGACAGGATGGAGGGCAGCGACTTCTTGCTGAACTTGTAGCTGGGGCTCTGCGCGGGAGTTGGGGGAGGGCGAGGGAGACAGGTGACCCATCCCTGCCATTCCTCTGCTTCCCTCCCACCCAGAACATTCTCCGCATCACCCACACAGTACAGCGCCCACTCCACGCTGGGTGTGGCCTCGCCAAGTCGGCTCCGCTGGCCCATGGGAGAGCTGGGTGGGGGTCCCATGTGCCGGCCCAGCCCGGTCGGTCAGGCCCAGGGCCAGGCCAGTGACCTCAGTCCCTGTGTAGTCAAAAGGGGGCCTGCACGACCCTCACCCAGGCCGGGGTTCAGAGGAGGGAAGCGTGCCTGAACCCCGATGGGGTGAGAGCAGGGTGAGCAGCCAGGGTGAGGCCACCACGCCCTCTCTCCATATCCCGCCCGAGGAACGCCCTCTCAGCGGGTGGACTCGCTTGGAGAGTCCCACCCTGGACGGCAGGACCACAGTGGGTAGACCTCAGACACAGGGCCTACTCTGGGCTCAGGTGGCTGTCCGCAAGGGACAGGACCCTCCCCATTCTGGGAAGGCCTCTGAGACTCACGTGCAAACGTTAAAAAAAAAAAAAACAGAATAAAAAATAGCTTTTATTCATCTTTGACAACATGTGGCAGTGGCTAGGCCTGGACTCCCGGTCCACTCGTTAGCTCACACCTGCCCCCACCCCGGCTCAGGTGGTACCCACAAGGGCCTGGCAAGAAACCCGGGTCCTGGCCCCCCTGCCAGTGACAGCAGTGCTGGCTAGGAGCGGTGGCGACAGGACCCTTTGCACTGCAGACCCGGACCTAAGACCCCAGGCCCCAGTCTGGGCAACGTCACGTCCCGCTCCGGCAAGGCCCGAGACGGAGCGGGGCCCCTGAGCGCACAGGGCTGGGGTGAGAGCACGGAGAAGGGGTTCGAGGACGAGGGGCGGGGCGCGCGCGGGGTGAGGTGCGGGCTCTGCCAGGGCTGGGCCCGCTGGCCGGAGCACAGAGGCTCCGAGGCGGGAATGGAAGGTTTCCGTACCCTGGGGTCCGCGTCCAGCCCCTCGTGCCTGGGGAGGGATGCTGAGACGCGGGGCTCTTCTGTGGCTGTCAGCTCAAGCCGGAACCTGGCGGCCACTTGAGGGCTAGGCACGGGAGCGCCCCCTTCCTGGGCCTTGCCGCGCCCCTGGTTCTTGCTCTTCCTCTGCTCGGTCCGGGGGCGGGAGGCCGTGCTGGGCGGCGACTCGTAGAGCTCCTCCCCGTCCGTGGGCGTGGCCATCTTGGAGCCGGACTCCCGGGCCGCCTCCCATTCCGACGGGAAGAGCGGGCCGCCGTCGCGGCGGCGGGCGCCGCTGAGCTTCTCCACGGCCCGGCTGACCACGTTCTGCAGGGCGGGGAAGAGGTGGTGCTCGGCCAGGAAGTCCAGGGTCCGATGGGGCTCGCGGAGCGCAGAGTAGCCGGGCAGCTCAAACGACGCCGGCTGGCTCAGCAGGGATCTCATCTCCTCGTTCAGCTGCCGCCTGAGGAGGCCCAGCTCGCGCTCCGTGGGCCCCCGCTCTGACGACGCGTGCGTGTCCCAGCTCGAGCGCAGCGGGCCTGAGGACCACGACAGGGGCTGCTCCGCGGTCCACTGGCTGCTGCTCTGGCTGTCCAGTGAGGCCCACAGCAGCGAGTCCCCGTGGGAGGAGGCCTGCCCCAGGCCTCTCTGCAGAGAGGAGGGGCCCCTCAGAGACGTGCGGGGCGGCTCCAGGCTGGGGACAGCCCCGCACCCCGCACCGGGTCCGCAGCCCCCGGCCTCACCCCTCGGCTCTCCAGCTGCATCAGCCGTCTGAGGCTCTTCTCCAGCAGGAGTTGGTCCGTCACGGGCGGCAGTCGGCCCAGGCCCCGGGCGCCCAGGTCGCTGTCCCGGCTGTGGCAGCCCGGCCAGTCGGCGGCCGTGCAGCTGCTGCGGGAGTCGGACACGGAGCTGGAGCGGGAGGGGTAATTGTTGGGGCGCCCCACGCAGAGACCGGGCCCGGCGCGGTGCCGGCGCAGGGTGCTGAGGCTGGGCCGGGCCCGCGCCCGGCGCCCGCCCCTCGGCTCCTCCTCGGGGTCCTGCACTTCCACCAGCGGCACCCCCGCCTCGGTCTTCACGGTGGCCATGCGCTCCGTTGCCTCCTCCACCACTGTCTGCAGGCTTTCCAGCACCTGACCCTCGACGAGGAAATCCAGGAAGCTCGTAAAGGGTCTAAGGCCCTTAGGGTTTCTGCGGCGGCCTGAACTACCTGAGGGGTCCTGCGAGGAAGGCGGGTGTGGCCTGTGGCCCGGCTTGGAGGCGTGGCCCACTTCGGAGAACAGTGACTTCTTAGGTGGCTGCACCTGAGCAAACAGGCATGTCAGGGTGGGCCAGGATGCCCCATAGCGGGGAAGGGGTTCCCGGGGTCCTTCTAGGGCACCAGGAGCTGGGTGGGGACTGGGCAGTAAAAGGAACGGGGTTTTGGAGCCAGGCAGCCCTGGCTCTGTACCCTGGCTCTGCCAGCTTCAGGCACAACGTCCCCTCTTGAGGTCCCACTCTTGCAGAATGAGGATCCGTTCAGGGTAGCCCTGAAGCTTCCCTGACATGTACGATTCACATATGCAAGACATGGCTGGGCAGTCTGAAAGCCCACTTGGGCCCCCACCCAGGGCATGACTGGGCAACCACAAAACCCCTCGGCCCTGCCCCACTGCCGGTCCCCTCAGACCACCTGCGGCCCTGAGCCCCGTGCGCCCCAGTAGCGGCTGCTGTGTCTCCAGTCAGAGGCCCCCAGGAGACTGCGCTCACTCTGGGGTCGTCCCAGGCTCCTGGGGGTCGGGGGCGTGCGGCACAGGGGAAGAGACTGACCGAGGTGAGGAGGGCCCAGCAGGGCGGCCGAGGAGTGCTGAAGACAACAGGTCACTACGCGGCCCAGAGAGGACATCCGGGAGATGAGAAACGGGGGCTGTGGACTGCTGGGGGACACGGTGGGCTTCCCACTTACCCGGGCCACGTAGGTAGGGTGGCCGGCCTCGTCGTCCGCCAGGTAGCCCGAGTGGTGGCGGCAGCGGGCCATGGTGCCGATGGCCGGGCCGCTGCCCTCCTCCTCGCTCTTCGGTTCCGCGGCGCAACCGCAGATTCCTCTCTGCGCCGGGCGGGGGTATGGAGTGAGGGTGCCCCCCGCCCTCCGTGGGTCGGCGTCCCAGTCCGTCCGCGGACCGCTGGTCCCCGGCTTCCCGCACCCCACGTCCTTCACAGGTCCGGCCGGTCCTCTGCTCGGAGCCCCTGGGTGTCTCAGCCCCGTCCCTGTCCAGAGTCATCTCTGGGCCCGGTTGCGCCCGCCCTCCGTCCTCCTGGCCCCGGCGTCCGACACGGGCCCCCGGCGACCCACTCACCGAGTCGGTGACCCCGGGGCGCGCGCTCCGCCGCAGTCCGAGCCCTCCGCGGGGCGCCGAGCTGCTCCGGGCGCCCGGGGGCCTGCTCATTTGCATCCCGCGCCCCGATTGGCCTGCGCCACGCCGCGCGCGCGCCGGCTCCCGCGGCACAATGGTTGGGGCGGGCCCGCGGCCCCGCCCCCACGCGCCGGCCTTCGCCCGCCAGCCCGCCTTCCTAGTCTGCGCCCGAGACGGGTCCCGCCCGGAGGGGCGGCCTGAGAGGCGAAGCCGCCGCCTCGCCCCCCGCCACGGTGACACAAGCACCTGCCTCGGCTCCTTCCGGCCCCTGAGTTGTCCTGGGCTCCTGCTCGGGGACTGTCCTCCCCTCGCCCAGTGTGGACACCCAGCTTCTGTCCCCGGCGGACTGGAAGGGATCCGCCTCTTAAATCACAGACTTGGGTCAACTCCCAGCCCAACCGGGGCGGCTCAGCGCCTCTAGTCGCCTGCTCCGTTTCCGTAAGTGGAGCTGTCTTTCCACACGGGTTTGGAGATGAAGTTAACCTTCCTACAACACTCTGGCACTCTGATAAAACCTGTAGATCTTGACCTCCTCTCTTCTAGCTGTCTGCCCCAAGGCTATTCCTAATGCAGTCCATCCAGGTGTCACCTCCTAGGAGAAGCCTTCCCAGAAGGCTCGTCCCCCCAACCAAATGACCCCAAACCCCATCCCACACTTTGCCACACCATGTGGTTAATGGATTATCAGATCATGCTCCCTGAAGATAGGAACTGTGGTTCTCACCCCAAATATATGCTCTTTCTAATATCAGTAGGTGCTCAACAAACGTGAATTTCATCCTTCCAATCGAGTACCCTCAGGGCCTCTAGACTTTCCAGGACCAGCTTCCCAGTGGATAAGGATGATTGAAGTCCCACAATTTAGTCATCACTATTGAACACTTTGTTGACAAAGGTCCGTCTAGTCAAAGCTATGATTTTTCCAGTAGTCATGTACAGATGTGAGAAATGGACCATAAAGAAAGCTGAGCACCGAAGTATTGATGCTTTCAAATTGTGGTAATGGAGAAGACTCCTGAGAGTCCCTTGGACTTCAAGGAGATCAAACCAGTTCATCCTAAAAGGAAATCAAGCTTGAATATTCACCAGAAGGACTGATGCTGAAACTGAAACTCTTTGGCCACCTGATGGGAAAAACTGACTCACTGAAAAAGACCCTGAGAGTTGAGGGAAAGGAAAGGGGCAGCAGAGGATGAGGTGGTTAGATAAGCATCACTGACTCATTGGATGTGAATTTGAGCAAACTCTGAGAGAGATGATAAAGGACAGGGAAGCCTGGCGTGCTGCAGTTCATGGGGTCACAGAGTATCCGACACAACTGAGCGACTGAGCAAAATTGAATACAGTCGTCCTTATGCCGAGAACCTGGTGAAGGACTCTTTAAGGCCTCCAGTTCTTGCTGCACCCCCACGGAGGGGGTTCTCCAGCTCAGCTCTGCCCTTTCTGCCCCAGACCTGAGGGCAAGCAGGGTGCGGAGGACCAGAGCCGACCAGAGGCGGGCCAGCGCTCCGGAGGGCAGCCCCAGCTCCACTGATGCCCGCAGGGTCACACAGGCCAACACACTAGCCCTCTCCGAGGCGCAGTGCCCTCATCGGCAACGAGGAGTGACGTCACCCGCCTCATAGGCTGGACTCAGGTACTGCGCTTCCCAGTCTGGCCACACGAAAACGCTGGCTGTAGACCATGGTGACTGTTAAGTCATTGGTAAGGGAAGCTTTTCGGGATCACAGAGGAAAAAAGGAGGTCATGAAAACATAAAGTTGTGGCCTGGCACAGGGCTCAAGAGATGGAAGCTGGGACGGATGCTTTCTCAAATAAAATCATTGTTACACAGGCTTTCTCTTTGTTCAGAGCTTTTACAAATCAAGAAAAAGCCTCGTTTCAAAAAATCAACAAAAGACAAATAAGCAATTTGTAAAAGACATATAGTTAGCTAATAAAGACATGAAAAAGTTCACAGTATCAAAAAAAAGAATAGAAACGCCACGAGGATGGAATGCCATTGATGTGATCATTGTCTCCTCAAAACAGCAAACCAAAAAGCTTTGCGGTAGAAGAGCAGAAACCTTGGGTATATTTATTAGAGGAAAAAAATGCCGGGAGACACTACCCTGAACGGTGGTGACCTTGGGGCAGGGTAAGAGGGTTGGGTTTTTTCCCCCCGGTTTGATTTTTCCGTTTTTCATATGAAACATTTTTGCAGTCACTGCAAGTCCCGCGCTCGGGGTGGGGCGGGGCACGCGGGTTGCAGGGACCCCCCGGCCAGCAGGCGGCGAGAACAAAGGCCGAGCGCGGGCGCGTGCGTCGGGGCGGGGCCTCGGCGACGTCGGGGGCGGGGCGGGGCCGTCCGCGCGCGCTCGGGCCCTGAGCGTCCAGCGGGCGGCGGCACCATGGCCCGGCCCCGCGTGCGGCTGGTGGTCACGGCAGACGACTTTGGCTACTGCCCGCGGCGCGACGAGGGCATCGTGGAAGCCTTCCTGGCCGGGGCTGTGACCAGCGTGTCCCTGCTGGTCAATGGCTCGGCCGCCGGGAGCGCGGCTGAACTGGCCCGCAGGTGAGTGGCGGCCCTCCTGCACGGTCCGGGGCGGGCTCGGGGACCGCGGACCGAGCCGCCGATGCTCCCCGCTCGCGCTCCGCCCGCAGGCACCGGATCCCCACGGGCCTCCACGCCAACCTGTCCGAGGGCCGCCCCGTGGGCCCCGCCCGCCATGGCGCCTCTTCGCTGACCGGCTTCGAGGGCTTCTTCCTCGGCAAGATGGGATTCCGGCGGGCGGTGGCGGCCGGAGAAGTGATCTTGTCCCAGGTGCGCAGGTGCGGCTGCAGGAAGACGCTCAGGGCTGCGCCGCAAGGGTGCCCCGGACCGTTACGAGCTAGACTGGGGCGCCGGATGCCTCCCTGGTTCAGACACAGGGACGATCGCAGCGGAGCGCGGAGACGGGTCCCCCTGGGGAGCTGCTCCCGGACGTGTGCTAGATGACTGTCACCTTCTTTCTCCAGGTGCGAGAAGAGCTGGAGGCCCAGCTGAGCCGCTTCCGGGAATTACTGGGCAGGGACCCTACTCACGTCGACGGCCACCAGCACGTGCACGTGCTCCCAGGTGGGCGGGACGGGGCTCCCACTCCGGGGTGGGGGTGTGGTGCACGTGCCTCGGGGGCTCCCACTCCGGGGTGGGGGTGTGGTGCACGTGCCTCGCCCTGACTCCGCCCGGCCCGCCCGCAGGCGTGTGCCGGGTGTTCGCCGAGGCCCTGCAGGCCTGTGGAGTGCGCTACACTAGGCTGCCGCTGGAGCGCGGGGTGGACGGCTGCACCTGGCTGGAGGCCCCAGCGCGGGACTTTGCCGGCGCCCTGGAGCAAGACGCCAGCGCCGCCATCGGTCCCTTCGTTCACCATGGCCTTCGGTAAGGCCCCCAGCCCCCTGGGGCAACCCCCTCCACCCCTGTGCGTCTGGCTGACTGTGCCTTGCCCAGCTGTGACCCCCTCCCCATTTCTTAGCCTCCGCGGGGGTCAGGCCTCCTCCAGCGTTGCCCCCACCCCAGTTGCCACCGGTCCCTGGCCTAGCCCTGCCCACTGAGGCCCTTTGGTTCTGCTGCTGATGCCCTGGCACCCACAGGTGGACCGACGTCTTCGTGGGCCTCAGCACCTGCGGCCGGCACATGTCCGCTCACCGTGTGCTGGAGGCGCTGACTCGGGCCCTGGAAGGTACGCCCGCTGGCCAGGCGGTGACAGCCGAGCTGATGGCGCACCCCGGCTACCCGAGTGTGCCTCCGGTTGGGGGCTGCGGGGAGGGCCCAGACGCCTTCTCCTGCTCTTCGGATCGCCTGCACGAGCTGCGTGTCCTCACGGCGCCCGCGCTGCGGGCTCAGCTTGCCCGGGACGGCGTGCAGCTCTGCACTGTGGAAGACCTAGACTGCAAGAGGCCCGGAGAGGGGTCCGCCAGCAAAGCCACTCGGGAAACCTTTCTGGAGCCCTCCCCACCATGACCTTGGCCGACAGCTGAGCGTTCACGTCCTCGGTGCGCAGGAAGGAAACCCGGGCCCCAGAGCCTGCGTTCCTGGGCCTGGACGATGTCACCTCTAGGCCCAGGTCCTCATGGCATGGGGTGGCGGGCAAGCACTCTGGCTGTGGGGGGCGGCTGTGACCTCTGGGCCTGGGCCCTGCCAGGTGTGGGGGCCATCACACCACTGGCATCATCCTTGTGTGGGCGCTCAGGGCAGAGGTGGCTGTGTTAATAAAGTGGCATGTATCCTGTGAACTGGGCCCCGGAACCTTCCCACACACACGAGCACACCACTCCGGGCCCCTGAGGTCACTCTCCCAGGAGCCGTCAGCAGTGTGGTCCGCCTTGGCTCTGCCCGTGCCTCGGCTCTCCTCATCCTTTTCTTTGGGGGGAGGTAGTGAGGGGTTGGAAGAATCTCTCCCAGGCTACAATCTTGGGGAGGCCCAAGTCAGTGATCCTTTAACATCCCCGGGGGCGGACCTGAGAAGGTCCTGCAAGCCTGCAGTAGTGTTTTATGTTTGCCCAGGAAAGGTGGTCTTGTGTGCAAGTGGGGTCCCTCGGGATGCGCGGACGCCCTGTGGGTGGGTCTCCTGGGACCTGGGTCGAGGGCGGTGCCAGAGCAGACGGAGCCCCACGTGGTCCTTCTCGCCTCATGGAGCTCAAGTCACAGCGCTGGTGTCCGCATTTTGCAGACCCAGAGGAGGGGGTCACAGCTGTGAGGCTGCCTGCTCGCTGACTCGACTCGCGCTGGGCCTGAGTCTGCGTCAGGCGGACAGAAGAGCCCGATGCGCTTACTGACCGTGAGGGTACGGCCCGTCCCAGCTGGCGGCTTCAGTCCCTCTTTCTGGTTTCAGGCTCCTCCCTGTCCTTCCTTGGACCTTGACTTCTCCAGCTGTGGGTCCTTTCCTCCCTCTCATCCTGCCCTGCCCACAGGGGTCTACATGTGCTCCCTGGGGGGTGTCTGCTGCTCAGAGGAGCTGGCTGCAGCCCTTGGCCCAGGAGAGTGTGTGACGGGGGAGACAGAGGGTCTGCGGGAGAGGCTGCTGTCACCAGGGAGCCAGGGTGGGAGGAGCAGGGGCCCTGGTGACCGGGAAGAGGAGGCGGAGGGCTGGCCCGATCCCATAGGGGGCATTCCTGCTGTCCAACCTGCTGTGCCCGGGATGGCCCAGACGAGGGGGTCGCCATTACCCACGGTCCATCAGGCATGAGCGGCTGGGACGCAGCCTGCAAGGCGCCTGCGGCCTCTACACACAGGGATGGGCGTGGGGCACACACCTGAGTGTGAGGATGAAGCCTCTGCAGCGTGGCTCCCAGCACCCGCCGGCCAGGCACCAGGAAGACGGCGTTTCCTACTCGGGGCCCAGCCGCTGCGCTGTTGGAGGACTGGGCTTCACTCGGCTCGGTTCCTGGCGGGGTGGGAAGCTGGTGGGGAGGAGCCGGTGCAGATGGTGGGAGCACTAAGGCTCAGGGCTGCCCTGCAGGGCGCTGCACGGACATGCTGCCGGGAGGACAGCAGGGGCAGGACACGGGCCTCCCCGTGCAGACAGGACCCTGGGCGGAGGCGGCCGGGGAGCAGGAGGGGCCGGACGCCAGGCCGAGAGGATGCAGGTGGCGCGTTCTGCAAGTGAGGAAGACCAGAGACTGGGGGCCAGTGAGGGCAGGGAGCGGAGGGGGTCTCAGGCTTTGGGAAGGGGCTGTGGCTGGTGGTGGGGGCCCCTGGCCAGTCCCCTCTGTGAAAGCAGGGTGATGGGGCCCAGGGGCGGCCCTGAGGTGGGGGTCCCTGCTGACGATCAAGGGAAAGTGCCAGCCGCCTCGCCTCCTGCTGAAATGACACCCCAGGAAGTTCCCGCTGCCACTTGCAGCCGAGCTGCCAGGGCCTCAGCGGGTGTCAGACCCCCAGGCAGGAGCCGCAGGGGAGAACTCCGTCAGGGCCCCGGGGGGCCTGCTGCTGAGCCAGCCCGAGGGCCGCAGTCCTGGGGCTTGGGGGGCGGGTTTGGGCTGGAATTCCAGGAATTGGCCTGGCCCCTCCCTGAGCACACCCTCACCAGCTCCCCAACCTCCTGCCAGGAGGCACCCTACTCAGGGACGCACATCCAGAGGTCAGTGTCCCGTCCCCTGACGTCCCAGGGGTCCCACAGTCCCTTCTGCTGCCCGGGGCCCGGCCAGAAGATGTCTGCACCCCTCTCCTGGAGAGCCGTGCAGCCCCACCCCCAGGAAGGAACAGACAGACCCACACGAGCAGACCGTGTCCCAGAGCACTTTTATTCAGGGCAGCAGAGCAGATCACGGCGTCTCGGGAGGCGCATGCCCGCCGTGGGGAGGGGCGGAGGGCCAGGGCGTACGCTTGTGGGCGGGCCTGGCAGCTCTCCCCTGCTCGGGGGTCGGCCGGGGACCGGCTGTCAGGTCCAGAGGAGCAAGGCGGCTGGTGAGCTGCTCCACACCTGCCCGAAGGCTCAGCGCACACCCGCCGGGGAGGGGCCCTGCTGGGAGGGGCCGCCCTCAGCCTGCTCTTGGAGGGGCGCAGCCAAGCAAGAGTGTGAACCCCCGAGGGGAGGGGCTGACGCGTGGAGCACAGCGGGCATCTTCCCGGTGGGTGTCCTCCCGTGGCGAGCAGACCCGGGGGCAGGGGAGACAGGCGGCAAAGCTGCGCTGGTGGAAGCACGAAGCAGTGGGCGGGTTTCCAGGAATGGCAATAATTCTGGGCTCAGAGCGGCGAGCAGAACAAAGAGCGGCTGATCTTAAGTGCTTCTGACAGAATTTGGCATTTTATTAACAAATCTGCATGAGTGAAATCAAGTCCCTCATTGCCTTTCTGCCAATGAAGAGACTGGCGTGGCCGTGCCGGCCAGGGCGCACGGGGCCCCAAGGCCTGCCTCAAGCGTACCTGGGGCTACAGAAGCTGTGGTCACGCCGCGGGCCGCCCCCCCCACCCCACCCCTGCTGGGTAAAGCCAAGCTGCTTCATGGGCCGCGAGCCCCGAAGACCTCAAGTCACAAAGCTAAAATTAAGGTAGGAAGCCAAGGTTAAGTCATCTTCTCCACTGGATCTCGCCCGTGGAGTACCGGGGGAGGAAGGCCCGGACGGCAGGAGTGGAGGGAAGACCCCCGGTGCTCGGATCCCCGGCCTCCTCTGGGTATCAGTGACCAGGACTCTACTACTTCAGGGGCAGTCCCGCTTGCTTGGAAAAGACATGAACATTCAGATCCTTACGAGTCCATCTGACGATAAATTCTAAGGTCAATTTTTATTTCTACAAAAGAAGGCAGTCAAAACAATATAAAACATGTCAAGGAGATTACTGAGCGAGCTTCACGTGGAGCCTGACTCCAAGAAGGTGGAGAGTCCAATGGAGGGGGCCGTCCTGTTCCTGGCTGGGGTCGCCGGCGGCCCCGGGCTGGCGCGGCGTCACTGGCGTTAGTGGAGGGTCAGACGAGCTGAGGAAGGGCGGCTGCACTCAGGAGGCGGAGGAGGAGCTCCAAGCCACATCGGTGGACTCGGCGGCGACAGGTGACCGCCGGCCTGCGCGTGGACACGCCAGCACTTGTCCGCAGGGAGGCCTGACGTCTTCTGGAGGGGATGCAGGGAGGACTGCCTCCCTGGCAAGGACTTCCTCCCACAGGTGCGCTGTCCTCCGGCTGACCTCCACGGGCGGGCGGTTGGAGGTTCATCCCAGCCGGCCCGCGTCACGGGGGTAATGTTAGCCAGGGTTTTACAGAAGAGTTAGACCTCCCCTTTCCACGGGGTTTGTTTGTTTGTTTGTTTTTGGTTTGGGGTTGGAGTGGAGGTTTGCTTGTTTCTTGGTGTTTTCAAAAGGAGGCTATAAATCAGAGTCAGGAGTCTGCACTGACTCCCACACCAGGCCAGCCAGGGTGGAGCAGGGGCCTGGAGGCGGGGCCGTCCCTCCCTGCGGAGGTGGGGCCGGGCCTGGGGAGTGGGGGGTGAGAATCAAACAAAATGCAAGAAAGTGGCAACTGCAAGGGCAGAGAGGAACCACAGCCTCCCCCCCCCCCTTAAACCTTATGGCCTAAATGTAAATTGATTTTGGATAAATTTGGACAGGAAAAGAAACATCATTTTTTAAAAGTAGGTTGAAGCAGTGATTTTTAAAACAAAGAAAGCAGAACTAGAACATCTTAAATTTTTAATCCTTTCTTTACAGGTTGCCTAGACCACTTCTGATTAAGAAAACTGTAGAAAGTTAGTAACTGCCACAAGCAGACGCCAGGCGGTGGCACGCGTCGATTTTCCACAGAGTCCTGCTTTGCGGGATCTCAATGCACTGCTCGGGGTCTCTGCTCACTCTTGCTGGAATCCATCGCGGCAGAGTTTAGTCCACAGGTCGCTTTTCCCCATATTTCTTTGTAAATTCTTCAGCGTTCTTACAGAATTTTTTACGGTCCTTAGAGTACTCTTCAGCTAGGTCAGCCCGGAGCGGGTGCTCGGGCTGGGGGTCGTTCACCAGCGCTATGAGGGACTGGATGACTGCGGAGAAAAGCACAGGGCACCGCGGGTTAGAGGCCCCCACGGGACACCAGCGCCCCCCAGACCCCGCGGCCAGCCACCTCCCCCGACGGAGGGCAGCGTTCAGCGCCGCAGCAAGGACCCACCACGCCACCCAGCAGGACACGGCGTCCTTCTCCCCTCCTCCAGGAAGCTTTCCCGTACGGACACCCTGGGGAGCCCCGCCCCAGCCACGCCCACTCCTCTCACAGGTGAAGCCTCCCCAGGGCAGGTGCCAGGCAGTGTGCCCAGCACTCCACCTGGCTCAGGATGCGTGACAGGCCTGCCCGTGTGAATGGTAAGCCCTCCGGAAGAGCCCCAGGACTCCTGAGTGGCTGAGAAAGGGCGCTCTGACCACCCGTCTGACTGCCGGGAGGCTTCGGCCCCCAGCAGCGCTGGATGTCCACTCCAGAGGAGAGGCCCCCACACGGCTCAGGGTGGCCGCCACAACGCTCCCCCGAGGGCAGCTGGGACCTTGACGTGACCTCACCGGGGGCAGGGGGAACCTGCCTCCCGTCCCCGGTGTCCTGGGTCTGCTGCTTCGCTGCGATACGCTTGCAGAGGCCAGGGTCACGCCGGCCTCGCTCCTGACGGCATCAACCGCACTCACCACCCAGCGCAGCCCGCTCTGCTGCCAGGTACGTGCCAGAACCAGACTGGAGAAAACCGCTTTTATATTCCTTCATCTGGCACCGTTACTGCCAACCCCTACAGCCTTTCTGTATGACTCAGGTTTGCCTTCTTTCTGGATGTTTCTCCCACTTTTGATGCTCCTTCACTTTCTTTTTAAACACTGAGATATAACTCACCAGGCCAAGGACTAAACTCTCTAAAAACCGGACACTCAGTTGCTTCCAGCACATTCACAGCCCGTGTGACACCACCGCTCACCTCAAGGAGGCCTCTGCTGTGCCCACGAGCGCAGCCCCGCCAGCGGCGGTCCCGTCCTGGCCCCCAGCAGCACCCCAGCGGACCTCCTTCCTGGCTCCCCTCCCTCCGCCGCGTCTCATCGCCGGCAGCCGGCAGCTATCGCTACAGAGCTGCTGGGAACGCACGGTACCGTGACCCCGAGTGGCCAGCTGAGCGGACAGCCCACGGCACGGGAGTGATAAAGTGCAGTCGCGCTGAGCCACGAGGTCCGGAGACGCTGTGCGACAGGACAGTCACAGGGGACAGAGACGTGGGGGAGCACTGCTGAGGAGGCGAGGAGGAGGGCCAGGCCTCGCCAGGACCTCCCACCACGGAGCAGCGATGCTGCCTGCCACTGCGCAGAGAACGGCACCCCGGGCAGACGGCAGTTTCCTCTTCACACCCTAAGGCAACAAGTACAAAAGAACGCAACGTCTCTTCCGTCACCTGGCTGTTTGAAATAAGCACTCACAACCTGGACAAGCGGAGCGTGCTGTCTGCGTACCAAGCCCTCCGCTGAAAACAGGCCCCTAGCTGCCATGGCCGAGCCGGGCGGCCTGTCCTGGGTGGGGCGCCCAGCAGGGCCCCTGCCCTGCGTGCCAGGTGAGGGAGGAGACCGGAAACTCTGGTCCGGCCGCCTGAGCAAATGCAGCTGCCGGCGTCCACACAGAGCTGAGTCTGTGCAGGGAGGGCCAGGCTTGTCCTCACACGAGGACATGGACCTCGTCTGTGCACAGACCAATTGCCGAGTCCCCGGGGACGCCTCCCTTGACTCGGCTTGGCGCTCAGCTGTGGGAGCCGGTGGACGCCTTTCCTGGGGACCTCGTCCACGGAGCTCTGCTGTGGGAAAGGCTTTTAAACCCATCTTCCAACGGTTCCACTGGAAAATGATTATATCAGCCAGAAAAAATAAACATACCTGCAGCCTGTCAGATTCCAGACTCATCCATTCGCTCTAATCTAAAAAGACCTTGTAAGTGATTCAGGGAATCACTTTTAAGAAAGCCACCAAAAGCATCAGGTGAGACCGCAAAACAAAGTTACAGAACTGAGAGCAGACCAGGGAGCCCCCGTGCTCCAGGGGCTAAGACCCTGCCTGCCGCGCAGGGGACACAGGTTCGATCGCTGGTCCAAGAAGACTGCACGTGCCTCACGGCCGCAAAGCCCATGCGCCTCAGCCATGGAGCTCACGCACCAGGGCCCGCGCTCTGCAGAGGCCGCCGCAACTGGACGAAGCCTGCAGGCAGCGGTGCAGACGCAGAGAGGAGACAGACAGAACTGAACACGGGCCAGAATAGGTGGCGTCACTCACAGGGGGCAGGGGACAAAGGGGGGCGACCACGGTACTGGCCCAAGTGCTTTTCCCAGAAACATGAGCGCACATGGGCACTGGCCCAGAGGCCCACGGAGCTCCGGGCCTGCCAAGGCCAGCGTGTGCTTCCACGTGGGCACACGGCCTCAAGCCCGGCCAGGCCCTCCCACAACGCCCCTCGAGCCCCGGCACCCTGTGGCCTGCCCCGCCCCTCTGGCTCACGCCCTCTCCTTAGTCCACGAGCTTCCCCCCCAGCAGCTTCCCTCCCGAGCCACGTGTGACCCGCTGGAGGCCGCTCCCCCTCTATGCAGCCCCCGGTCCCTCATGAACGCTCCCTGCAGCCTCCTTGCAGGCTGGAGCTGAGTGGCGACGCGTCACGCCTGTGGGACAGCGGGAAGCGGCAGCCTCCAGGTAGACGGGGTCGGCGCTTCAGGCCTGTCTGGGCTCCAAGCCCGCTGACATCAAGGGGACAGATGCCTTACCTTGGTCGGTTTTGGTGGCTGGCTTCCAGTTTTCAGCACTAATTACCGGCAGACAGACCTGCCCCTTCTCGTCGATGTTCGGGTGGTAGATCTTCGTTTTGAATGTGATCTTCGGTGGTTTGAAGGGGTACTCTGCTGGAAAGTTGATTTCAATTCTGAAGGCCCCTTTATCATAGGGAGGGTTGTCCTGCAGGGAAGGAGACCAGCGTGAGCCTGCAGCTGAGACAGGATGGCTCCAAGGATTTTACCTCAAAAACACTGCATTTGATTCAACAGGTTATATCAACTGAAGCCTCATCACCACCAGGGGAATGATAATTAGTATTCCTAGAGCAGGGTGCCTGAGATGGGCACCCTGGCCTCCCTACGTTTTTTAAAGAATAGACTTTATTTTCTTTTAGTAGCTGTAGCTTTGCCACAAAACCGAGGAAGATACAGAATTCTCACGCACACACACACAGCCTCCCCAAGCACCAACACCCCCGTGTTATGAGTGAGGGGCCGACACATCATCACCCAGAGGCCACACCCCGCAGACAGCCTGTCATGGTGCTGGATGCTGTGGGCCGCCTTGTACCCTCTGCCTGAAATCACACAGCGCGGAGCCTTTCAGACCGGCTTCTTTCACTCAGAAAGCGTTTAAGGGTCCTCCGTGGCTTGTCAGCGCTCCTTTTTGGCACCCAGGTTTATTCCATTCTCCATCATGGATCACAGCCTTGTCGTGGAGAAAGGGCTTGAGTAACTCAATGAAGCTGAGCCATGCCGCGCAGGGCCACACGAGACAGACGGGTCACATGAAGAGTTCTGACTAAAGGTGGTCCACTGGAGAAGGGAACAGCAAAGGACTCCAGTATTCCTGTCTGGAGAACACCATGGACAGTAAGAAAAGGCAGAAAAGTATGACACTGGAAGATGAGCCCCCCAGGTCGGAAGGTGTCCAATATGCTCCTGCAGAGGGCAGTGACTGACAGCTCCAGAAAGAAGGAAGCGGTGGGGCCAAAGCAGGAACGGCACTCAGCTGTGGACGTGTCTGGTGGTGAAAGTAAACTCTGATGCTGTAAAGAACAAATACTGCATAAGCACTTGGGATGTCAGGTCCGTGAATCGAGGTAAATGGATGTGGTAAAGCAGGAGATGGCAATTAACTGAATGTTAATCTAATGTTAACATCTCAGGAATCAGTGAACTAAAATGGATGGAATTGGCTTAATTCAGATGACCATTACATTTACTACTGTGGGTAAGAATCCCACAGAAGAAATGGACTAGCCCTCCTAGTCAACACGAGTCCGAAATGCAATACTTGGGTGCGATCTTGAAAATGACAGAATGATCTTGGTTTCTTTCTAAGGCAAACCATTCATTATCACAGTTATCCAAGTCTATGTCCCAACCACTGAGGCTGAAGAAACTGCAATCAAACAGTTCTATCAAGACCTACAAGACCTTCTAGAACTAACACCAAAAAAAGATGTCCTTTTCATCATAGGGGATTGGAATGCAAAAGTAGGAACTCAAGAGATACTCAGGAGGAGACTCTTGAGAGTCCCTTGGGCTGCAAGGAGATCCAACCAGTCCATCCTAAAGGAAATCAACCCTGAATGTTCACTGGAAGGACTGATGCTGAAGCTGAAACTCCCATGCTCTGGCCACCTGATGCAAAGAGATGATTCACTGGAAAAGACCCTGATGCTGGGAGGGACTGAAGGCAGGAGGAGAAGGGGACGACAGAAGGTGAGATGGCTGGACAGCGTCACTGGCTCAATGGACGTGGGTCTGACCAAGCTGGGAGACAGCAGAGGGGCCTGGCGTGCTGCAGTCCACGGAGCCGCAAAGAGTCGGGCACGACTTAGCGACTGAACAACAACCATTATTCCACTGTCTGGATGCACACCAGTCAGCGTGCTTGTGGTCAAGGGACAGCAAGCCTGTGCCCGCTCAAACGGAGGGTCACACTTGCTCTCTAGGACCCAGCCTCCAGAGCTACTAATGTCAGAGAAACGCATGTCTTCGGGAGAGAACGTGGGGTGTGGGCAGGCTCAGGCTTCCTGCATGCACACACTCCGCTGCTGGCATCACCCCTCACCCTGCTGTGGCACCCGGCCCTCGCTAGGGTAGCAGCGTGTGCCCCTGGCAGACGCAGCCCGATGCCTCACCCCTCCCCACTTCTGGGCGAGAACGTGTTAAACCTTTGAGGAGTGTCTGGACTGACCGGCAGGCACTGCTGCTCCGGGGCCAGCACCCACTCTGGGAAGCCGTGAGGTCGAGGTCAAGGCCACCGATTGTGTTCTCAAGGCAGAAGAAGCCTTGCTTCTCTGTCAGTCAGGGTGATACCTGAGCGCAGGGACCCAAGGCACCCCCAGAACTAGCCTCACGTCTGCTAACGGGACAGCTAACCTATCCGTTCTCCTCTTGACCCTGAGATCATCGACACCAGCGTGCATGTTGTTCTCTTGAACGTGGCCAAGAACGTCCCCCATCAAACAGCAGTTTAACGTACCTGGAACACAAGGATTCCAGAACAGAAAAGAGCGCCCAGCCACCAGCCACAGCGTCCGGGGGCGAAGTGAGCAGATGCCCGAGGACCCCATGGCGAGCAGCAGGCAGGATCAATGCACAATCATTCACATGGAAATAAAACAGGTCCTCGTTTGGAGAGAAAAACTGATCACCCAGCTTTTAAAAACAAAATTACAACCGAACAGTAACAGTTTTACAGTGGGTGAGGTACATGGACAGATAATTCTCCAAAATGGACACACAGATGGTCAACAAGCACATGGGAGAGAGACTCATCACCCCTGCAGGAAACGTCCATGAAAACCACGAGAGGGGCTTCCCCGGAGGCTCGGGGCTCGCCAACGGGCTTCCAACGCGGGCGGTTTGATCCCTGGCCGGGGAACTGAGGTCCCACATTCTGGGTGGCAAGGCCAGAAAATAAACAAAACAAAACCAAAACCCACAACGCGACACCACTTCACACCTGCAAGGAGCGCCGTAGAGCAGACAGACGGACGCCAGCGAGCCGCGGCGGTGGGGGCGGCACGGTGCCGCTGCGGAAGCAGCCTGCACCCGTCAGCGCGCCAGACACAGCCAGCACAGGACTCTGCCACCCAGCCCAGGCCGGCACCCCGGGAAGTGAAGACACCTCCACAGGAAACCCCACTCGCGAATGTCCGCAGCGACGCTGCTCAGGACGGCCGAACCGTGGAGACGATCAAGCGACTCCCAAGTGGTGGACGGACCAGTGAGCTCTGGAGAGCCCTCGCCGGGCCACTTGGCACACGGAAGGGTGGTGTCCAGACACATGCCACAGCAGGGGAGGGGCCAGACACGAGAGGCTGCGCGGCAGACCAAGCACACGGGGCGCACGCACGGAACAGGAGTGAGACGCACAGGACAGCTCAGTGCCGGGGGCCGGGGCAACGCTAACGGGGGACCTCTGAGGATGACAAGCCCTTCTGCCCTCGTGACAGAGCAGGCACGGCGAAGGGCCCTGAACTGCACTCCTTCATGGGTGAGGTGCGTGGTCTCTGCCTCCCAGCGAAACCGCGGAGAGGAAGCAGGCTGACTCAGGAGCAGGGCTCCGACGGAGGGCAGGGCTGTCCCTCCTGGAGAGGCTCAAAGCGCCCGAGGGCGTCCCACGGACAGAGGCGGCTGCTGGCATGGAGTGAACAGGAGAAACAGGCCACGCCACGCAGACAGCGCCCGCACACACCGCAACGCCGTCCGCAGTGCGCTGCGAGAGCAGCCGCGCGAGGCCACGGGCAGCCCGTGTGGCGCGCGGGCCACGGCCAGGAAGCGCGGGGACGGACGAAGGACCCTGCCCGGGCCAGGACCCACCGCCCCCGTCGCCGCCCGGGAGGAGCCCCAGAGGGCAGTGGGCCGGCCCGTCGAGGCTGCCCGTCTCCAGGCGGGCGTCCAACAGCTCCCTCACCGTGCACCAGGGCTGAGTCCACGTGTCCCGTCCAGCGCGTGGCCACCAGGCCAGCACCCACTGTGTCCCCGAAACAGGACTCCCGCAGAGGGAGGTGGGACCCGCGGGACGCAGAGGCTGCAGAACAAGAACGCAGACTGTTCCACTGCTAATTAGGCACACTGCCTCTGCGGAGAAGATTCACAGCCGCTGGCCACTGCCTGCATCGCCGCCTGAGCTCCACCTCCCATCAAATCAGATCCTAATAAGGTGCTTCAATCATCCCCAAACCACCCCCACCCAGAAAACCTGTCTTCCACCAAACCTGTCCCTGGCGCCAAAAAGGTTGGAGACCACCACAATTCAATATTTGGTACCTCTGGCCAGGGCACTCAAGCGAGAAAAGGAAATAAAGCATCCCCACGAGAGGAAGAAATGAAACCACCTCGGTCTGGACCTGGCCTGACCATACCCATGGAAAACTCTAAAAGATGACTCACACACACATCGTTAAAAGCAAAAGCAACACGCCAACGTCACCTGCATTTCTGCACACTAACAATGATCGACAGGGAGCCGAAAAAGGAAATGAAGCAAACAATCCCATTTATAGTTACCACTGAGAAGATGAAAATGTCTAGGGTATGTCTAAGCAAGGTGGCCATTACAGACTCAATGCTGGTGTCCCCCCGCCCCACCCAGATCCACACACAGACGCCCCCACAGCGTGCCGAGAGTAAAGAGGTAAATAAGGTTCAACAGTGTCACGGAGGGGAGTCCCGAGCTGACAGCATCCGTGTCCTAAATGAGGAGAGCTCCTGAGGCTGCCCTGGAGGTCCAGAGGTGAGGACACACTGCTGAGGGTGCAGGTTCAACCGCTGGGCAGGAAAAAGATACTGCAGGCAACATGGTCAAAAAAAAAGAGAGAGTGAGCGCACGTGCACCCTTGCTCTCCCCCCAAGCGCTGAGACAGGAGCCTGAGGACACAGGAGGCCCTGCCGGCCCTTTCCCTGGGACTTTCTGGCCTCCGGAGCTGTGAGAAAACTGAATTCTGGGGTTCTGTGTGCCCCAGCCCATGGTTTTGTTTTTACATCCTGAGCTGAAAAATACAGATATGTGAAGCTTGTACACTGGAGTTTACAAAGCACTGCTGAAAGAAGAGAAAACCTAATTAAATGGAAAAACATCCTGGGTTCATAGACTACAAGACTTACTATGGATGATAATTCTATCATCTATAATAATACATGATAATAGTAAAGCGATCTGAAAATTCACTATGATCCCTACCAAAACCTCCATTTTTTCCCCCCCAAGTGGAAGAATCTTTCTTGAAATTCAAAGGGGACCTCAAAGTGCGTTACTGAACCAAACCTGGTCTGTGTGCTGGCGCTTGGCGTAGCCGGTCTGACACAGGGTCACGAGAAGGAATGCACAGGAGCCACACGAGCAGCCAGGGCAGCGCCCGCTCTCAGCTCAGGAGAGAGTGCGCTTAAACCCGGGGGGGCCCAGGCTATGCAAGCGGCGCGGGTGGGGTCCCCTGCTTGGCGAAGGTGAGGTGACAGGGGGCGGTCACAAGGGTTAGGGTTATTGATCCTTAGGCGCCAGCAGGCCTGGAGGCTACCTGCTCACCCCCTCCAAGCAGTTCATTTCTTCCGCTGGGGGTTTTAGGATCTGAAAAACTGAGGAAGCGTGCATCAGACACTCAGAGCGAGGGGCCTCAGGGGTCTGGGAGCAGCTACAGCAGGGGACACGGAGGAGGTCTGTTGGCAAGGCCCACGGGGTCCTCCTGCTCAGGTACACAGGCGCCTCCAACCGTCAGAACCAGCTTGAGAAAGATTAACCGGAGAGCTCACGTTTCCTGATTTCAAAAGCTCACTGCAAAGCTACAGTAAGCACAGCAGTGTCGTCCCAGCACGAGGATAGACAGACCAACAGACTGAGCCCAGACGTGCGCCCTCACAAGCACGCCCCACCACTCCTTCACGCGCAGGATGGGCGCTCACCCCCGAGGCGGTGCTGCTGTCCTGGGCAGTAGAGTGAGTCAGTGAGCACACACGATACCACTGTTTTTGCAGTTCTTTCCCCACACAGGTCGTTACACAGGACTGAGTAGTCCCCTGCACTGTACCGGAAGGTCCTCATCAGGAATCTAGCTCTATAAATTTTTGACAAGGATGCCAAGATCATTCAGTGGGAAAGAGCAGTCTTTTTGACAAATAGCCCTAAAAAAACTAGATATCCACATGTAAAAGGGATGAAGTCAGACCTTTATTCCTGCACCATTTAAAAAAAAAAGGATCAGTGACCGAAGTCTGAGAATTAGGACTGTAGGAACTCTCAGGAGAGAACAAAGTCAAACCTGCAGGACCCTGGGCCTGGCAACAGTTTCTTCAATACGACACAAGCAGCAGAAGAAAAGACAGGTGAAGTGGACTCCAGGAGCGCTGCACCTTTACAAAGGACATAATCGAGAGACTGAGTGGGAGGAGATGCTTGCAAATGATGTGTCTGATGAGAGTTTAATGTAAAGAACTCCCACAACTGAGAGACAAAGAGACAAACAACCCAACTCAAAGGTGTGCAGCAGCGTTACTCAGAACCGCCACATCTGGGAGCGATCAAAATGTCCTTCAGGGTGAGTGGACAAACAAACTGTGCACTCACACAATGGAATACTATTTGGTACTAAAAGGAAACAAACTATTCAAATACAGGGAGAAATCTTAACTGCACATTCATTACTCAGTGAAGGAAGACAACCTGAGCAGCTGTTGCATGAGTCCAGCTGTAGGACTCTCTCAAAACGGGGCAGACTAGGAAGACAGTTTAGAGAAAAGGGCCACCCGCGGCCAGGAGCCAGGGGTGGGGGGGGGGGGAGGGCTGAGGCAGGGAGACAACCCTGTGCGTGCGATGCCCCCACGGCCGACGTGCGGCACCACACGCTGCGCACACGCACAGGACGCGGAGCGCTGAGCGGGACCCTCGCACACGACGCCCTCCAGGTGATCAGGGCGTGCCAACGCGCGAGCCTAGGGTACAACCGCGAGACACTAGCTGACGTCTAGAATGGTTGTAACAGAACCACCATGAGACACTAGCTGACTTCTGCCAGAATGGTGTAACAAAACTGCTGTGAGAAGCTAGCTGACATCTACTAGAATGGCCATGAGATGCTAGCTGACATCTAACACAATGGTGATAACATAGAAAAATGGGCCGGGGGGGATCACCGTGGGTAAGAGGGGATCACTGTGGATAAGGGGGATCACCGTGGGTAAGAGGGGATCACTGTGGGTAAGGGGGATCACTGTGGGTTAGGGGGATCACCGTGGGTAAGGGGGGATCACTG
>SNSB01003875.1:163235-179761 GCA_012922965.1 Capreolus pygargus | reverse complement strand
GGCCGAGGCGCTGCTGGGCCGCGGCTACGGCGGCGGCCGCGCGGGGCCGCCCGGGGACGCGGGCGCGCGCTGCCGGTGCCGCCTGCAGGAGGTCCTGGCGCAGCTGCGCTGGGAGACGCACGGCGAGCAGGCCTCGCGCATCCGCCACCTGCAGGCCGCGCTCGCCGCGGAGCGCCGGCTGTTTCTCAAGTACATCCTGGAGCACTTTCACTGGCACCCCGCCCTGCCCAGCGCCCCCGACGCCCCTCTTCCGTTGGGAGAGCCGCCTCGCGAGGCCGCCACCAAGGCCGCACGCGGACTCGGAGCCCTGGACAGCCCGAGCGCGGGCGTCCGCGCGCGCTCCCGCTCCCTCGATCGGGTTCCCGCGGCGCGCGCCCGCTCCCCCGACAGCCAGCTCCCGGCGCGCGCCCGCTCGCTCGACTCCCTGGCGCCGGAGGGTCCCCGCCCCTCTCTTGACGGCAGCCCGAGTCACCCCAGGGCCCCCGAGTCGTCCTCGCCAGACGCTTCCCTCTCGGGCTCCCCGAGCCCCCTGCCGCCGGCGCCGCCGCCAACGGAGCGCCAGACACCTAGCGACCTGCGAGAGGGGGAAGGGGCTGGGAGCCGGGCCCGCGAAGCCCCGAGCCCCCCACCGCCGGGCCCGGACCATCGCGAGCTGCTGAGGCGGAACTCGGAGCTGTCCGAGGCGCTGCAGGAGCTGGCGCGCCGCTGCTCCAGCCTCCGCGAGGAGAACCTACGGCTGCGGCGCTTGGGCCTCCCTGACGAGGCGGACGAGAAGGCCAAGCGGCTCAAGGGGAAGCGCGCCGAGCTGACCGGTCTCGCGCGGCGCCTCGAGGACCGCGCCCGCAAGC
This sequence comes from Capreolus pygargus, assembly GCA_012922965.1. Classification (NCBI taxonomy): domain Eukaryota; kingdom Metazoa; phylum Chordata; class Mammalia; order Artiodactyla; family Cervidae; genus Capreolus; species Capreolus pygargus. Next base: position 178,913 of record SNSB01003875.1, on the reverse strand, counting down.
TGCAGGAGGCCAACCTGCGGGCCATGAGCGCTCCGGTGCCCGGAGAGAGCTGCGCGGGCCTGGAGCTCTGCCAGGCCTTGGCCCGCCAGCGCGCGCGGGACCTGTCCGAGCAGGCGAGCGCGCTTCTGGCCAAGGACAAGCAGATCGAAGAACTGAGGCAAGAGTGCCACCTGCTGCAGGAGCGCGTCGCCTCGGGCCTCGGCGCGCTACCCGGAGAGGGCGCCGCCAGCGCCCAGTGGCTCAGCATCGGCGATCTGGACCGGCTGCAGCGCGAGTCCCAGCGGGAGGTGCTGCGCCTGCAATGGCAGTTGACGCTGCAGCAGGCCGCCGGCGGCGCCCGCGCGGAGGCGGGAGAACAGAGCGCGTCCTGCGAGGCGGCGCGGCGCCAAGTGCGGGCGCTGGAGCGCGAGCTGAGCGCGCGGCGGCAGGAGTGCGAGGAGCTGGGCGCGCAGGCGGCGGCGGCGCAGCGGCGGGGCCAGGAGGCCGAGGCTCAGCTGCAGGTGGCGCTCCGCGAGGGCGCCAGGCTGGCCGAGGAGAACGCGCGGCTGCAGGCCCAGGCAGACTGGACGCGGAAGGTCGCGGCGGAGAACGAGGACGTGCGCGGGCAGCTGGGCCGCGCGTGCCAGCAGCGCGACGCCGCTGGCTTGCTGGCTGAGCAGCTGCTGCAGCAGGTGGCGCAGAGGCAGGACTGGCAGCAGCAGCTGCAGCACGACCTGCAGAAGGTCCTGCGTGATCTCCAGGCTGCCCAGGACGAGATGTGGGCGCTGCAGGGCCAGCCTGGCCACCCAGCCCAGGACGGCCCGGGGGCCGAGCTGCAGCCGGGGCCTGCGAACCCGGCGTCCCCTCCGCCTGGCAGAGACAAACAGGGGCGGAAGGAAGACCTCCTGCTGGAAAACCCAGCTGCCCTTGGGGAGCCAGCCCAGGCCCCCCAAGCTCCAGACTCCAGCCGCCAGCCTCTGGAGTCCAGGCCCCAGCCCCAGAGAACCGGCTCCCAGTCGAATTCCTCCTCAGAGGCGGAGTCCGCGCGGGCCACAGTGCCCTCCTGCCCTACTCTGGATGCCGACACAGCCAGCGAGGCTGAGGACCTGCAGCCGGACGGCCTGCCCTCGACCCTGGAGGCGGGGGTCTTGGAGGTCTCCGTGGCCACCCCCAAGCTCAAAATCTTCCTGGCTCAGTACAGCTACAACCCATCTGAGGGGCCCAACGAGCACCCTGAGAATGAGCTGCCGCTCACACCTGGGGCCCGCGTGTACGTCTTTGGCGACATGGACGAGGACGGCTTCGATGCAGGGGAGCTTGAGGACGGCCGGCGGGGGCTGGCGCCTTCCAGCCTGGTGGAGCAGATCCCTGGCGGTGACATCCGGGGCTGCTTGCCCGGTGAGTCCCTGGACCGGGGCCCCGCTCGGCTCCCGGCGGCTGGGCAGGGCCAAGCCTGGAAGGATGACCCCAGTCCCGGCTTCTTACCTGGGCAAGCCCAGACGGCAGTGAACACAGAGCCGTGCCCAGTGGTGAGGGTGGACTCTAGGATGGAAGTGGCAACAGAGGTCTCGGACAGCAAGACGGAAGCCAGCCGGTTGGGCTCCCAGGAGAGCAGGGACAGGCGGGAGTCCTCCAGCTCTCCTCCGGGGACCATCAGGATCCCTCATACGGCCTCCGTGCACCTCCACCTGCTGAGTGTCGCGGCCACGTCGGCCAAGGTCGCCTGGGTGGGTGGCAGCCACCCTCACACGGTGTACCTGGACGACCGGGAGCATGCCCTGACCCCCATGGGCGTGAATGGCTACACCTTCCGCCACCTGCAGCCTGGCACGAGGTACCAGGCCCGGGTAGAGGTGCGCCCCCCCTGCGACTCGCTGCAGGCCTGCCAAGAGAAGGTGTCCTCCACTCTCACCTTCGAGACGCCCTTGGCGGGGCCCCCCCACCCTCCGCTGGACGTGCTGGTGGAGCGCCACGCCTCGCCGGGCCTCCTGGTGGTCAGCTGGCTCCCCGTGACCATCGACTCAGCTGGGTCCTCCAACGGAGTCCCGGTCACCGGGTACGCCATATACGCTGACGGGCTCAAGGTGGCGGAAGTGGCCGAGGCCACCGCGGGGAGCACGCTGCTGGAACTCTTCCAGCTCCCTCGGCCTGTGACGTGCCAGAAGATCTCAGTGAGAACCATGTCGCTCTGTGGCGAGTCCCTGGATTCCGTGCCCGCACAGATCCCTCACGATTGCTTCACGTGTCTCCACTGGCCAGAGATGTCGCCCTTCAGCTACACCTGGGAACACCCGTCTCCTGTCAGCGGGAGCTTCCCCATCTGCCCTCGGAGGCTGGGTCCGGCACCCCTGAGTGCCAAGGCCCGCCCTCATGCCCCCCGAAGCTGCGGGGAGCCCCGGGCCAAGTGTCGCAAAGCATTCCCTGAAGAACCCCCAAGGAGGTGGTCCCCGGAGACCAGACTGATTTCAGAAGGAGAAGGTCCCAGTGCAGGCTCAGGCAGCCAAGCCCAGGGGCCTGCGGAAGCCCGGAAGCCCTCCAGAAAGGACCAGCTCTTTGAGAAGCATCCCCAGAACCACAGGCCACCTCTGCTCCGGGGCCAGCCTGGCGGGGAAGGGACCCAGGACCAGTGGGTGCTCACCAGCCCAAGCCCTGCTCCGGGAGTCCTCCGTCTGTCCCCTGAGCCTGCACCCAGTGACAAGCCATGCCAGGAGAAGGCCACCTTTGGGAAAGTCCTCAGACAAAAGGCAGACGCCGTCACGTCCATCCTTCCCAAGCCAGGCGGTAGCCAGCGATCCACATCTGACTTCTGCGGCGCTCGGCAGGAGGATGCGCGGGGTGCAGAGGGGCGAGAGCAAAGACAGGCACTCCAGGGCCCGAGCGCACGTAGTCAGGCTCTGGGGGCTGGGGCCGGGGGCCGGCTCCGGGGGCCTGGCTCGGCGCCCTGTCCTGCCCGGTCCAGCAAGGCCCTCGGGACACCCAGGGGTACCACCCCGCCGCCGGGGACAAGCGTGGGTCCTCCAGCCGGGATCTTTGCGACCCTCCCTGATTACGGGCCCCCGGCCGTGTCCACCACCCCCGAGGCTGCAGGGGGCGAGCTGGCCCTCCGGAAAGGGTGGCCGCGGAGAGCGGGGGGCTCTCAGGACCCCCACAGCTTCTGTCGCGGCCAATGCAGTGGGCTGGTGGGCAGCATTGCCGGTCACCTGGTGGCCGAGGTGGAGGCAGGCAGGGAGTGGACTGATGGCCGTGGCAGGTGGCATTTGCCGGGGCACCTGGATGACTTCGGGGGGCTCGCCGGCCCTCAGGGCCCCTCTCCCCTGCCCCAGGGGAGCCCCGGAAGGCCCCCCTCCTCACTCTGGACTCCAAAGACCATGATGGCAGCTCTGGACTGTGACCCGGGGGACTGGCTGGCAGGGGGCCCGGCGAAGGGCCAGCTGTCACTGAGGGCAGGGGATGTGGCCACCGTCCACGGGCCCGTGGATGACAAGGGCTTCTACTCCGGGGAATTGGGCGGCCACAGAGGCCTGGTCCCCGCCCACCTGCTGGACCACTTGTCCCTCCAGGAGTCAGCGCAGCACCCCACCAAAGTGGTGCCTCCAGCCGCCTGTGCCCCATGTGGGCACCCACCGCCAGGCCCTCCTCGCTTCGCGTGAGGCACCTGCTCCACAGGCTGCTGCTCTGAACCCTCTGCCACCCCAGGCCTCAAAGGCAGCGAGGCCTAAGTCTGGATGGAGCCGTTTCTAGAAAGAACAAGCTGCTTCCGAGAGGCTGGCAGGCTGGTGATTGCAGGCGTCTGGGCCATCCGGTCTCGTCCATCCATGTCTGGCCCTTTCTCAGCTCCATCCTCAGGACCTGTTTCCTTTGGGAGTGTTTAGCTTCTCTCAGCTGTTGCCTTGTAAGAAAGTCTAAAGAAAAGCCTGCCTCTTTAAAAAAGAAAAAAGTGACCAGAATGCTCCTTTTCTATCTTCTGTTCAAATCCTTATTAAAAGTGCATAGAAACAAAGAAAAGAGAATTTTAGGAGTGAAGGCACAACCAAGGAGGCCAGCCCAGCCCCGCTCCCTCCCTGCCTGTCCCGGGGCCCTGGAGGACTGCAGATGTTTCCCCCGGGCGGAGGGTGGGGGAGAAGACCCTTTGGTGAGGGGTCAACTCAGCCCAGGTCCCCACTGCAGTCAGAAGGGCACCGCCTCCGTGGGGGCAGAAGGGATCAGCTGGACGCAGCTTGCTAAGGAGTGTAGGAGCCACGGGCAGGTTCTTGGGGGAGCTGGTGACTCAGGTCCAGAGGGGGCTGTCACGCCGTCTCCGGGGCTGAGACGGGAACAGGGAGGGACAGGCCTAGGAGAGGCCTCGAGGTGTCCCACCGTATCCTCAGAGAATGCGGGAAGCAGCCTGGGGGTCTTGCGGTGCGCGCACACACTCACCCCTCATGAGCAGAAGCTCTGAGTCTCAGCCAGGGAGGAAACTGTCCGCCGAGGGCTATGCCCCCCGCCAGCTGCCCACACAGACACCAGCTTTCCAGTGAGAAGGCCAGCTCAGAGGCTCCTTCCCTAGTGAAATACCCATACCATACACTTTACCATCTCAGCCATTTTCGAGTGTACAGTTCAGCCGTGCTAAGAACGTTCATGGTGTTGAGCAACCAGTCTCCAGGACATCTCTCCTTCTTGCCAAACTGAAACTCTACCCCCCGTTACACAACATCCCCCTGTCCCTTCCCTCAGCCCTTGATGACCTCTAATCTTTCTGACTGGATGACTTTGACTCCTCTAGGGAGACCGTGTCAGCGGACTTGGACCAGAAATCCGGGCTTTGCTGTCTGGCTTAACCTCCCTGGGCACAATGTCCTTGGGTTTCATCTGAGTGGTAGCAGATGTCACGGTTCCATTCCTCCTTGAGGCTGAATTATCGTCCACTGTATGGACCACATTTTGTGCATCCGTTCATCCATCAGGGTTGCTCCCCCTGTTTTGTAAATCACGTGGCTGTGAACATGGGTGTGCAGACATCTCTTGGCTTTCACCGTCTTCCACGTTATCGTATCTTTGTGAGCTCACAACGCAGAACAGAACCTGAGGCCCGCCAGACAAGAGAGCTGCTTGTGCACGGGAGGACGGTGCCTGGGCTCAGGTTGGGGGGCTTGGGGGCTCCCCACAGTCTGAGGGGGCACAGGCATGGTCCCCAGTTGCTGTGAGGGCAACAGCAGTTTAGCCAGAGGACAGGAACCTAATCCAGCACCTTCGAAATCAAACACAGTAGCTTCCCTGGCGGCTCAGATGGTAAAGAATCTGCCTGCAATGCAGGAGACCCGGGTTCGATCCCTGGGTAGGGAAGATCCCCTGGAGAAGGGAACGGCAACCCACTCCAGTATCCTGGCCTGGAGAATCCCATGGACGAGGAGCCTGGCGGGCTGCAGTCCACGGGGGTCACAGAGAGACAGGAGCGACTAACACTTTGAGCTGTCATTCCATGGAAAGCGCACAGGTAACCTAGGGAGGATGATACCAGCCCCATTGTCCCATCGGCTCTTCTTCAGTCTCCTCCCCTGTCCACCGCCCAGGGCCTGCTCTCCAGAGCTGCGGAAGAGTCCCTGTCCCGGCCAGAAAGTGGCCCCGGCCCCTCCCTCCAGCCCCCCCCCAGCCGCCCACCTGCTTTGCTTCTCTGCACCGCCCTCACCCAAGTCTGCTGTCCCCCGTGGTTTTCTCCGGCCACGTCCCACCCCCGCCCGCCCCCTCTCCCCCCGCCCTGGAACGGAAGCCCCGCCAAGGCACGGACGGCTTCGTTCCTTCATTGCCCGGCGCCTGGTAGGGCCTCAGTAAAGGCCTGTGAAGGCAGGACCTGGCAGGGCTCGACCGCGCCGTTTGTCGCTCCCATGCAGGGCTCCGGGGGTGTTCACACCGGGCCCCGGGCCTCCCCGCCCCCTGGAATAGCCAGGCAGGGGCCCTGGGCGGCAGAGGAAGGCTCTGGTTCTGATCTCGGAAGCAGAGGCAGGTGAGGCGGGGGGTGTCCTGGGCAGTGGGAGCCGCGAAGGCCCCGGCCCCTGAGACGAGTCAGGGATCGCACGCCCGGGGACGCACACACGGAGCCGCGGCCCCGGCGGGGCGGGGGCGGGGCTGGGACAGGTGCCCACCCACCCCCTGCCGAGGAGGACCCCCTCTTCCCAGGGCTTCCAGCCAGCCGCCGGGAGCTCTCTGACGCCGCCACCAGATGGCAGCACAGACGGCTGCTGCCCGGCTGCGCACCTGGGTCAGGGCCGCCAGGAACCGGCTCCCAGACCCCCGCGGGCCCCGCCCAGCCCTGCTCTCTGCCCGCCGTCTCCGCGGGGCGCCCTGGAGAGCGCCCCCCATGTGCCACAGAGGTCGTCCTTCCAGGGGCTTCGGGAGCAGCTTGAACGCACACCCAAGCCTGCTCCAACACGCTTCCTGCAGTCCAGCAAACCCCAGCCTCCCCAAGGACCCAGGAGGCATCAGTGTCCCAGCCCGGCAGGCTGGGGGGATGCAGGACCACCAAGCAGCCGTCCCGTGGACGCTGAGCGGGGGCTGTCCGAGCCTCTGTCTCCTCATCTGGGGCCGGGCTGGGGCAGGAGTGTGTGGTCCAGGTTCAGGACTCATGAGAGCACGGAGGAAGTGGGCGCAGGGGATGGGGGCAGAGGTCCACGGCAGGTGGACGTGGGCCCAGCGCTCTCCCCCGGGGCCCTGAAGCCTTTGGGGGGGCTGCAGGGACAGGCGGCACAGGTGTGAGCAGCTGAGCCGCTGGAGACGGGCCCCGCCCCTCCCTGACTGACCAGGCCACCTGGAGGCCCAAGGCCTGTCCAGACCTGCCCCAGGGGGGAAGAGGGGTGGAGGGCCCGCTGGCCAGAGGGCAGAGGAAGCTTTGCAGTGGGCAGGCGGGCCGGGTCAGGAGGGCTCTGGAGCCGGGGTCACCGAACCTGTCCGGGCGCCGGCCACTTCTGCCCCGGGCCCTCTGGCCCGTGCTTGGCCCCTCGCCAGCCTGGGCCTGCTGTCCCACGACGGGGTGGGCTCGGGTTCCCCCCATCACCATCAAGGAGGCAAGAGCTGCGGCGCTTGCCTGCCTGAAGGTGACCGCGAGGCTCCTCTAGCCCTCCTTCAGGTTCCCGGCTAGGGACCCCCGCCCCCGTCACACGGCGGCCCCCAAGGACAGCCCCTCCGTCCCTCTCTGCCTCTCAGCGCCCGGCCCCCTTTCACCCTCTGCCAGCGTGCTCTTTCAGAACACGATGTGTGCTAACTGATCGCTTTCAGAATCCTTGTATAAAATCCATATTCACAGCACGGAGGTCACAATGTAAAAAGCTCGGAAATGCCCCTGAAGCCCGTTTTAAGCTCATTCCAGCACCTTTCAGTGGTGCCTGGTCTCCCTGTCTCAGCTCCTAGAGGTCAGGTTTGGAGGTGGGGTTGGGGCTGCTTGCGAGGTCAGGGGTTCCACAGATGGTAGAGCCCCACAGGCCAATTCAGCTCTTGTAAAGCTGAGCACAGTGCCAGCTGAGGCCGGCCCCAGACCCCAGGCACGGAGGGTTTCTGGGGCCATGCTGATGCCAGGGGCGCCCCAGTCCGTCCCACCAGGCCAGTCAGCTTGCCAAATTCCCAGTGGCTGGTGTGGTTGGCCGTGGGTCTGTTCTGGGACGAAATGCCCTGTATTTCGAAGTTCCCAAAGAATTGATGCTTTTGAACTGTGGTGCTGGAGAAGACTCTTGAACATTCCTTGGACTGCAAGGAGCTCCAACCAGTCCATCCTAAAGGAAATCAACCCTGAATATTCATTGGAAGGACTGATGAAGATGAAACTCCAATACTTTGGCCGCCCAATGCAAAGAGCCAGCTCGTTGGAAAAGACCCCATTCCTGGGCAAGATTGAAGGCAGGAGGAGAAGGGGGTGACAGAGGATGAGATGGTTGGATGGCATCGCCGACTCAATGGACACGAGTTTGAACAAACTCCAGGAGATGGTTATGGACTGGGAGGCCTGGCGTGCTGCCGTCCATAAGGTCACAGAGAGCCTGAGATGACTTGACGACTGAACAGCAACCGCCGTCAGAAGCCCTGGTCTTGGACACCTGGCTCTGGGCTCGGGTGCCCCCTTGTGCTCTGAACCGTCTGGGCATTTCTCTTGGGGTCCCCTGGGCCTGACCACCTGACAGACTGCCCACCTGGCTTGGCCTCCATGACATCGACCTCAGCCTGTGGGACCCCCTGGGCCACATCCCCTCGGTCAGGGTGCGCTGGTCAGAGGGCGTCCACCTGGAGGCCTGGACCCTCTGGCTCAGACCCTTTCTTCTGTCAAGGCCTTCCAGCCGCCCACCACAGGGGTCCTTCAGCAGTGCCCTCCGCTGCGTCTCGCGGCAGCCGCCCCCAGGCTTCCTAAATCCACCCCACCCGCCCCCACTGCCTTCAGCTGCCCCTCCCAGGAGCAGGGACAGCCTTCAGGCACCATCCCGTGGCCTGGAGTTACTCAGTAACTCTGCTGCTTCCCCTATCAGACTGGGTCTTCCCCCTTCCTCGTACCCTGCATGCAGGCATCTTGACCTGGCGACCTGGCATGGAGCAGACATCAAACCAGAGGCCGCCTTAAGAAAGGCTTGGCCCGGGGCTCTCGGTGGCCACACTTCCCGGTGAGAACTGACCTTCAGGGAGCCCTCAGCCAGTGCCCCAGCCCACGTACGCTGGAGGCCACCCTCCCAGGGGTGTAATTATTTCCCCTTTTCACAGATGGAGAAACTCGGGCTCAGAGAGGGGAGGTCATTCATCAAGGTCCTCCGTGCGCTGGAGGCCGAGCAGGGGGTCTGAGCCCTGCTGTGTCCCTTTGCCCCCTGCCCTTATCTCTGGGGACGGTTCCTTCCCCCCGCCTGGGGGCAGGGCCTGGGTCTAGGGAGGAGACCAGAGGCCGGGATGGTCAGGAATTCAAATTGGTAGAGCCGGTGGGGGAGGGCTGGAGTGCCTGGGAGTGGCCCGCAGTCCGGGGGAGGGGGCAGCGGACGGGCAAGACTCTGCTGAGTCAGAGACGCCCCAGGGCTCTGGGGGGGAAGTGGCAGGCAGGTAGTGCGGGCTGGGGCGGGTGGAGCACCCAGGGTGGTGGGCCAAGGGGCAGAACTGGGTGCTGGGGCCCCAGCCCGGGGTCATCGGGATTTAAGGAGAAAAGAGGCCTCCCAGAGGGCAGGGGGCCACCCTTTTCAGAGGAGGGAGTGGTCAGCCCCACAAGGTCAGGCAAGATAAGGGCCACTGGGCCCAGCCTCCCTCGTGACTGCGACCAGAGGCTGCTGCCCCAGCCCAAGGGCTTCCTGGTGTCCAGCCGTGAGGGAGCTGGTCCCTCCCCCACCATGCAGGGAGCCCCCGCAGCCCCAGCCTCACCCCCCCACTCCCCGAAGCAAAGCGAACGGCGGAGCTAGAATTTGGAAGCTCCGAGGGTTCCCCACTCTGTGCAGCCTTGGTCAACCCCATCCCGTTGGCAGCCAACCAGGCAGAGCCCCCCAGGCCCTGCCCCACCAGCCAGGATTCAGGAGGGGTCTGCCTTCTCTCTTCCCACCCCGCTTCTGCCCGCCTCGCCCCACTCCTCATCGACAGGCCCTGCTGGCCCACCTAAGCCAGATGAGTAGAGACCGCGCGCAACCCCATTTCACAGGCAGGGAAATCAAGGCTGGTGGAGGTCAGCTCAAGGGCAGCCGGCTAGTCAGTGGCCCGGCCAGGATCTGGATCCTGTTCCAACTGCCACTCCATGGGCTTCTCCAGACACAGGCCTGCCAGCCTTCCCCGCTCAGAGCCGGGATCAGTCCCTGCCTTCATCCGTCCGCTCGCTCCCCGGGGCCAGGCACCCGGGCTGCAGTCTGACGCTGGAGGTGACCAGGAACCTGGGGAGCGAGGTGCGGGGTGACCAGGAGTGCGGGGCGCAGGCCTGCGGGAGTTTGCAAGCAAGTAGGGGGCCAGCAGAGCTTCCCAAAGGGGAGGCGTCACTGAGATTTCTGGCTTTACTTCCTGTTCGTTCCCTTCTTTCTCTCTCTTTTGGCTGTGCTGCGCCACGTGTGGGATGTCAGGAGTTCCCAAGCAGGGATGAACCCACGCCCCCTGCAGTGGACGTGCAGAGTCTTAACCACTGGACCAGCTAGGAATTCCCTGTTTTTCCAAATAAAGAAATAAGAGAAACCGTACACAGACATGACAGTGGCGGTCCAACAACACGGGAGCACCTTGAGTTAAGGGTGAGACCTGCTCCCCACCCCTCCCCCACACCCATACTCCCATGGGTCTCCTGCCAAGGCTTTCTTTAGGAATTTACAACCATATATAGGAATGGGAGCAGGCTTTCCCGGTGGCTCAGGGGTGAAGAATCCGCCTGCCAAGCAGGAGATGCCGGTTCAATCCCTGGGTCAGGAAGATCTCCTGGAGAAGGAAATGGCAACCCACTCCAGTGTTCTTGCCTGGAGAATTCCATGGACAGAGGAGCCTGGGGGCTACAGTCCACGGGGTCACAAAAGATTCAGACACGACTTAGCGACTGAACAATAGGAACCGGAAACACATTTATAATTTCTAAAACCCGTAAAGGTGATGACATGGTCCACATTTTTCTGGATCTTGCTTCTCCCACTTGGCGGACTGTCTCCGCCGACTTAACAGTACAAACCTTCCACCCCTCCTGTCCTGTCTAGGGGCGGTGGCCTCGTCTTCGGCTGGGCTCCAGGGCTGTCTTGCCTCCTCTGGGTTACCGGTTGGCCAGGCTCTCCCGCACATATCTTTTCAAGACCCCAGATGCTGGCCCAGGCTGACAACTTTGCCCACCTCCCAGCTCTCATCACACACCCCGTGAGTCTCTGCGTCTGACACCTACCCTGCCTGCCTCCTCCTCTGGGTGCCCCGCAAAGCTTTCTTTCCCATCAGGGGTTTGTACCCTCTGCTCCCCTGCCTGGACTCACCCTGCCTCCCACCCAGAGTCTGGCGTTTGGGTCGCACCTATTCATTCATTCCCACGTGCCCCAGATTGTTTGTGATCACAGTCCTGGGCAGGGTGTCTGCTTGAATGACACTCGGGGGTTGTGGCCCCTCTGGGGTTCAGGGTTCCTGGCTCTGCCTGGGGCTGCGGGACTGCAAAGTGAGGGGAGGGGGCTGGTGAGGGAGAGACCCTGTCCCCAGGCAGGGCTTTCATTGGACGGAAGGTGTGTGGGAGCAGGCTTTCTTCAGATGTTTCGAGAGGCTGCCTGTCAGAGTTGGGGCTGCGTTCCGCTGTGGAACCTGGGGAGGGTGATCTCAACGTTTCTGAGCCTCACCTGTAAAGTGGGGCAGTAACACGTGCCTCTCCTATGATGTCGAAGAGCAGCAAGCCCAGGCGGGTGACATGCTTTGCCAGTCCCCAGAGTCTTGGCCGCCAGTACCAGCCACTCAGATTCAGGTGGAATTGCTGCCCTTCCAAGGGAAATTCAGTGTCCTTGCTGGGCGGCCCATCGCCACTCTGTCCGCTGTGCGTCCCCTGTTTGTGACCGCCTGCCACGCCGCCCCTTGTGACGGGAATGAATGAGGCCCTCGTGGCTTGGGAGAAGCAACAGATGGGGTGCATTGCTGTGGAGGGAAGGGGGTTGGAGAGACTCACTCACAGCTTTGACTTCTCATCGAGCGCCTGTTTGAGGTCAGGCAGGAGCTGGGTACTGGGTCTACAAGAACAAACAAGACAGTCTTCCTGCCCTTAAGGCACCTGTCCAGCAGCCGCGCTGGGTCGGGGCAGACAGCCGGGGATTGCAGTGGGGGCCCTTCCTGAAGGGGTGATGTCTGAGCTGGGTGGGAGCTCTCTAGGCAGAGGTGGCGGGGGGAGGAAGAAGGGTGGCCCAGGCGGCAGGAGCCCGGGGCGCCCGTGCCCGGGGGTGGGAGGAGAAGCCACGGCATGTACAAGAAATGGAGTTTCCTGCTGCGGCTTGGGGCAGGGTGGCAGGAGGGGGCGTGGGGGCGGGAGGGAGGTGAGATGTGGTATTGTATGGCACATACTTACATTAAAATATTATTAGTTGTTTATCTGAGATGCAAGTTTTAATCGGGCATCTGTATTTTTTAAATCTTGCTGTCATGTGAAGAAGCAGTGATTTACCCTTTGGGGATATTTTGTGTTTTATTTTTTCATTTTTTTTTAATATCAGAAGAGATGATGGTAGAAGTAGCAGATGGTGGGGGTGGGGCAGGGATAACCCAGATGTTTGGAAGTAACATATACACAATACTATATAGAAAAGAGATAAACAACCAGGACGGACTGAAGCACAGGGAGCTATACTTGGTTTTTTGTAATTACGCATGTGGGGAAAGAATTTGAAAAATAACTATGTATGTGTTTGTGTGTATATGGTGGGGGTTTAGTTGCTAAGTTGTGTCTGACTCTTCTCAACCCCATCAACTGTAGCCCCCCAGGCTCTTCTGTCCATGGGATTTTCCAGACAATACAGGAGTGGATAGCCATTTCCTTCTCCAGGGGATCTTCCTGACCCAGGGATCGAACCCGAGACTGCTGCTTGACAGGCAGCTTCTTTACCACTGGGCCATCTGGAAGGCCGTGTGTGTGTGTGTGTGTGTGTGTGTGTGTGTGTGTGTGTGTAAACTGAATCACGATACTGTACATCTAAACTAATACAGCAATGTAAATCAACGATAGTTCAGTTTTTTAAAGAGGTAGCCGATCAGCTCTCCTTCGTTGCTGAGCCACCCTCCAGGACGCAGCAAGCAGAGTTTCTTTGCCCACGACTTGCCGGAGCCTGACTCTGCTCTACCCACCCAGCCTCCTGTCCCTGGATCCTCCCGGGGTACCCCCCAGGCAGGTGCCATGACTATTCCCAAGTGACTGATGGGAGCGTTGATCGGAGAGGTTAGGTTCTGCACAGACACACGCAATCAAGAGAGCTGAAACAAGAATATATCTGGCTCCCACTGGCTCTCCCATCCTGCTACCGTCTGCTTTTTCTAGTTCCGAGATCCTTTCCACACAAATGTAGCCTTCCAAGGTTGCTGTCAGTGAAAACAAAATTTTGAAATCTGCTGTTTTCACTGTACATCAATACTTTCCACCGGGTTTTTAAGTAGCTATGTAATAATACTACGGGAGAATAATCACACTTGGATGTTATAAAGTTCTGGGCAGGAAATGGGCTTGGCGGTGGACCGCAGAGGTGGGAATACCATGGGAGACTGCCCCGCAGCTAGGAGGGGCATGGTGAGAACCTTGCTCATGGTGACTTAGAGATCGTACCCTCACTCCAGATTTTTTTTCCCCCCGACTTGAAAAGGAACAGGTACTAAGTATGGAAAATTTGGAATGTTTTGGAAAGTTAAAGAAGTAGGAAAAATTAAATCTCATCTGTAGGATCTGAATTGCTACACCGTTTTGGGCAAGTAAATCTGGCAGGAACTACTCAAACTGAAAATACACACATATCCCTTACCCACAGGTTTTGCTTCTAGAAAACTATTCCACACATGTAAAGGCAGGAATATGTAAGATATATATCTAAGGACTTAAAAAAAATTCTTTTTAAAAATTCCAAACAGTAAATAACCTGCATAGCCATGCTTAAGAGAAGTGTTTATGGAAACTTCATACACCCCAATGTTCTCAGCTATTAGACAATGAACCTGGGCACACACAGGAAAGATGTCTAAGATGAGTCTTAGGGGGCAAAGGGCAAACATAGGTTTTATAGTGACTTACCGCTTATATAGTGTATTGTTTCATAGTTTCAAAAAAAAAAGTGAGGTCTTTTTTTCAAAAAGTGAGGTCTTTTTTCACGACACATGAAGAGATTCATGTTGACATCAGAGAAGGAAGCATGGATACACAGCTGGTAATGTTACTTCAGAGCACAGATGGGAGGATGAGACTCAGTAACTTTTAAAACACAGTATAGCTAGAATTGTTCCAAATAGAAATATTATTTTTATAATAAAACAACACTAAAATTTATCTGTGTTAAAAAAAACCCCAAACTCTAGGAAGAACTTCTGTAAACATTTTGATGTATTTTCTTCATTTGCTTTTCCATGGATCAATACTTTGCATGCAACAGGTAAATATGATTTTTGTAGTTTGCTTTTGTCTTTATTTTTTGCTTCGTATCACTTGCACGCATCTAGATTGTAAAATGTCCTTATCAATACCATTCATAGTGCCTGTCACCATTCTCTCTTGTGGACAGCTTAACCTATTCTCTTCTGTCACTTACTTTGTGTATGATTTTTCAAAGGGCATTTGAAAAACATAATCAGACATTAATTTTAAAATATTTTATTGAAATACAGCTGATTTATATATAAAGTTGTTTTAGTTTCAAGTGTACAGCAAAGTGATTCAATTAAACATATACACATTCTCTTCTGTTATATGTTATTAAAGACACTGAGGATTGTCCCCCATATAATAATTTTCAAATGCAAATTAAATGAGTGACCAGGGAGTGCCTATAAGACTCAGGTGTGCTTCCTGGCACCAGGGTTCCGAATCCAGTCTGGTGGATAAAGAGGACAGTCAAACATGCAGTCTACAAACGCCATTAATTGCCTTAGCACAAAATTCCCGAAAAAGAATTACTGTCAAAGCAATGATAATTTTAGAACATTTTTATTTTTGGCTTCCACTGGCAAATTCATGTTCAGGAATGTTGAGGCAATTTATATGCTTCCAGTGGTACAGGAGAATGATTACCCACCAGACCTCTGACTATGTGAGAAGGTTATCATTTGAAACTGATTTCCGATTTGTTAAAACAGCAAACAAACAGAAGTTTTAACTTGCATGTCTCTGGTTTAGTAGGGCGTTGACAGCTTTTCAGTAATTTCTTCAGTAAGTCCTCCCCCAATCTTATTCCTGGGCTGTGTCTTAGACTCGCCACTGACGTTCTGTACTTCCTTTTCCATCACGTTCTTGCCGTTTCTGGGACCTGTCTGTAGGTTTTCTGTTTCTGGGTTAGGGTGCTCTGAATTGAGTGCGGTAGCTGCATTCACTATTTGCTTTCATATGTTAGGGCAAGTCCACCCTCGTTCCTGTTTTCGTTCCCAAGGCGAGAAATGATAGCTGTTTGGGGCTGCTTACTCTTCCAGGTCAAGTTAGAATTTTGTTAAGTCTGATAACCGTCCAACTAGGGTTTCATTAAACGTACAAGTTTATTTGGAAGAATAAACTTCTAGTCTTGCCAGCAAACTTGGGATCCTCCCAGACTTCAGGTGCGATGTCCTGTATTTACCTGGTGTCCAAAGTAAGGAGCGGTCCAGCAAGTGACCCCCTAGAGCACATCGCAGTCCCTGGCCCGCTCCAGCCCCTCCGAACCGGCTGGGTCCCGCCTGCCAACCTGGGCGCGTCGCTTGACCCCAGGGGCCCGCGAGGGGCTGCAACCACCGGAAGGGGCCGGCTGGGCTCGGCGAGGGGGACCCCCGTGCCCTCGGGGCAGGTGGGGCCGGCGGGCTGCGGGGACTTCCTTCTGCAGATCAAGGCCCTCTGCGGACCTCGCTGGCCGCCCGCGGGGCGGGGCACGGACCTGGGATGCCAGGGGTCAGGGTCAGGCTCAAGGCGGGGGGGAGGGTGGGCTCCGTGGGGGGCGGGGCCGAGCCCCCTTCTGGGGGGTGCGGCCCGGGCGTTCTGGGGCTGAGGTCGCGGCGCCGTCCCTGCACCCGTGGGCAGGGGGAGACCAGGTCCCGGGGCTCCACCCGCGCGCCCCTCCCCCACGCCGTCGCGAG
>SNSB01003875.1:116031-162835 GCA_012922965.1 Capreolus pygargus | reverse complement strand
AGGGCCGGCCGGCCGGCGGGCGAGCGCCGCCGCCGACGCACACGAGGTGAGGTGAGGGGCGCGGGGCGCGCCCCCGGGAGAGGGGCGTGGGCGGGCGCGCGCCGGGGGGTAGCTGCGCGCGGGTTGTGTGTGTGTGCGCGTGAGGGGGGCGGGACCCCCGGCCGCCGGCCCGCCCGCCGCGGGGTGTGTGTGTGTGTGTGTGAGGGGGGCAGGCGGCGGGGCCCGGCACAAAGCCCCCGGCGCGCGGGGCTTGCGGGCGGCGGCCGCGGGCTCTTTGTGCCTGCTCCTCCGCGCTCCGGTCCGAGCGGCCCGGGGACTCGCCCTGCCTGACAGGCGGGCCCCCTTTATGCCGCCGCCGCCGCCGCCCCTCGCGGGGCTTCTTGCTGTGCCCGGCCCGCAGCCCGCAGGGCACGGCTGCGCGCCGGCAGGGCCAGGGGCGGCCTGGAGGGGCCTCTCCCCCGCGCCGGGCCCTGCGGCGGGTGGGCGCGCGGCCCTGCCCCCAGACCTCTGGTGCAGGCGGCCGCTCGGCAGGAAGAGAGACGGGCTGGGGGAGGGGGCGGCCGGCAGGGGGAGGGGGCCGCAGGGCCCGGCGTGTCACTCTCTGTTTATCTGCCAGCATGGTTCATACTCACGCAGGCGGAGCTGGGGTGGGGTGTTTGGGGGGGAGAGGCGGCGATGCCTGTCCCTGGGGGTGGGGGTGTTACTGACTTACGGGGAGGAGGGGACGCGGCCCAGATAAAATGCTCCACAGCGGCCCCACCCAGAACAGCGGAGAGTCGGCCCCGGGGAAGGGAGCCCGCTGTGGATCCGCCCGGGCCGGGACGGTTTCGAAGTCATTTACCGCGTTTTTCGGGTCCCCTCCACCTCCGGTGTGTTTCGCCCGTAGAAGTTGCCAAGCACATCTGGATAAGCGAGGGTCCCGGGCTCCCCCAACCCGGCAGGAGGAGTTGTCACCCGGGGAGGCCGCCCCTCTCTCTGACATCTGTGGCGGGGGGAGGGGCCGAGCCTTGCCGTAGGAATCCTGTGGGTGAAGATTGTTGACTGATGGACGCAGGGCTGTGCGGGGGGGAGGGGGGGAGGGGGCAGGTAGCGGAGGGGCCTTCCAGAGCTGCTGGGGGTGTTCTCCAGGCCCAGCACCCCTGGCCGTAGGGATGGAGCCGGGTCACCCATACCAGGCCCTTTCTGAAGCTAGCGTTTATTGCTTCCTGGCTCCTGGCTTTACTCTTCTCCTGCGTTCCCATCTGCCAGCATCTGGGCTCCCTGGGCCTTTCAGCAGACATTTTCAAGAGCACTGGCCATGTGGCTGGTCTGTAGCCCTGGCTCTGGGAGTGGGCTTCCGCTCAGCAGAGAGCAGGGTCGCTGCAGTAGTCTAAAAAAAAAAAAAAAGCAGATGGGCTGGCCACCGGCTGGCCTCCAGAGACAAAGCTGTGCGGTGAGATCGCTAGTTTAGCTGGCTCTTAGCACCATGGGGGGCGGGGGTGAGAGGCTGATACTTGAGGTCTGGAGTAAGTGGCCCTGCCCGCCAGGGAAGTCAGTCCTGTGAGGTCCTGTGGGCAGGCGGTAGCCTGGGAAGGCTGGTGGGGAGCTTCCCACCTGCCTTGGCGGCAGCGCTCCCAAGCTGGTCTGTTTCCCTTGGGCTCCCAGCCGGCTGCGGGCCGGTTGTGGGGTGTTGCTGAGCGCCCGTTGCCCAGCTCCTCTGGCCATTTGGCTCGAGTGCTGGGGCTGCGCCCAGGGTTTCTCTCTACAATGTTTTCCTGCCAGTTGTTGGGACTTGCAGATTAGTCATTCGGCTTTTACAAGCAATTCCTGAAAAGAAAAATCTCCCTCTGGTTGCTGGCTCTGGGGAGAGGAAGAAGCAGCCTGAGGGAGCCAAGCCTTTAATTAAAGCAGAACTGAGATGATCGCTGCAGTTGCTGGAAGGAGGGGGGCGAAGGTGATGTGCCCTGTCCTGCAGCCAGGTGCCTGCCAGGGACAGATAGGCCGTGTCCCATGCTCCCTGCCCGGTCTCGGCCAGCGGCCCGGCCTTCTCCACAAGCTGCAGCCCTGGATTAATCCCCGCCTAGTGTTTTCTTTCCATGGATCAGGTTTCTCGTTTTGTTAATAAGCACAGCCAACGATCCACTTGAAGTCAGCTGTCGTGGACTCAGCAACAGGGTTTTGCATTATTGAGCTGACAGGCCTGCTGTCTTCCCGGAGTCCTCATTGTCTGCCTGGAGGTGGCGGCGGGGTGGGGGCAGTGTCTGTGAGCCGCCGCTCGCCCCCGTGCAAGGGCTGGCAGGGCAGTTCTGGAGAGTCGAGGAGCGAGGAAGGAATAAAGTCCAGTTTACCCAGGGGACCCGCCGCCCTGCTTTTGCTCGGCCTGTTGGCCTCCAGCAGTCGGCCCCACCCACGGCTGGCCTGCCTTGCCCACCGGGGCTGAGGGCCAGTGCGCCCCCCCGCCAGGGACTGATCACTGGGGTGGGGAGGGCTCTTGTTCCCAGCTGCATCTGCAGAGAGGAGACCACAGGTCAGCTTCCTCTGGTCCTGGCTTGAGCGCCTGACTGAGGAGGGCCTCTGGGAGCAGTGAGGGGCACTGGCCTCAGCGCTGTTTACTCTCCAGCGGCCTTGGGCCGAGATGGGCTTCTCTGGGCCTCGGTGTCTCTAACGTGTTTCCAAAGTGGGGACAGCACCAGCACGTCTCGCAGCCCTCCAGAGCTCAGCTTGGGGAAGCCGCTGGGCACACTGGCTCCGGGAACCCGAGGTGACATGGGGGAGTGCCCTGGGCACCTCAGGAGGTGCTGAGGGCCGGCCGGCTGCAGGAGGGTGTTCACGGGGAGCCCTGCGGTCTGGGAAGGCGAGGCGGGGTTCAGTCAGGAGGAGGGAGACAGGAGCGTGGCCCTGTAGGTGCCTGCTTCCGGGAAGCCGGCGCCCCCGCTGCCGTCAGGCACCCGTGAGCCCGTGCAGGGGCCCTTTATCCGCTCAGCGAAGTGTTTTGATAATAGATGCGGTGCCCATCCCGAGTGCGCGGGGCTGGCCTGGGTCTCTGCCCTCTGGCGCTCAGTCTTGCCTCCCAGCGGTGCGCCTTCGGCCGGGAGGTGGAGGCTCTGTGAGTTTCCCGGGCTGTGCTGCGCATGCAGCGCCCTTGCGGACCCGGAGTTCACTCACAGCCTGGGGCTGGGGGCCTTCGGGATCCCAGCCTGGCTCCCCCTGGGTTAGGGGCTGCCAGCCAGCAGGGCCAGTTTGACTCGGCCCGGCGGCGGGGCTGCGCTTCCTGCTGGGAGGGGCCTCGCCCGAGGGTTAGGGACCTGGGCTGGGGGAGGGCTCCTGGGAGCGGCCGAGCCAGAAAAGCAGGTGGGGGCGGGTGGGGTTGCGAGTGGCCTCCCCCCACCCCCGCGCGCTCGGTCGGGGGGAGGTCAAACCTGGAGGGAGCCGTTTCCAGGCCCCAGCGCCGTCCCTGAGGGGAGGACCTGGGGCCCGCGGCCCGGGAGGGTGTGGCCAGGCCGCGAGCGAACTGAGACCCCCAGAGACGCCTGCCCGGCGGGTGGGGTGGGGGCGGGGCCTGGGGGCTCGAGCGGGCCCTTCCGCCCGGGCGCCGCCAGTGCGGTCGGTGCGTGCCTGTTTCCTGTGAGGGGCCGCCTCCGCGAGCACGTGGGTGCGGGCGAGGAGGGAGGAGTCCGGAAGGGCAGGTGGCCGGCCTCTGGGGGCGCCCGGGGCACTCCCGCTCGTGGGAATTCCAAGGCTCGCAAGGGAAGGCGGGGCCGGGCTTAGTGGGGAGGGGGCCTCCAGGTGGGGAGCTGGCCTCTTGCGGCCCTGGAGTGGTCGCTGTGCGCACTGGCCTCCCGTGGCCTGCGCTGCCCCCTTGGCCTTGGGCTTCTTCCCCAGTAGCACCTGGAGGTGGGTTCTTCCGCGAGAGTGAGAGGGGGCTGCCCCAGTGCTCTGGGAACGCCCCCCCACGTACACACAGGTGGTTGGAGGTCTCCCTCGCCCAGGCTCGGTTCGCAGTTCTTTGGCCTTCTCAGTCTGCTTCCAGGCCTTGTGGCTCTTCTGCCTGTGCTGCTCGGAAGCTAGCAGTGAGCTCTGGTGAGTAGTTGCAGAATGGATGAGAAGGGGGCGCAGAGGTGGCGGCCAGGACGCTGAGGCGGCACCCCTGGTCCTGGGGAACTTGCCCTGTGACCGGCAGGGGCTGCACCCGGCCCGAGTGCCTGCTGCCCGGTGGGGGCCCTGGTGCTCCGTTCCGCAGGGATCACCTGGAGCCCACGGATCCACATTCCCTGAAGCCTTTGAAGTGGATCCCACAACTGCTTTCCCAGGAGGTGAATCTTTGTAGATAACAGGGTCAAGGGAGCGGTGAGTCCCTAGACGAGCAGGGGTGGTCCCAGGCTGCCCCGTGGGTCCCGCTTACAGAGCGAGCCCAACTGGCCGATCCCCCTTTAGGCGCCAGGGTCCTGGAGGAGCATCGGGTGCAGTGGGCTCACGCTTCTCATGGCCCCTCTTCCTCAGGTGGCTGGGGGAGGGTTGCCAGGCTGGTGTGTGCTGGGGAGCACCTTCTAGGAGGTCCTGGGAACCCCTTGCTGCTCTTGGCCCTGCTTGGCTCTCAAGCAGCCTGCTCTGGTCTCTGGGTTGCCTTTTGAGGCCCTGCTTGGCCTCTCTCCCCAGGCGTGGGGACCTGGGAGCTCTTCCTACTTCCCAAACAAGCCCCTTGGGGCTGCTGCTGGAGCCCCTGGAACTGGGTCCTGCCCCCTCTTTCTCGCCTTGATCTCATGGTGCCTGGGAGAGAGGGTCCCTGAGGTTGTTACCTAGGATGGTGTGTGAGGGAGCCCCTGACCACGACCTGGAGGTGGGGTGAGGGCTGGGAGGGGCGCTGGGGCCAGAACCTCAGGTGAGGCCTGGCCAGTCAGACCCTTCGACCCAGGCTCCTTCCGACCGAGGACAGCCAGCACTCAGCCCCCGCCTTCTCTGGGCAGCTGCCGGCGGACGGTGAGCGGCCAGGCTGCTGGGTGTGGCAAGGGCGGCAGCAGCCGCTGGGTGTCCTTCGGAGCAGGAAGCGCAGTCAGGGCACCCCTCGTCTGCTCTTCGCGTTCCGCGCGTCTGGCACAGGGGCCCGTGGGCTCTGCCGTGGGAGGGAGCGGTCCTGGGCTGTGTGGCTCCCTCACCCGCCTTCCCAGGGCCCGAGGCCCTTCCCTTCGGTGGAGAGGGGCTGGTGGTTTCTTCCTAGCAGCTCTGCTTGGACACCGGGAGGAAGAAGGTGCCCACAGCTCCAGACGGGGTGGTGGGGGTGGCGGAACGAGAGGGCGGGCCTCCCTCTGGGGCTCCTGGCCCGTAAGGGCGCCCTGGGCAAGCCCTGCTGTGTGAGCGGCCCAGGCAGGCTCCGCTCGTGGTGGGGAGTCCGCTGGTGGGGCCTCAGGGGTGGAGTGAGCCCACAGGACAGGCTTGCACTCAAGGGTGATGGGCGGGGAACCCCTTCTCTGGAGGGCCGTCGGGGTTCTGCCAGGTGGGGGCGGCTGCTGCCGGGGACTGGGTGTGGACCCGGCATCGCTTCCCTGGGCCGCAGGGCCAGGAGGACCCTTCCCGAAACGGCCCTTCTCTGCCCCAGGGTCTGGATCTGTGCCCCTTCTAGGAGGGTGGGTCAGAGCTGGTGGGTCCTCCTCGAGGTGCTGGCAGTGTGGGGGCACACAGGGTCATCTCTGGGCAGAGGGCCTGGGGGGCTGGGGCAATCCTGGCCGCCGTGGGAGGAGTCCTGGGCCCCCCAGTGGGTGTCTTCCTCGCCGCCGCCAGGCTGCTGGTGGGGGCCGGGCCCGGGTGCCCTGGAGCTGCGGTGGGTGAGCCTGCGCCCCGAGGCTGTGGGCAGGGTAGGGGCGCGCTCCACAGCCTGCATTCCATGCATGTGGACACTGATAAGTGCCTTGGGCAGGCGGCACCCGTGCCCCCAGAGCCCACCCTGCTCCTCTGCCGCCTCTGTGCCCAGCCCCTGGGGCTGCCTGCTCTGCAGGCGGCGAGTCCTGCTTCTGAGGCTGTTGTCGGAGGCCACCTAAAGTGGCACTTCGTTTCTTGCCTTTGAAAGCCGCTCCTCTGAGGTGCGGGCCCTCGCCTGGGCTGCGGGCACCGGCCCTGCCGTCAGGCCTGTTCCCCAGGTGCCGTGCGGTGCCCGCCAGCTGCTGTCAGTGTGGCCTGCAGAGCCCTGGGGTCCCCTGGACACTCCAGGTGCTCAGACGTTCCCCGCCGGCCTCCACCAGCTCGCTGACACCTCGGTGCTGGCCGTGGCGCGCCTCTGGGTGCCTGGGCCAGGCCGCCGGTCGGAGAGCCGTGCGGGAGGCCCCGCGGTGAGCCTCGACTCCAGGGGACACAGTGCCGCATGCTCTCTGGGGCGAGCAGGGCAGGCCGTGTCTGCCTGCCACTGCTTGTGAAAGAGGGGCTGATGGGCAAGGTGCTGGTTCAGACCTGGGGGCCTTCTCTGGGGTGAACGGGGGGCCTCCCGCTGGAGGGAGACCGCGCTCAGTGCTGTGGCCTGGGAGGCCGGGGAGGGTCTTGAGAAAGGCCTCTGCGTCTCCTGTGACGTGGCTGCGGCGATGGGAAGCACTCGTGTCCTTTAACCATGCTTGACCACACCGGGAAGATCTGAGCAGCTCGGCGAGCGGCTGCTTTCCGAATGAGCAGTGCCTGGTGGCGCAGACTTGGGCTGGGTGTGAGCGCAGGGCAGGCTGCTGGGGCCCCGTGCCGCCGGGTGTGGGTTGGCCACAGGTGCAGCGTCAGACGCTGCTGCTCGCTGAGTTTAAGTGTTGGATCGAGGAAGGCTGGCCATCGTCTGAGGGCCCTCCTTCCCTCAGCCTGGCCTGTCCCCTCTGGCCTGCCTGCCAGCTGGGGGGACCCAGGGTCCCTGACCTTGGGAGCCCCTTGGGTGGCAGCTCGTGTTGGCGGCGGGTGGGGGAGATGGGTGCCTCTTGGAGGAGGTGGCCCGCGGGCGTGCCGGGGGCCATGGAGGGGCGGCCTGGCCCTCTGGAAGCCCTCCACGGACCAGCCCCGACGTGGACTTTATCCAGGCCTGGGAGTCCATTGAGAGCCCCAAGCCGGGGCCTGACTGGATGGACCCGGGCTTGGGGAGATGACTCGGGCCTGACGGCCCCGGCTCGAGGGGGCGCCTGTGTTGGGCTTGCAGCTTCCTGCCCCGTGGCTCCCACCTTCCTCCTGGGGGAGGCCCTCCTGGGCGCGTCCTGTGGGCCTGGCACCCGAAGCCGCGGTTTGTGGGCTTGCGCGGGCGTCCTGCGTCCCCGGCCACATGGCCACGTGGATCCGGAAACTGTCTCCACTGCGGCCAGCACGCTGGCTCGCGTTGCCCCTGTGAGAAACGACCCCTCCTGGGGGTCCCCACCTCTGAGTGTGGGCGCATGCCGCTTCCCCACACTTGTCTGGGTCCTCGGACAGCGGGCTTGTCCTGCCCACCGAGCAGGGCGCTGGTCGTGCCTCTTGAGACTCAGCCGGGTGCTGGGAGTCGCCGCGCCCCGTCCCGCGGGTCCCCGCAGTCCCGCTTTCTGCCCCGCCTCAGCAGTCCATGGTCACCCCCTCGGGCCTCTTTGCTTCCTGTGGCGGAGGGCGGGTTGTTCACATCTCGTCACTGGACGCGGTCCCTTAACCAGGTCCCTTCTGATGGAGCTCTGAGTGCGTTCCCGCCGAGTCCCGGGACCCCCCGTCTCGCTGCCTTCCCGAGCTCAGCCTCCTGTTCGGTCGGCCACAGGGCCTGCCGCACTGGCGGGACCTCCTCTGAGGGCACGGCCTCCAATGTGTTCCTCAGCAGCTCCCTAGTTTTATCCTTAAAGATGATTTTTTAAAAACTGGTGGGTGCCCGAGTTGCGTCTGCTCGTGCGTTCATGGTCGTGGACTGGAGCAACCTGGTGGCTACTTTGCGAGTCCCTGGGCTGTGGTGGGAGGCCCTCCAGGCCAGGCAGACCCTTCTGCTTGTGGTCTCCTTTGACCCCAATCCTGGGCCTCATCCAGCGCCTCCTGGGCGTGCCTGCCGGGGTTTGCAGAGCCCCTCCCCACCCCCCGCAGGTGTCAGCTGGACACCAGGACGGTTAGTGTCTCCGTGGTTGCTGCCTTCGGCTGGCCGACCCCTGCCCGCCCTGATGAGTGGTTTCTGGCGGTTTCTGTCTGTAAAGGCTTTTTTGACGTGGACCATTTTTAAAGCCGAGGTTGCCTCTGTTCCAGTATCGCTTCATCTTTTTGCTCCTTGGCCACAAGGCGTGAGGGGGTCTTAGTTCCCGACAGCTCCTGCGTTGGAGGGTGAAGTCCCCTCAGAGAGGTTTGAAGGTGGTCTCTCAGTGTCCTGCAGGTTCCTGGCTGGGCTTGGGGATTCCTTCCTTCCCGTCAGGGCTGTTTCTCCCCTCAGGTTCTTGTGATTAGTCTGGGATTGGGTGGTCTTGCTCGTCAGCCCTGGGGCTGGCCCTGCACTGAGCCTGCCTAAGAAGTGTGCCAACTGTGAGCGACCGCACCCCAGGCTCTTCCCAGATGGGCACACGTCCCACGTCTAGAACGGAAGCCCCTCGTGTGTCCTCGAGTCCTTTCCACTCCCTGGTCCCCCCTCCTGTCCTCACCTGCTTCTGACCTTGCCCCGGGCCCCTGTGCCCCTTTAGGGTCTGGCTGCCCTGCTCCCCCGCTTGCTGGCGGCTGCGGGATGTGCCCGTGGTCAGTGCTTCTGACCCCGGTCTGGCCCGGGCGCTGCCGCGGCGCTCTGCACCTGCCTAGCTCCCGGGGCTTGCGTGCCTCTCATCTTGGTCTTTCTAAAGTCTGACCATTCTCTTCTCTGCCCGGAAGTCCACTTTCACTCTCTGGTCAGCCGGTCGAACCCAGTCCTTGCTGTCTGCCACCCAGTTTGGGTTTTGTTTCTATGATTCTGTTGTGGGCAGGGCGTGGGGCCTGGGTGCCAGCCTCTCGGGTGTCTCTGCCGCCACGCGGGTGCAGGGGTTGGCTGCCCCTTCCCGGGAAGGACCTCCCCCCTGAGGGGGTTCTTCCTGTTGTTCAGTGGGGAAGCATCCCCTCATCTTGTACAGAGAAGTGGTGATGGAAGGTGATACAGTTTATTTTGTCTTTTAGATCTTTGAGAGTTGTTGGTTAGCACGAGAGAGGTTTCTCGCTTCTCGGGTTGTTTCACTCTCGGGGTGTCGGAGTCTGCGTCCTGGAGGGGCCTCGGGCGGGTGGGTGATGGTGCTGGTCCCGCCTAGTAGGCGGCCCGACCCCTTATGCACCTGCGGCCCCGCCCCAGCTCCAGGACAGCCCTGGGAGCCTGCAGGGCGAGTAGGAAGTGGGTGTGGGAGCTCCTCTGGGGCCCTGGATCCTGGCCACGTGGGGACACTCCCCAGTGGCACCCCCAGCCTGCCACGGGCTCCCTGCGTCCAGGCTCCTGCTCTTTTGCTGCCTGCTGCCCCCTTCCCAAGTGCTTAGGCCCTTCTGGGCAGGGGGAGGCAGGGTGGGCACTTCATCTGGATGTTTTCATAGCAGTGATCTCACCCTGGGCAGCGCTCCCCTGCTTCTCCCCATCTGAGCTCTCCTGCTCGGAGCCTCCCTGCAGGACCTTGCTTCACGCCTGCCCGGTGCCCGCTGGCCATCTGTGCCAGGGCCAGCAGGGGGAGCCGGCCGCAGCCCCGCGTCTTGCAGGCGGGTGATGGGTGGCTGTTGGAGGGTGAGGGGCACGCACACAGGGTTCCCGTGGAGAGCAGGTGTGGCCTCCTGCCAGGCATTGCGTGGCGCCGTGAGCCCCCTGGGTGGCCTGCCTGTGTGGGACAGAGGGGCTGTGAGCATCGGGAGCAGGCTCTGGGCAGTGGGTGGGGTGGGCGCCTCTTCCCACGCTGCTCAGGCTGGGAGGCCCGACCCGGGTCCTGCCTAGCGTGTCTCCAGCATGCTGACCGAGCCCCAGCGTTTGTTTCCTGGCCGTCCCGTCAAGAGGAGGGCAGGGCTCCTGGCATTCACAGGGCCCATTGCTTTCCAGGAGGACTGTCTGGGAGACCAGCCAGTGGTGGCTGGCGGGCATCCAGGCTTGGGCTTACCAGGGCCGTGGGGCCTACCCGCCAGCAGCCCCACCTGCAGGGCAGCCAGAGAGGCTGCGGAGGCCAGGGAGCGGCGGGCGTGGCCCAGGCCCCACGATGAGGCTGTCAGTGGGCCGTCGGACTCGGGGAGAAGAGGGCCGTCCCCTGGGGGGAGGAGACACGGGGGTCGTCCTGGGTGGCAAAGTCCGAGGCGGGGCTCTGCTCGTGGCTTGCTCCAGTGACCTTGGGCAGGTTGCTTAACCCCCAGAGTCCGGGTCTCATCTGCACTGGAGGTGGAGGGCATGCCCTGGAGGCTTCCCTGTGGGCAGGATGCTTGTCAGGCTGGCGTGGGGTGGCAGGGGCTGGGGCTGCCTCTCTCTGCCTCCAGGTGCCCCTCCTGCAGCCCGGGAGGGCCCGGCTCACACCCGTTTGGGCCACACCTGGAGCGCCAGGTGGTCCTGCCAGGTCGGTTGGACCCAGGCTTGAGGGGCAGTGGCCAGCATGAGTCTGCGGTCTCAGTGACCGCCCACTGTGCTTCAGGCCCTGGGGCATGGTGGCCAGGTAGTGGGCATCATGAGGGGCCCATGGCCCCCTGGTGGGCTGGAGGTGGGCTGGGATGCCCCCGTCTCTGCTTGAAGGGAGGGGCGCCTGTTGCCAGGCCCCGGCAAGGCAGGGCTGCCCGGTGTTTCCTGGGCGTTTCCACTCGGAGGCTGAAGGACAGGCAGCCTGAGGGCTGGGCTCAGCCTCCCCGGCTCCGGGCTCCGTGGTGGTCCAGGCCGAGCTGGACCTGCTGCTGTGAAATCCGGGTGAAGCACCTGAGGGCTTCTCACTGCCTCCTGCCCTCCGGCTGCCAGGAGAGGCCCCCACGAGGCCAGGGTCCCTGCTTAGCTGTAGGCCTGGCCTTCTGGGGGGCAGGGTGGGCCGGCCACGTTGGCTTTTGGAGGCCTGAGCTGGGTGGGGAGGGCTCTCGGGACCTCAGCCAGGATCTGTCAGCTCACCCAGCAGCGGCCCTGTGGGAGCAGTCCTGGGAGCAGAGGGCTGGGGCGGGTGTCAGGGTCAGCCTCGCGGGGACGGCCCCCAGCCCACTTCTCTGACCTGTCCGTCTGCCTGGGCCCCGGGCATCGTGGAGTGGGCGCTTGAAGCAGGCAGCAGCGTGGGGTGGGGCAGCCGGGCCAGCTGCCGGGGCCTTTCCAGCCCCTGGTGGGTTTTGCCAGGCTGAGCAGTGGCCCCACACCAGCGGGCCTTGAGCTGCTGGCAAGCTGGGCTGGCCCCTTCCCCGGCCACCCCTGCCAGCGGGGAGCTGTGCTGGGGGCAGGAGACAGCTGGCAGGCTGGAGCGAGGCCTCCCGGCCACCCCGCACCCCGGGTCTGGGCACATTCCTGAGGACCTGCCGGGCTGCCCTGGCCCTGGGCGGGGGAGGGGCGTGCAGGGAGGGGCTCCGGGCCCCCGCCGCCACCTCCCGCCTGGATCCATGCCCAGGGCGCCCAGGGCGCCCAGGCCTGCTGTGGTGGGGGGGCAAGCAGCCAGGACATCGGGACCCCTCTCCCAGGACCTGAAGCTCTGGGGGGGCCGGGAAGCCTGCCTGCATCTGGCGGCAGCTGCCAGCAGCCTTGGCGGGCTGGTATTGAAAGGGCGAGCCTGCGAGGGCCATGTGGTCAGGCCGGGCTGGGCAGGAGGGGGCTGGGCTCTGGGCAGGGAGGGGGAGAGCGCAGACCCAGAGGGAAGGGCAGGGCAGGGCAGGGGGCTGGGGAGCCAGAAGCGGTTGAGACTGGATCTTATAAATAGCCCGCTGCACCAGCGCCTCCATTTCTGACCTTTTGTTATGTAAATGTGGCCAGCCTGGAAGGGCCTTGCCCAGGCCTCCTGCCACCCCGCCCGCCCGCCGGGAGCTGCGTGCCTGTCCCCCCACTCCCCTGACCGAGGCGGCCTCGGAGCACCGTTTCCTGTGGGGGTGCGGCCAAGCGCCCCACACCTGCCTCCTTCCTGCCACCGGCCTGGCTGCAGGCATTGTGGGCGCTGCCTCCTGCCCAGCTGTCCGGACGGCCCGTCCCTGCCGCAGACGGGAGCCTGGCTCTGGCCGCTGAACTGCTCCTCCCCCCTTGTGAGGCCTGCCCGCTAACTGTGTCCACCTTCTCCGCAGGTGACCAGGCATTGATGCACCCCCAGGGAGGCCGCACACTCGAGGAGGCCGCCCACCCTGGCTGCTGCTCACATGGTTTCTGGGCCCCTGGCACTCCGGTAGGCTGGGGGGCTGGGGGTGTGGCAGGGGGCGGGGTCTGTTCCTCCTCCTGGGGACTCGGGCAGCTGAGCGCCCGGCCTTCATGCTGGCCGCCGGCCTTTGTGTGCGGGCAGCTCTGGCAGCGTGGGGGAGGTTTGTGTGCGGGCAGCGCTGGCAGCATGGGGGAGGAAGAGCTGTGGGCTCACCGGCCCACCTGCCCTCTGCGTTCCCAGCCAGGTGTTGTGCGCCTTGGGCTCTTTGTGCCCCCCTGCCCCCGGCTGGCCAGGGCAGGGAGGGGGGCTGGCTCCCGCGGCCCAAGTACCGGCACACATGGGCACTGTGCAGAGCCTTCCCGGGTGGACAGGGATGCGGGGGCTTCTCTGTCTTTGCAGATAAGGGCAGGTGCAGGCCAGGGAGGGACAGCAGGTGGGCGGGCACGACCCCTCCCGAGGGGGCAGGGCGGGGACCCTGGATCCCGGCTGGAGAAAGGCTGGGGCAGTGCGCTTCTCTCCTGGGTCGGGCCCTGAGCGCAGGGACAGGAAGGCCCCTGTAGGTGGGCACGCGCGCCCGCCAGAGCAGCTGGAAGGGCGGGGCCGCGGCCTGGCACAGCCACCTTGGGGCTCTCTGCGCAGTTGTTCCCAGTGAGAATTCCTCCCAGCACGCCTTGGCCAGCTTGCGGGGTTTACCAGGCTTGGACCCTGCAGTGCCCAGTTTGGCCAGGCCGCCTCTCCGAGGCACAGGCCGGGGTGGGGGTGGGGGGAATGGCTGGGCTGCAGCATCACGTCAGGTTGCTGGAGGCTGCGGGTCCGACCTGCCCACGTGGTATTTGAGGAGAAGGCGGCTTCAGTGCGCTCTGGGCGACTCTGCATGTAGATCCGATTTCCGGCTGGAACGGAAAGCCGCTGCGCGCCCACGCAGGAGACGTGTCCCCCAGGGCCTTCTGTCTGTCCCCTTGTGATCCGTGCTGCTCACCTGCGGGTCTGTCTGGGCGTGGGGCCACCTTCCTCTAGGGGATGGAGCTCCGGTTTGTCTGCTCCGCACGTGTGCCCCCATTGTCCCTG
Source organism: Capreolus pygargus (assembly GCA_012922965.1). Lineage (NCBI taxonomy): Eukaryota > Metazoa > Chordata > Mammalia > Artiodactyla > Cervidae > Capreolus > Capreolus pygargus. The sequence continues at coordinate 149,564 of SNSB01003875.1, read as the reverse complement.
CTTTTTCAAGTGTACAGATGGGCAGGCGGCAGGTGGGCAGCCTGGGGGAGGCCCCAGGAGGGCCCCCATTGACATGTGCGTGTCTGCTCGTGCCTGCAGGTGGTGCGTGTGGGCAGGGCGTGGGGACATGGGGCCCGACATGGAGCTGCCCAGCCACTCGAAGCAGCTCCTGCTGCAGCTGAACCAGCAGCGCACGCAGGGCTTCCTGTGTGACGTCATCGTCATGGTGGAGAACGCCGTCTTCCGCGCCCACAAGAACGTGCTGGCCGCCAGCAGCGTCTACTTCAAGTCCCTGGTGCTGCATGACAACCTCATCAGCCTGGACACGGACATGGTCAGCTCTGCGGTGTTCCAGCAGATCCTGGACTTCATCTACACCGGCCGCCTGCTGCCGGGCGAGCCGCCGGCTGAGCCCAACTTCAGCACGCTGCTCACCGCCGCCAGCTACCTCCAGCTGCCAGAGCTGGCGGCCCTCTGCCGGCGCAAGCTCAAGAGAGCTGGCAAGCCCTTTGGCTCCGGGCGGGGTGGCGCCGGCCTGGGGCGGCCCTCCCGCAGCCAGCGGCTCTCCACGGCCTCGGTCATCCAGACCCGCTACCCGGGCCTCGTGGACGGGCGCAAAGGGGCCCACGCCCCCCAGGAGCTCTCCCAGGCCAAAGGCTCCGACGACGAGCTCTTTCTGGGTGGCTTGAGCCAGGAGGGCGTACACGGCCTGGGCCGGCCGGTCTGTCCGGGCAGCGGGGAGGCCGGCCTGGGTGGCTGCAGTACCAACGGGGGTGGCGGAAGCTGCGAGCAGGAGCTGGGCCTAGACTTGTCCAAGAAGAGCCCCCCGCTGCCCCCCGCCACCCCCGGGCCCTCCCTCACCCCCGACGACCCAGCCCAGCTGAGCGACAGCCAGGAGGGCTCGCCCCTCTCGACCTCTGCCGCTCCCGTCACCAACAGTGCCTCTTACAGCGAGCTGGGGGGCGCCCTCAGTGAGCCCATGGATCTGGAGGGGGCGGAGGACAGCCCGCTGCGCCTGCTGGAGGGGCCGGGCGGGCCGCCCCCCCGCAAGAGCCTCCGGCACTCGGCCCGCAAGAAGGAGTGGGCCAGGAAGGAGCCCGTAGCCACCTCCCCGTTCGAGCGGAGGGACGTGGCGCCCAAGGGCCCATGCCCGGGGGAGGAGGCCGAAGGGCTGGGCGACAGGGTCCCTAATGGCGTTCTGGCCGGCAGCGCGGCGGCGGGCAGACCCTTCGGGGAGCCCCCGTATCCCTGCAAGGAGGAGGAGGAGAACGGCAGGGACGGCAGCGAGGACAGCGCGCAGAGCGGGAGCGAGGCTGGCGCGGTTGGCGCGCCCTACGTGTACCGGCAGGAGGGCTACGAGCCGGTGCCCTACGGCGACAACCTGTACGTGTGCATCCCCTGCGCCAAGGGCTTCCCCAGCTCGGAGCAGCTCAACGCGCACGTGGAGACGCACGCGGAGGAGGAGCTGCTGCTCAAGGAGGAGGGCGGCGCCTGCGAGACGGGCAGCGGGGGCGCCGACGAGGAGGCGGAGGACCTGTCGGCGCCCAGCGCGGCCCTGGCGGCCGGGCCGCGGCCCTTCAAGTGCTCGGCCTGCGAGAAGACCTACAAGGACGCGGCCACGCTGCGGCAGCACGAGAAGACGCACTGGCTGGCGCGGCCCTTCCCCTGCGGCATCTGCGGGAAGATGTTCACGCAGCGCGGCACGATGACGCGCCACATGCGCAGCCACCTGGGCCTCAAGCCCTTCGCGTGCGGCGAGTGCGGCATGCGCTTCACGCGCCAGTACCGCCTCACGGAGCACATGCGCGTGCACTCGGGCGAGAAGCCCTACGAGTGCCAGCTCTGCGGGGGCAAGTTCACGCAGCAGCGCAACCTCATCAGCCACCTGCGCATGCACACCGCCCCCTCCTAGGGGCCAAGGACCCGGCGGGCCCGCCCCCTCCTAGGAGCCAAAGACCCGGCGGCCCCGCCCCCTCCTAGGAGCCAAAGACCCGGCGGCCCCGCCCCACAGCTTTAATCCGCGGCGCTTCCGGGGCCGTCCGCGGGGTCTGCAGGGTGGCTCCCAGGGGTCCGCCCCGGCGAGGCGGGGCTGCGGGGCCGGAGGGAGGGGTCCGCGCCCTCCCTCCCCGAGCCAGGGGTCACCGCTCAGTGGCGCTGGGACAGCGGGCCCCCACCGCCTACCTCTCCACAGCTAAAGAGCCCTCCGGGCCGGTGTGGCTGTTATTCCTACTGATCTGTTCTTTTCTTTGTTTTGAATTTTGTTTTTTAAACCAAAACCAACAAGAGTTTTTTTTTCCTCCCGGCCCTTCGGGGCTGAGCCTGGGTCTGCAGACTGAATGTACGGGGCGCCGCCCCATCCCGCCCGCCTGCGGCCAGGGCCCACCCTCCGGGCCCAGGAGCCCCTCTCGGCCAAAGGCTCCCCTGGGCCCGAGCCCCCCGGCCGCCTCAGGAGAGAGTGCTTTCCCATAGTTGCCCAGGAATCTTCTTTGTTTAGAGGTACTTGTTTTGATTATGAGAAAACCCCGTGTAACGTGTATGTGAGTGTGGGAACTGGAAGGTGCGGGGGGCGGGGGGCTGGCCGTGGTGCGGGGTCGGTACGTTTCCATTTTCTCCGTGTGTGTGTGTGTGTGTGTGTGTGTGTGTGTGTGTGTGTGTGTGCGCGCGCGCGCCTGCAGCATGCGTGTGGATCATGTCACCCCCTTCCCCCCCATCAAGGTGGAGAGACTTCTGACCTTTGCTACCTCTTGACTTGAACAAGACGTGGTTGGTGATGGCAGCTGTAGCCACGACACTTGTGTTTTCCTTTGGGCCCCGTCAGCAGGGCGCCTGCGTGTCTCGTGGGCGTCTGGCCAGCCTGCCGCCGTGACCCGGCCCGGGGGGCGTGGGCACTCCACTGCCCTGCCTGGGGAGCAGGGGAGGAAGTGAGCCCCTCCCCGCCCTGGCCCCTGGCCCCCGGCCCCCGAGGGCTTGCCCTCCGGAGAGCAGGAGCCCCAGCCTGGCCGGTGCCCGGCCCCCTTCAGCTTGGCACCTCTGGGCGGACTGGCGGCCCCCATGGGCTCACCCTGAGCCCCACCCCCACCGCGGGCTCCATCAGCCTCAGACACCTGCAGGGCTCTAGCGGCTCCCTCACAAGGCCGGGCCAAGGTCACGAGGTCGGCAGCTGCCCTCAGCCAGCTGCAGCCCCAGGGCTGGACCAGCGGCTTTATCGCCTTCAGTTTGCTTCCTGCTTTTATTTCTTCTCTTTTCTGTCTATAATTTCAGACCAAAAATTCCGGAGTCATCCCTTCTCCCCTCCAGAGACCCTCCAGCTGAAACCAGGGACCCGGGTGGAGGGCATGGGGAGTGAGGGGGCTCGGGCTGCGCGGGGCCCTGCTGAGCCCGCTGCCGTTCCCTCTGGGGACGCCTGTTCCAGCAAGTCAGGCAGGACCCCCCCAGCCCCTCTGTTCACCCCAGCCCCCCCCCCCCCATCAGCACTTAAGCCACACGACAAAAGTCTGTAGCAGGAGCTGCACACACCCCCGTGGGTGCAGCCCTGGTGAAGCAGGCGGTTCAGGGCAGAGCTTCAGGGACGGGGCGTAGAGGCCCTCAGCGACCTTCGTGCGACGTAGTATTGTACCCACCCCGAGTATTGTATCAAGCCTTCTCTGTATTTTAACAAGAAAGCAAAACACTAGTTTCTTATTTAAGACGTTAAGGGTTTGTGGGGCGGGGTTGGGTTCACAGGACACTTGGATTTGTTCTCCTTTTCCCTTGGTTTCACGTGGAGTGCGTGCTCGTGAGTGTGTGTGGACGTGTGTGTCAGAGCCTCACCAGGAGATTAGGCCATTGGAGGCCCAGGGCGGCTTACAGTTCTCTGCTTTAGTCACTTAATTCCTGAATGTTTCGGAGAAACAGGAAACAAAATAGCAGATGTCATGTAGGAAAGGATAAAAAAAAAAAAAGCAAAAAAAAAAAAGAAAGCTCACACCCAAATTCACAAAAGCTATTTTTTAAACCAAAGCACATTTTGAATGCATATGGAACCTCAATGGGCTCAGAAAAGAAAGATACTAATATATTTATCTCATTGTTTACATAAACTTTTACAGTTTCAGACCTCAGCAGCTGTAAGGCCAGTCCAGTGAGCCCCCACCTTCCGCCCGAGGCCCTGAGTCGGCCCGGAGAGCTCACGGGCAGGGGGGCCGCCCTGGTCGGGCGGCGTGGGGGCCCAGCCCTCCCGGAGCCCTCCTCCCAGCCCAGCTGGCACCAAAGAGCAGGGGCCTGCGCCCACCGGCCCCCAGGCCTCCTGGCCAGGTGGAGCGGTCCCGGCCAGGTGGAGCGGTCCCGGCCAGCTGGCGCACTGAGTCTGGGCTTGGGCCCTGGGATGGAGGTGCACCCAGTCCCGCCGCTCTGCCCGCGAGACCCCTGCTGGGTTGATGTGAGGGTCCCTCTCAAGCCAAAAAACCAGGACCTTCGCACGGCTCCGCGGAGTCTCCAGCGGGTCCAGCTGTGGGAGGGCTTGCTGGGCCGGTCCTTACCTACACAGACGGTGCGAACACTCGGAACAGTGTTGTTTTGTATCAATATGTTTGTGCAGTGATGAATGTATTTATTTCTCAGACTCCGGGGTGAGCGGCAGCCCGGGCTCCGCCACGCCGCGCACGCTCCCCCGCGAGCCCGAGCCCGCCGCCGAGGCTCCTCCAGGATTGCAAAAAGACGGACCTTTAAGCAGATCTGAATCTCAGAGACGCGCAGCATAGCCATACACCTCAGCCTGTGAAACGGACACTCTGGACCCTGAACCTCACGCAGCCGGGTGTGTTCCCGGCGGCCGCCACCCGGGGGCGCCGGCTGTCCGCCAGCCCCACCCGTCAGTATTCACCGGACTGGCCGCTAACAGGAGTGCGATCGATTGTGGGCCGGGTGGACCCCAGCCTCTCTCCCGGCAGCCATCCCAGGCCAGGACGAGGCCTGGGCAGCCAGGAGGGCAGGGCCGCCCGCCCTTCCCCGCGGCTTGGGGACGAGAGCAGAGGCGCCGGGCCTTTGGCGGTGCCCTGTGCAGGGACCAAGGCCCCCGCTCCCCGGGGCAGCGGTGGTCACAGAGCCCGCAAATCTGATGCCTGGAGGGGTGGAGCAGGCCCGCCCAGAGCCCGGTGTGACATTCCACGTCAGGGGGTGGGGGTACGTCGTGGGAGTCGAGGCTGCCCGGGACCCCCGGCTTGTCACCCCACTGCGACTTTCTACCGGGAGCCCCTCCCCCTACCTCACCTTGCTATTTATTGCTGTAATTTATTGACCTCAAATATGCTGCATAACAGACCTCACTCGGGGCAGGAGGGTTCCCCGGGGCTCCTCCCCGCCACTTGGCGGGGCCCCATGGGGCCAGGTGCTGAGGGGAGCCCTCTGCCCCCACCCACCACTTACTTCCCTCTCCCCACCCTGGGGCACCCCAGGTTGGGCGCTGGCCCATTCACAAATACCTCGTCGGAGAGGGGGCATGGGGTTTCGCTGTTTCTTGACCGGGACTGGAGGCGGACTCACGTCCCGCTAGGCGCCCCTCCCAGGAAGGGGCACGCGATCGCACTCCTGTGCTGCCCACCTCCGCTGTCGGCACCACACTGCCCTCGCCTCCCTCCAGCGTCTGGGTAATTCAGGTCAGAGCTGCGCGTGCGGAGCCCCCCAGTGTCACAGAGCTGGTCACTGACGTCTCCACTCAGAGCGTGCAGTCTTAATGTACAGTGACGAGATACTGTTATTTTATGATCTTTTCATTAAAAGCTTGATTCAAAACTCGTGTGAGGTCTCTGTTCTCTGGCCGCTTTCACTAAGTGACCGACTGCTTTCCTTGCTCTGTCCAGTGCTTTCAGGACCTGGGAGGTGGTGGTTGGCTTGCAGGGTGTGTGTGGGGGCATCCGCCCACCTCAGTCCTAAGAGTGAGTTTCAGGGGGGCCTGGGTCCTCACTTGGCAGTTGAGCTGGGCAGTGGGGTCCACACTGTTGGCTGAAGGCGACTGAGGCAGTTTGAGAAGCAGGGGGTGTGTGGATGGGCCATGGACCTGGTGACCAGGATGCGAGGAGGTCTGGCCGGTGCCCAGCACCTCCTTTGGGGCAGCGGGGTTGGGCTGGGGCAGGGGCTGGCTCCTTCCTGCCCACTTCTCCTTGGTCACATGGTAGGGGAGTGGGAGAGGGGGGGAGGTTAGTCTCCAGGGTCGGTGCAGTAGGTCCCATTTCCTGGAGGACTGTCCCTCTTGAACCCAGGCGGGGGTCCCGGGCAGAGACCGACCCAGGAGGAGGGACGGCCTGGGGCTGGGAGGATGTCTGTCCAGCTTGGCCCCCGGACTCCGGGAACCGCAGGTGGCTACAGGCCTGCGGTGGGCCAGTCCCCAGAGCAGCATGGCCACTGCTGCTGTGCCCCTCGGTAAAGTCTGTTCAGCTATTTTTAAAGGGGTTTTAATTTTTTTTGGTTTATCAAAAGTGGTACTCAAAGATAGTTTGAATAATCAAATGGCTCTTAAAAAGGCTTAAAACTAAACATGGTTTCTGGTCCTTCCAAGCCCACCACCACATGCTGGGCGCAGGGTAGGTGATCACTGCGGGTCATGTCTACCCTCTTCTCCCCTCACACCCCTGAGTAAGTTACCAGGCAGGCAGTGTGCATCTGGGGCTTGGCAAACTCTCCCCAGAAAGGCGCCAGATAGTAAGCGGTTGGCCACGCAGTCTCCGTGGCGACTCACCTCTGAGGCCCCCAAAGCGGGCGTGGCCATGCTCGTGGTCACTCGCTAACCGCGGCGCAGTGCGCCTGCGTGATGGCCATTTGTTTATTCCTGGGCCAGCGAGTATATCAGCCGTTTCTATTTTTCTGGAGGCTTAATAATGATCGTATTTTTTCAATTCTCCACCTTTTCGCCCTGAAGTGCCTCCCGGGCCAGTTTCCCACAGACTCGGACCCGACTCCGGAGCCTGCTGCTCCGCGCAGGTCGGTCTGAGGCCCCGCCTTCCTCTCCTGCACCCGCGGTCCTGTCTTCTGACTCCTGCTTGTTCTTCCCTTGGGTGACGTGTATTTCCTCCAGGATCTTCCTGACCACACGTGGGAAGTAGGTTTTGAGACTTAAAATGTTAAAAATGTTTAGAGGACATGGAGTTTATGACTATCGTTCGGTTGGACATCGTTTTCCTGGGGAGTTTTGAAGGAGGACCCCAGTTAGACCGGGTTACGGCCCATTCTAGAGACCCATCTCTAGACACAATCATGTTCTGAGGTGCTGGGGGGCATGCTTCAGCCCCACAGGGCACACAGACCACGTGAGTCTGCAGGGGCCCAAGCAGCCCTCGGCCTGTGTTGGCATTGCCCGCAGTGCGGGCCGGCCCTCAGGGGCAGGGCCCTCTCCTGCCTCAGGGTGCAGGCCCACGCCCGCAGCAGGCACGGACAGGGCCACGCCACCCCCCACGGTGTGCTCCCCACCCCCGAGGGACTGGCGAGGCTCCTCCCGCGTCCCCCCGTCCTTCCAGACGTTCTCTCGCCACCATCCACTCTGTGCTGCTGTCTTGGCCACAGGCCCCGGCAGAAGCGTGTGGTGCGGGCTGCGTTGTGGCCACTGGGAGCCCGAGACACTAGGACTCGTTTGGCGATGGGGCCCCCAGAACCTTCCATCTTTGTGATGCTACAGGCAGCTTTTCCGTGCCCTGGGGGGGACTCCCAGGACTTGGGCAGAGATCAGGCCAGTGTCTGTCTGCACGTGCACTGAGGGCTCCTTCCTGATGGGGACACAGACGTCATCACAGTCACAATAAGTCAACAACTCCCCGGTAAACGGGTGGGTGAAGGGCTGTGAGGAGCTGGTCGGACCACACGCTCGGGCAGGGCTGCCCACATGTGGGGAACAGCCTGTGCCAAGAGCAGAGGCCTCAGAGCACGTGGTCTGTTTACGGGACTGAGGTGGCTTCCCCGTGGCTGGAGTGGGAGACGCACTGGGTCCTGGCCAGTGGGCCCACGTCAGGGGGATTCTGTCATTCATTGTTTGATACATCAGGGTTTGTATAAATCCTCTCTCTCTCTCTCTTTTTTTTTTTTTTTGCTGTGCTGCTAGGTTTACACGGTGGCTTCCCTTGTGGCTCAGCTGGTAAAGAATCTGCCTGCAGTATGGGAGACCTGGATTGGATCTCTGTGTTGGGAAGATCCTCTGAAGAAGGGAAAGGCTACCACTCCAGTATTCTAGCCTGGAGAATTCCATGGACTGTATAGCCCATGGGGTTGCAGAGTCGGACACGACTGAGCAACTTTCACTTCACTTCACTTAGGTTTGCAGGATCTTAGTTCCCGACCAGAAGTAAAACCTGGGCCCTGGCAATGATAGCGTGGAGTCCTAACCACAGGGAATTCCCCTTTTCTCTCTTATCAGGCAAAAACTGTTCCACATGTGGAAACAAAGACAAAACCCCGCAGGCGTAGGTTTTATGCATATTCACTAATTCTTTCTCCGGTCAGACACTCACTGAGCTCCTGGCATCCCACTCGGCCCTCAGCTGACGGTGCGGAGTGTGCAGCTGCTGGGTTCAGTTCTGAAGACGGGGTGGTGAGCCCGGCACCGCCCCCTTCCTGGGCTGTGCCCCTCCGTGGGGGCCCCTGGGTGGGCAGGGAGGCCCCAGAGGAGGACCTTGAACCTGAGTCCTTGGGGGAGGGGCAGAGCCAGGCCAGCGGGCTGGGTGGGAAGGCCGGCAGGTGCTTCTGTCATGGGTCTGGTGGGAGCAAAGGGCAGGAGCGCTGGCTGGGGGTCTGTTACCGTGGCTCTGCCGCCCCTGGGCCCCACCGCCCAGGCAGTGGCTTGCGTTTCCCCGGAGGCTTTGTCCACCCCAGTCTTTCCCCACAGAGGCTCTCCTCCTAAAGACTAGGGGCAGGGAGGGGTCAAGGTGCCCTTCAGCTACCCTCAGAAGTTGCAGAAAAGCAACCTGGGGCGGGGTGAGGGGAGTCAGTCCCACCTGACATGTGCAGAACCTGAGGCGCAGAGCTGGTGTGGGGGCGCCGCTCACACCAACACCTCCACCTGCACTTACTGACGGGGCTCCAACCCAGCGGACCAGGCGGAGCGGTGGGGGCAGGACCCTGGGCAGGGCGCATCAGTGGTGCCCAGTTCCTCCCCATCTCAACACCCACCGCAGGGCCTCTCTGCCTTAACAGTGGGGCAGACCTCCTGCCAGGAACCCACATCCAGCTGACATCCACCCCTGAATCTCACTGGTAGAATCCTACAAGGAAGCTAAAAGCCACCGTGTGTCTAGACCAGTCTGGCTTTCCGTCTGGGGTAGGGGAAGGACAGCCTGAAACCCTGAAGAACAAGACCCTGGGAAAGGGGCCCACGGATGGGCTTGTGCAGGCAAGGAGGAGCAGGAGGAGGAACTTTTTAGAGAAATGTTACTGAAGCATAGTTGGTTTACTGTGTTGTGTTTATCTCTGTAGTACGGCAAAGTGACCCTGTTATACATGTATATACAATCTTTTTCATATTCTTTTCCAGGATGATTTATGAGGATAGTGAATATAGGGCCCTGTGCTATACGGTAGGACCTCCTTGTTTATCCATCCTGTAACAGCTTACCTCTGCTAACCTCGAACCCCCAATCCCTCCCTCCCCCACCCGTCCCCCTTGGCAACTACAGGTCTGTTCCGTGAATCTGTTTCATAGAGAGGTTCACTGTGTCACTTCCTAGATTCCACCTGTAAGTGACAGCATATGGCATTTGTCTTTCTCTGGCTTTCCCAGGAGGGATCACTGGGTCCAGAGACGGGAAACTTGTTTACAGAACCCGATCTTTCCCACCGGAGGCTGTCCGGGCCGCAGTGCCCCCGGCAGTCGGCGGGAACGAGCCGGCCTCGCCCTCCGCTTCAGGCGCGAGCACCCGGCGGTGCGCGAGGTTCCAAAGCGCTCCGCGCTCGGCCCATTGTGACGCGGGGCCGGCGGCGGCCGCGGGCAGAGCCAGGCCATGGCCGAGGCGCAGGAGCTGTTGCTGCAGCTGCAGAAGGACAACCGCGACGGCAGGCTGCGGAAGCAGGAGCTGGAGGAGCTGATGCGCGGGCTGGAGGCCGAGAGCGAGAGCCTCACCGCTCGCCTGCGGGACCTGTGCGGGCGCGAGCGCAGGTGCGCGCGGCTCCTCCCCCAGCCCGGCGTGCGGGCACCGCGAGGGGGCGCGCGGTGTGCTGACGCGGCCTTGCCGCGGAGCCTCAGTTTCCCCTCCGCAGCCTGCAGCGTCGGCGGAGCCAGGCGGCGCGGGCCCTGCGTGGGGAGGCGCTCGAGGCGGCGCGGGAGCGCGCGGACCGGGCGCACGGGCTGCTGGAGGCGGCGAAGCAGCGCCAGCGGGACCTGGTGGGGCGGGGCCCTGGCGGGGCGGGGCCCACGAGGGGCGGGACCTCTAGATGGACGGGGCAGTGGAGAGGGAGGGTCCTATGCGGGGCGGGGCCTGTGAGAGGGCGGGACTTAGGCTGAGGCGGGAATCTCTGGGCGGGGCAGTGGAGAGGGAGGGGCCTTGTCGGGGCGGGGCCGCGAGAGGGCGGGACCTAGGCTGAGGCGAGACCTCTGGATGGGCGGGATTCAGGATGGGGCGGAGCCCTGGTGGGGCGGGGCCTCTGGCGGGGCGGGGCCTGCGAGAGGGTAGGCCGCGGCGGGACCTCGGTGGGCGGGGGCAGTGGAGAGGGGGGCCTGAGATGGGGCGGGGCCCGCGCTGATGGGGGACCTCGGAGAGGCCTGGATCTTCCCCTCGACCCCGTCCAGGAGCAGCAGAACCGACAGCTGCAAGAGCAGTGGGAGGAGTTGTCAAGCCAGGTACCATCCGGAGACGGTCTCCGTCTCCCGCTCCCCCCGGGCTGCCTCTCCCCAGTCCCCGCCCTCGCCCCGCCCCTCAGGATAGTCCCCGCCCCTAGCAGCCCCGGCCGCCCCGCCCTCACAAGCCCCACCCCTAGCTCTTCTACTACGGAGGAGAGCAACTGAGCCAGCAGCGGGCGGAGCAGCAACTCGTTACCCAACTGGCGGCCCTGCAGGTGCTCGGGCGGGGCTCGGGAGCGGGGCGCTGGCGTGGGCGGGGCCTTAGGCGAGGGTGGGCGCGGCGGCGGGGCGGCGCGTTTGCGGAGTGCCGGGCGCCTGACTCTCCCTGGATTCTCCGGAAGAAACAACTGGAGCTGGTGGAGGCCAAGCGCACCATGCAGGCGGAGACCCTGCGGCAGGTGCGGCGGAATCGGGGTCTCTGCAGGGCCGGCTTGGGGTGTGCGTGAGGCTGGGCAGGTGCAGGACGGTGGGGAGGACCGAGTCCCCCCTACCGCGTCTAACCAGGGCTCCCCTCGTGTCAGAGCGCGCGGCGGATGGAGGAGGCCTGGGCCAACTTCCAGGAGCAGAGCGGAGTCTTGCAGGTGCCGCCCCCCTCCGCCTCCGACCCCGCCGCGGCCTCCGCTTCGCCCTTCCCCGGAGCCGCGGCGGCCTGCCCATGCCCTACCCAGGCCTGCCCGCGTGTGAGGCCTCACTCCCGCACCCGCTCCAGGAGTTGCAGGGGAAGGTGACGGAGGCGGCGGCTGCGCTCGACAGGTCGCGCGGCGGCCCGGAGCCGTAAGGGGGTCAAGACTGTCGGGTGTCAGGAGTTGAGGGGGGCGCGACTGCTGGCCGTGCGAAGGGCCCATCCTCGTGCCTTTCCCGGCAGGTGCGACTCACAGCCCCGCCGGGGGCAGGACTACGCGGGCTCGCTCATGGAGGAGGTGGCCAAGGCGGACTGTGTGAGCCCTGGCGGGGGCGGGCTGGAGCCGAGACCTGCCCCGCGGGGCCGCCTTCCGCACACGGGGGGGGGGGGCACGCCATCAGGGACCCCCGACCCCACCAGGGACCCGCCTCACCATACCAACCCCACTGGGTACCACGAGCATCACGGGGCCGCCCACTCAAGAACCGCGCCCGCTTGGGAGTACCCCCCGTGGTGCCGCGCCCCCACGAGCCTCGCGCCCCAGGGTCCCGCCCCGTCCGCGGTGTCTGGCAGGAAGGTGTTCTCTTGTCTCCGCAGGAGAAGCAGCTGTTCGGCGTGGGCGCGGCGGGCTTCAGGTGAGCGGGCGGCGGGAGCGGGCTCGGGGCTGGTGCCTGGGCGCCCCGCGCCGCCAGCGCCCATCTGCCGGTGCGTGGTCGGTCCGCAGGCTGTGGGCGCTGGGCGCGCTGCTGCTGCTGCTGCTGCTGGGCGTCGTGGCGCTGCCGCTGCTCTACCTGGCACTGGTGAACCCCTCGGCCCTGCGCCGCGGCCTCGCGCGCCGGGGCTCGGACACCACCCTGCGCCGCCTGCGCTACACGCTGGCCCCACTGCTGCAGCTGCGCGCGCGCGGACTGCTGCCCACCTAGCGCATCACGCCGGCCGCGGCCGCCCGCACCGAGTCTCCCGAGTGGTTTCTGAGCGCCGGACTAGGGGCGTGTGGGGCAGGGGGAGACGGGGGGATAATGGAGGGGGGGAAGGGGAGGGGAGGGGGCTTGGGGGTGGCGGAGAGAAACCGGGGACGCGGGGCAGGGGTGTCTTGTGTCCTCCGGCCCAGCAGGCGCACCCCCCCCCGCCCCCGGGTGGACCTCGGTCCGAGAGGCTGCCGGGCTCTCGGTCCGCCCGGCCCTCGGTTCCATCCGACCCCTCCGTTCCCCCCAGCCCGTCTGCCCACTCCGGAGGGGTGGGAATCATGACTTAACCCGCTCTCCCCGCCGGCGAAGCCAGCCGGCGGCGCTGGCCACGGGTCCCCGCGGAGCTCCGTGTCCCGCGTACGCCCGCTGGTTGCTCAGTGCCGCGGCGACCCTCGTCCCCGGTGGGTCCCTTGTTGGGGGCGCGGGCGTCCTCCCCCTGGTCCGCGGCCTCTCCAGCGTCCGGGCGGCGGGGGCTATGCGCATTCATCACTGCAGTCCGCTAGGGTCTTCTCTCTATTTCTGTGAGATAGCCTGCTTAATGGAGGGGGAACTCGAGTTTCACTTCGTCTGATGGGAACAGTTGCACTATTTTATCACTTACTTTCTTTTTGGTAGTGACACTTTTGTGTGTCCTGTGCACACATACTTGTGTTTTTGCTCTGGTCTTGAAACAATTCTTTTTTGTTGATTTAACTGCACATGTACTTTAGTGTTTTGGGGTTAAATTTTTGTACTTCTGTGCACAATTTAAGAAGTGCACGTTGTGTCCTGAAAATTCCTCCCTCGTCTGGAAGTCATGCTGTTCTACTCTAACTTCTCTGTGGCTGTCTCGTGTCGTCATCCCAGACGGCCGTCTGCACCGTCCCGCTCTTTGGCCACAGTGAGCAATTCTGCAACGAGGGGCTTCCTCAATGGTGCCCAGTGGTTGCAACTCTGCGATTTCGCTGCTGGGGCTGGCTTCAGCCTGTGCCCTCACTTCTTTTGGGTGTTTACCTAGGAGTGGGCTTGCTGGGTCAAAGGGTGCTTCTGTGTGATTGTCTGAGGACCTGCTGGACAGTGTCCCGTCAGCAGCGCACGCGGGGGCCAGCTTCCGCACGTCCTCTCCTCTAGTTTGCTGGGGTTTTTGCTTCTTTTATAATAACAGCCATCCTAATGGGGGTGAGTTTTCTGCTTTCAGTTTTCAGGCATTGCATTCTCTACTTTCTATAATCACAAAGTCACACCCTTAGCACAAGATGTCTCATCCGTAAAACAACAGAACTCAAGTTTTTACCCCCCTGCCCTCCACCCTGTCTCCCCCACTTCTGTGGAGGAGACACTTGATCCCCCCCGGGAGCACAGAGGGGCGCACGGCCTTGCTGGCGGCCTCGAGGCCCCGCAGGTGGGCGTGTCGCTGGCCCTGAAGTCACTTCGGGGACAGGTCCCCACGTGTCCTCGGCGCGGGCAGCCTTCTGCGAGTGTCTTTTTGTATTTCGCCAGAGAGTCTGTGAGATCAGTGCCTCAGAGTGGGGTTGTGAGCAGGGCTGACCACACGCCTGCTGTTTCAAGATATCTGGGTCCCTGGCACCGGGGGCCGGGGGCCTGCTGTGGCCCCCCTGCACGGGATGCGGCCCCTCCCGGTAGGCGCCCCTCACCACCTCATGCACAGTGTCTGATGGGTGAGCAAGGGCACTTCAGGGTGGCTTTAATTTGCATTTACCTTATAATCAACGGAGGGGCGTATTTTTTATATTTAAGGGCCAGGGGCATTTCTTTTCCTGCAAACTATTCCCGTCATTTGCTTTTTCTTTTTTCCGCTGTACCTCGGGACGAGACTATAAATGGAACCATTCTCATTCATTTTGTTGCTGTGAGTACACAGTTGACTTTTGTGTATTAACCTGTACCCTGAACCTCGACCGTAGAACAGACCCAGGTTATTTTGGATTTTTGTGTACACAGGCCACTTCTGAGTTGCTTCTCCTTTCCGATTCTCACACTGTTTCCTTCTCTGACTAGACTGGCGAGGGCCCAGGGCCCAGCGCTGAGCAGAGGTGGTGACAAGTGTGGTCCGGGAGGGCGGCTGTCAGTGGGGCATCTTTAAGGACGATGGTTGTTTCGCACTCACATCAGGCAAGTGCTGCTCTGGGCACACCCCGTTCTGAGCGTGGAGCCCCTCCCTGAGGCATCGGGCTCTTGGGTTGGTCTTTTGTTAACTGTTATTGGAAGAGGAACTTGATTGCCCTTAACACTTTAAATTTCATTTTCAGTCTCTAAAGAGACCTGTTTGCTTGTCAGCTCTTGGGTTTAGACTTTCTACCCAGCATTGTTAAAAGTGTTTTATTTCTAACTTTTAAAAATATACAGTTTGCCATATTGCCACCATCTTGTTCATGGTGTTCAGTTGACTTTCATTTTAAAGCCAATGCGACAGGCTTCCTTTCCACGTGATGTGGCCGTCAGTTCTACTGTGAGTGAATTTGTTTTAGAGTGTTCATCCTGTATTTCCTGTCTCCCCCTGCCCACCGCACCCAGTCTCCTGTTTGCTGGTTTCTGGAAGTTACACCCTATATTCTGGTTTGCTTGTTTGAATGGACTCATCTCTACCCACCTCCCCAGACACAGCCTGAAAGCCTCTCCCACAGGCCCTCTCCTCGGCTCTCACGTGCCTGGTCTGGTGCTCCAGCTCCACTGCTCCAGCTGACAGTGCAGGGCCCTTCCAGCTCTCTTGCCCTTCCAGCTCTCTTGTTGATTCCTCACAATTGCACGGAACCAGCCTGAGGTGCCGAGCAGGGGTGGGCGGGCACTGCCACCGTCAATGGAGCATGCTGCGTGCTGCTGGGCATGTGTGGGCCACTGTCTGCCCACTGGCTTTCTGCCAGTCACGTCACTTGTGCAGAGAAGGGTGTTGCGAATCTCCAGGTCTGTGAGTCTATTCTTCCCCTGAATTCTGTCAAGCTTTGCTCCAGAAGCACACGTACGCCTGCCGATGGGGAATCTCTGCCCCCTCCTCTCGCATCAGGTCTGTGACTGTATGTAAAGAGCACCTCTTGTCAGGAAGTAATTGGGCCTCACGTTTCATCAACAGAACTCCTGCCTCCCAGTGGGAGGCACAGAATGCCTGGTACAGGGGGACCGTCTCTCAGCCGTGTGGCAGCTCCCCCCCCGAGGGCCTCCCTTCCTGGACGAGCTCTGCGTCTGACGCAGCGCTTACCGTCCCAGCGGCCGTGTCTCTGTGTTTTGGTGTGGCACTTCCTGCAGCTGGGCGTGTTCTGTACCAGCCCCGGGTGCTGCTGGGGGACTGGAGGGTCCCAGCCCCACTCACCGTTTCTTTGTGCCCCTCTAGGTGCCTGTTCTTTCATCAACAGGTTTTCTCTTCACCTCTGTCTTATACTATGTGCCAGCCTTTTAGATGACTCATTTCTAGATGTCGTCGTTTCTTTAGTAGGGTCGTCTGGGTGGGATGGACGTGGTGGGGGTGGGGGGCAGTGTGGGAGGACGGTGTGGCCACGGAGCAGAGCGACCTGAAGATGCTGGAGACAGACACGGGAAGGAGGCGGAGCGACGCCCGCGGAGGCGAGGCCAGGAAGGGACGGCGGGCGGCCCGAGCCGGCCGGGAGAACACAGGTGCTGTTGCTCCACGGCGCCGTGCTGGCTCGTCTCTGTGAGGCTCAGTCGGGGTGCGGGGGCAGCCCTGAGCCCCTTGCTGCGCCCCCCACCCCAGCTAAATGTGCACTTAGGATTCAAGAGTCAACCAGGGTCCAGCGCAGCAGTGTGCTTTTATTTTGTTCACGTTGGTTAAATATAGCTTTTCTGATTTTTATGCCTAAGAACATACTTCTTGTGCCTCTGAGAAAAGATGGGTGGGGAATGTGTCCAGTGCAAGAAGAGCCTGTGCCCGTGCAGAGACCGGCTCCAATTGTCCTTCCGGCCACGCGGGCGGTGCTGGGACAGTGAGTCTCCGGCTTGGCAGGGGCCCCTCTGGCCCGCCTGCCTGTGGGTGAGGTGGCGGCCGCGCGCCGTGGAGACTGGGTGCGGCCCAGCCTCAGTAGGGGATGTCGTTCTGATAGTACTGGATCATGTCGTAGGTCCGGCTCCTGCAGGCAGAGGGCAGGCGGCGCTGTGAGGGGCGACCCCCTGAGCTGCCCCAGAGGCCCAGGGCCCGACCGCGGACCTCTGCCCCACCAGCGCCTTGCCCGATGGGACCCGTGCTCCCTTCCTGGCAGCTCCCTGGTTCTGCCCCGTCTCCTCGCTCGTGGGCGCCTAACATGGGCCTGGGCGGAGCTCTTTCCTCAGCTGGCTGCCTCCTGTCGTAGGAGCTGAGTCCAGGCCGGGGGTCTGCCCAGCACACAGCAGAGCCATCACAGCCCATGCTGCCCCCCAGAGCCCTCCCACCGGCCAAGCCCCTCCTCTCTCTGCACTCTGGTCACCAAAAGCATGTGGCACCCCCAGGCCGCACTCCCCCTGGACCTTGGCGGGCCCCGTGGAGCCAGTCTTCTGTCCCCAGGGTGTGGGCCTGGGGGCTCTGCACCTCCTGCAGCCTGGCCTCCCGTGGGTCACCCGTTGTTCAACCTGGAAACCTCCAGGCCACCTCCGACTGTCACAGCCCCGGGAACCTGTCCCCCAGAATGTCACTGAGGCCGAGCCCCTCCGGTCACAGCCCCCACAGCACCTGAAGCTCCTCACCCACCCCGCCAGGCCGGGCGTCTCAGGGCAGTGCATCCGGTCACCTGGCCCAGGCGTGGCCCCACCCAGGGCCCCCTGAACACCAGGTGGGGGACACCGAGGGGCGTGCAGGACTAGGGGCTTGCCTGTTGCTGAGGAAGCAGCTCTGAATGACCTTCAGGATGAAGTTCGCAGCCTCTCGCTCCGTCATGTTGGGGCTGAACCTGTGCCTGTGGGGGAAGGGCCACGTCAGGGCTGCCGCCCTCCACGCGTGGGTGTGGCCTGGTCTCCTGTGGGGCCATGGTTCCCAGCTGGCCTCAAGGGTTTGGGCCCCTTGCCAGCAGCTCCCAACTGTGGGACTGGCAGCTGGGGTAGGATGGGCACAGGGCTTGGCCTGGAGGTGCCCTGAGAAACAAGGGGTGACAGGCACATCCCCTCCATGGCCGCAGAAGCCGGGCAGCTCACCCAGGAGCCCATCCAGTCTGGGCATCCCAGGGGGGCACCTGGCCTGTCTCAGGGGACCGCCAGCCCGCTGTCTGCCCAGGACCTACTTGAGGAGCTTGATCGTCTGCCCACGGAAGCAGGGCAGGCCCGTGTCCAGCATAAGGGTGACCAGAGAGACGACAGCGTCCATGTGGGGCCTGCGGAGGGGCGAGCAGGGGGTGGGCGGGGTCCAGCCCGGGCGCGGCCCCTGCCGCGCGGCCCCGCCCTGGGCGCCACCACACTGCTCTGCGGCTCAGCCACGTGGCGTGGGAAACCGTGGGCTCCGGCTTGGGAAGAAAGGACTGGCCACTTGGAGGGACCAGAGGCAAGGCCAAGCCTGGGAGGTGCGGATGTGGGGGCGCCAATGCCCAGAGTGAGGTGCTCTGGCAGAGATGGCAGATGTGACAGGAGCCAGGCCTCAGGGGCCTCCTGCACATGCCCCTCCAAACCCCGAACCTGCCCCCCAACCCCCGCCAAGACCTGAGATGGCCCGAGGGGAGGAGAGCCTGGATGTGTGGGCCCACTGGGGCCCCACCCTCCCTCATCTGGACCGCGAGGCTCACCGCACGGCCAGGTAGCCACGCACACACATCTCCATGAACCACTTGAAGGGCGTGGCCTCCATCTTGCCCCCCATGATCATCACCATCTCGTCTGTCAGCTTGATGTCCGGCTCCCAGCCGAGGTTGCCGCCCGGGGAGCTTTCGAACATGAAGCCAAAATCTGCAAAACCCCGAAAAGCCACAGTCAGCTGCAGGCTGGGGTGGAGGAGAGCCCCGCCCCCAAAGTGGATGACGGAAAGAGCCCTGCCCCCCACACTGCTGTGGATGACGTAAGGGGACAGCCCCGCCCCCAATGTGGATGACTTGAGGGAGAGCCCCGCCCCCACCCCGCCCACCGATGTGGATGAGGTGGCCCTTCTTGTCCAGCATGATGTTGCCATTGTGCCGGTCCTTGATCTGCAGCAGGAACAGCAGGAGGCTGTAGGCGGCCATGCTGCGGATGAAGTTGTAGCGTGCCTGCGGGGGAGATGGGCTCAGGGCCTGCTCGGCAGCCCGGAAGGGGCGGGGGGCCGGGGTGGTCCCATCCCACTGCAGGAGTCGGCTTTCTCGAGGCCCACCCAAGGCTTCTGCAGTCCCAAGGAAGGTCATGGCCGCCTGGGCGGACCCAGGACACTGGGCGCCCACCTGCTGGAAGGCCAGCGTGGACTCGTCCCCATACTGGCGCGTGAAGTAGTCATACATGCCGAAGTCGGTCTGGCGGCCCAGCTGGTCCCGGGAGGTGCAGTCGGGGATGCACTCGATGACCCCACACTAGGGAGGAAGGGCCAGGCTGCAGGCACATGGCGGGCTGAGGGGCAGGCCGAGGGGCGGCTGGGCTTCTGCTCTGGACACTTACCCCGGGGGCGGTAGCCACCACCCGGTACGGGAAGACGAAGAGGTCCAGGCCGACTAGCTGGAAGATGTTTTTGAAGAGGTCGATGATCTGCAGGGCCAGCATGTCCTGGGAGGCGAGACACAGGGTGGTGGTGGGCAGCCACAGGGAAGCAAAGGTCCCCGTTTCTGTGCAAGGCTGGGGAGCACCCCGGCGGGCCCACACCACCCCCTGCCCAGGGGGGCGCTACCTGCCGGCAGTCGTCTCCCACTTTGAAGATGGCCGCCTGCCAGGAGATCTGGCCGTCGGCCTCCTCCTGCACGCTGCCTTCCTCCTCGGAACCTGAGCGGCACCGCAGGCCTGCAGGGGAGAGGCTGCCTGTCGGTGGGGGCAGAGGCCCTGTGAGGGTCTGGGGACACCTTGCTCACGTGCCTGAAGGAACCCCGAGAACCTTAGGGATGATGCCTGCAAAGCCCGAGGGGGGCTGATGAGGGCCTGGCAGACACCGGGGTCAGGCCAGCTTGTTTCCTGAGAACAGCTGAAGACAGAGCCCGCGTCACTGGAGCGAGGACCGGGGGGCACTGTTAGGGCTGGGCCCGAGGGGGTGCCCAGCAGGAGCCGGGGCCACCTGGCTGGTGTCCCCACAAACCCACACCGCCAGAACTGTGGTGTGTAACTGCACGTGGTGACAGGGTCCTCGCCTAAGTGGTGGAGTCAGCGTGGCCCTGACCAGTGGTCGTGCCTTCCCAGAGACGAGGAGGGGGCACTCTGGCCGAGGCAGAGGCTGCGCTGACACGTCCACGGCCGAGGACCAACCAGGCCCTGTGCTGGGAGGAGGCTCAGGATCCCGCCCGGAGGGAGCGGGGCCTCCCGACACCCTGAGCTCAGCACCAGGAGAGCCGACTCCTGCCGCGGAAGCCGGCCTGCCCGTGGGCACTCACACGGTGGCCAAGCAGACCCGCCCTCCCAGGGACCTTGTTGCTGCACATGTGCCCGCTCCCCAGACGAGGGGCCACACTGAGCTGTCACCGTTCACGGGGACCCCAGACTACATGGGACGTGGCACTGACCTTCCTTCTCAAGCTCACTAACCCCACAACGTTTCACCTTGAACTTCGCCAGATATGGGGCCTTGGCGGCGCTAGAAGACAACAGAGATGGGCGTGAGTGACCGGGAGGGGGTGTGAGTGACGGGGAGGGGCGTGAGTGACCAGGAGGAGGCGTGAGTCACGGGGAGGGGTCCTGCGAGGCGCAGCCAGGGGTGCACCTCTGCATGGGCGTCCCAGACTTGTAGTCGATGTCCAGCACGATGGCCTCGGGGTTGCTGGGCAGGTAGCAGCCTGCAAGGGATGGAGGGACGTCACGGGCCTGGGCATGACGCAGGAAGACACGCTGCCATCCAGCACGCAGGCCCATCCCCAGGCAGACGGGCTGGCGCTGGGGTCTGGAGGCCCGCCCTCCCTGGCTATTTCCCTGGGTCTGTCCTGATGCCCACACGGCCCCCACCACCCTCACAGACACGTCTCCAAGGGGGCTCCTGAACCCTCAGCTTCCTGGGTGCCCCACCACAGGACACACAGGAGCCCCGGCCCCGCCTGCCTGACCCCCAGCTTAGCCTGTCTGCATGGATGGATCAGGGTCCGGGGCTGCAGTTCCAGAGCCCCCCAGGTGGGGTCCCGATGGAGGCGCTGGCCCCGGGAGCACACGGCCTCCTGCCTCCTCCCTCACCAGCTCAGCCTCACTCACAAGGCCCAGCTCTGCTCTGGTCTGCAGCTGGCTGGCTCCCCAGGGCCTCGGGGATGTGGCCCAGCAGCAGGAGTCCTCTCAGAGGCTGAGTGGGCTAAGCATGGTCGGGAGAGGCCCCCCTGGGGCTGGTGCCCACTGCAGAGCAGGCCTGGGCACGTGGGCAGGGCCAGAGTGTGAAGAGTGAGCGTGTGAGGCAGTGAAGAACTGAGAATTGTGCGGTGATGTCCGGGCTCTGTCCTGACCAACCTGGAGCACCAGGGAGGGGCACGGCCCTCATCCCATGGGCCCCGGCACACTGGGGACGCCCCTTCCCTATGCCCACTGCCTCTGCTACACTGGAGCTCGGGAACCTTCTAGAACCACAGCTGCTGGGGACAGGGCTTGGCCTTCAGAAAACAGCTGGAGCCAGGAGGCCCACGAGTGACCGTTGGCAGGGGCAGGTTCTGGAGAGGGGTACCAGGCACCCAGGGCCCGCCCGCACATCCCCTTCCCACCAGGCTCCCCCCTGCTCACCAGGCTGCACCTTCACTTCAGACAGAGCCGACAGGCAGGCCTTCTTCCTCTCGTCACCTTTGGGGTAGGGCCTGGGGACCAGGACACAGATGCTGGCCTTCACGCTTCTGGGGCAGGCCCTCCTCTCTGAGGGCTCCTGCCCTGGGTGGCCTCTGGCAGCCCCCAGATCTCTGTGCCCCAAGATGAGGGGCTGACGTGGAATTGCGCCCTCAGTGCAGAGGGCGGCCCAGGGAGCCCACCCTGACAGCTAGGCAAAGACGGGGCACCCAGGCGGGAGGCGGGGCGCTGGGGACAGGGCGCCCAGGCGGGAGGCGGAGCCCTGGGGACAGAGGGGGCCAGGCAGGAGGCGGGGCGCTGGGGATAGGGCGCCCAGGCGGGAGGCGGGGCGCTGGGGACAGGGCGCCCAGGCGGGAGGCGGGGCGCTGGGGACAGGGGGCCAGGCTCCTCCCCGGGCTCGGCCAGTGTCCATGATCCCAGGGCCCGTCCTGCGCAAACGCGGGGCCAGGGCGTCTGAGGTTGGTGTCCGCTCCACGTGAACATGGATCACGGAGGTGAGTCGAGACAGGACCTCAGGGCGGCCATGGGGTCTGGCTCCCTAACACTGCTGGGCCCCTCAGAGCTCCAGAGCAGTGGCCTCAGACCCGAAGTGAAACTAACACATGCTTTCTGTGCACCTGGGGGCCCGTGGGAGCCCCGGACGGGCAGGCAGACTCCCAGCCGGCTGCTGCTCGGCGTGGGCCATGTGCACACTGCCTCTGGGGCAGCTCGCCCGCGTGGGGCCTGGAGGAGGTGCACTTACTTGATGATGGCCGACACGTTGGTGATCTTGTTGAAGAAGTCAAACTCCCGCTGGTAGAAGTCCTTGGCCGGGCCGGAGAGGGAGCCCGTGATCTCCTCCACCAGCTGCTCCAGGAGCTCGCCGATGTCGGCTGTGGAGATGCTGTGGCTGAGCCCGGGCCCGGGCCCTCTCTGTGGACTCCGCCCGGGGAGCGGAGGCTGGAGCCGCGGGGCGGGGGAGGGCGGGGGCCCGCAGGGGGCCGGCACTCACGGTCCTTCTGGTGACCCTCTTCGTCCACATAGATGTTGGTCTTCATGTTCCAGATGAACTGGTGTGCCAGCAGCTGGGACTGGGAGGCGGCCCACAGGATGTACTCCCGCACGTAGCCCATCTGCAGCGGTGCGGCCGTGGTCAGCCCAGCCCTGCCCCCAGCGAGGCCCCGTGCGCCCGAGCAGCCCCACGCCTGGTGAGGACAGCTGTCCTGGCCGTGGGGCCAGCCTGCAGGCCGACCACCAGGTCTGCACTCACACGGGCACCTGCAGCCTCACCCTTGCTCCCCTGGACTCTAGCCCGCCTCTGCTGCTGCCAGCGTGAGGTGTGGGCAGGCAGGTCCCAGGAAACCCTACAGGTTGGTGGTTGAGTGTTGTGGCCCCTGCCCACCTGTGACCTCTCCTCCTCCTGCGTCAGGCCCAGCTCAGGGCGAGTCCCCACTCTAGGTTACAAAGGTGCTCGCCTTTCTGGAAGACTCCTGGGGGCAGCCTCTCCTTTCCTGCAGACATCTCTGCCCCCATCTACTGCCCCCCCCGCCCCGCCCCCCCATCTGGTATTCCCTGGACAGATGTCCTTGATTTGGTGGTGGGCTTCCCAAATAGGTCAAACTTCAAAAAACCCAACCCTAACCCAGCAAACAGAGCGGAGGCTAACCCATGAACACGCGACCTCCAGTGCAGGGCCTGGGGCTCGGCCGGGACAGTGTGGTCTCAGGGCCCGGGGCGGGGGGCCGTGTGGGGCAGGGCCTGGGCACTCACTGCTGCCTGCAGCTGCAGGCTCGGGGAGGCACGGGGCCCAGCGGGGGCAGTGAGGGCTCTCGGCTGTGGTCACCCCATGGGTGCTGTCTGTCCAGGCCCCTTTGGGGCACACCTATGTTCACGGCTGAACTGCCCCGTCCCCCACCCACATGCTGAAGCCCTGCGCTTGCTGAAGGCCCTCACTGTGTGTGAAGATGGCTGGAGATGGGCCTTTGAAGAGCTGATGAAGTTACGTGAGATCAGTGGGGCCTCATCTAAGCTGACTCGTGTCCTCAGAAGAGATAGGGGCAGAGACATGGGATAGCCACGTGAGGACACAGGGCAGTGACCCCGTCTCCTGGTGAGAAGAGGGGTCTCGGGGGAGCCAGCCCCCCCACCTGGACCCCGGACATCCAGCTTCCAGGCTTGTTCAGGTTCTGAACCCGTGAACTCCTCCAGGCTGGCCCCAGCTCACTAGTGCACCTGGCCTCTCCTCCCAGGAGACAGAGAGCTGGGCGTAGGAGTCAGGGCCTGCCGAGACCCCCTTCCAGAAGGTGGGTCCCGGGCTGGGCTACCCACCCTGAGGAAGCGGCAGCGATGCTTCCAGAGGCTGCTCACCCTGCACAGCGGGACTGGGCCTCAGGTGCTGACGGCCGCGCGGTGGGGTGAGTCGGGGCCCAGGTCCTGGCTCCGTGCCCCGCCCGCCGGCCCTCAGGGCTGGACAGCGCGCGGGGCAGACTCACCTTGTCGTACCTGAGTGCCTGCACAATCTGGGGGATGTAGAACAGGATGGCGTCCTGTGGGGCGAGGCACAGCCATGACTCCAGGGCGGGGCTCCCAGGAGCCCACCCCACCCGCACCAGCCTCACTGTCCACCAGGCTGCCCCGCGGTGTGTCCCCGAGCGCCCCCACCGGCAGACAGGCTCACCGGCGGAAAGGACCGCAAGACCTTGACCCCGTACTGCGCCGTGAGGGGGTGTGGCGGGTACGCGCTGGAGAAGTAGGACAGGCCCGTGGGCGGGTCTGCGGGCGCCCAGCACAGCACATGGCTGAGCTCGGGGG
The DNA here is from genome assembly GCA_012922965.1 of Capreolus pygargus. Taxonomy (NCBI): domain Eukaryota; kingdom Metazoa; phylum Chordata; class Mammalia; order Artiodactyla; family Cervidae; genus Capreolus; species Capreolus pygargus. The sequence goes on along the minus strand of SNSB01003875.1, from coordinate 125,575 downwards.
CGTCAGCGTCGATGGTGTGCCAGGTGACCAGGAACTGCGGGGAGGAGGGGGTCATGGGGTGTGCCGAGAAACATCCCAACAACAGCCGACGCATTCTGCCACCAGCACAACCTCAGCCAGGGCGAAGCACATTCGCCGTTTTCTACAGTAAACGCCTCATTTAGAGGCTGGAAAGCATGGGAAAGCGACACTGACGCCCCGCTGAGCCCAGGGCACTGGCTGCGTTCCTCCAGGTGGCCCTGGAGGCGGCTCAGAGTCCGTGCCTTCCTGCCCTGCCCCCCACACCCCCCTACCTTGATGGCTTCTGGGATGTCACTAACGGCTCCTGGGTCCAAGCGCACCAGACGCGTCACCTCGTTGCCGATGGCTTCCGTGTTTTTGAACCTGCAGGCGCAGGGGGTGTGGGTGGCACACACAGAGAACAGGGCCGGGGAGCCCGGGACTGAGGGACAAGCCCAGCGCCCAGCAGCGTCTGAGCACGGCTTCTGGCGGGCTCACTGTGACCCAGACAGAGGTCCTGGAGCAGGAAGGCTCTGCCCTTCCCCTTTCAAGGACCGCACCTCCCTTGGCCAGGCCCCAAGCAGCCTGTGGGCCAGAGGGCACCGCAGCGGTGGGAGGGTGCGGGCGAGCGGTCAGGCTCGGCACCTGTGGGAGGAAGCACTGAGCAGGCCGCGCGGGCGCAGGGGGCGGCAGGGGTCTGCGAGGACTCGGCCCCCTCCACTCCTGCCGGCCAGAGCCACCGGGAGAGCTCACAGCCCGGCGCTGCGGCGCGCGGACGCCCCCGGGAGATACCAGCTGCGCCCTCTCCTCGTCACCCAAGAGGGGCCTGGGGCCCCATTACCACCTTGGGATGCGGGGTGCTGGGCCCCAGGGGACAGGACCCCCTGCACGGTGTGGAGGAAGCCCCCTGCCGGCCCGGTGGTGACGCCTTGCCCCCGCCCCGGGCGCCGCAGTGGCGTGGGCGCGGCCTGGAGCGCACCTGGCTGGCAGCTGCACGGCCAGGTGGGGTGAGATGCTCCAGGCGAGGTTCACGTTGTCCTTCCACTGCTTCTCGCTCAGGCTGATGTACTTGGACCTCCAGTTGGCCACGCTGCTCTCCCCCGCCTGGTCCAGCTCCAGCTCCGGGGCCGACAGCGGGTTGTACCAGGTGATGAGGCGCTCAATCTCGGTGGCCTGGGGACAGACAGGCACACGGCTGTGCCCGTGTGTCCCCAGCCAGCCCGCCCCCACCCCGCTCGGGCCCAGCGGGCGGCCTCACCAGCAGCGACAGCAGCAGAGTCCGGCGCTTCATGTAGTACTTGTGCAGCTGCGAGCCCCGGTTGGTTTTCTTGGACATGCCTGGGGCGGGGGGTGGACACAGGGTGTCCCTCCGAGACGCTCCGCCACCCCGAGGACCCGAGGGGCCCAGGTGAAAAGCCCCACCGACCTGACTTCTTGGAGATGGTGGACATGCCGCTGGACAGTGGGTACGTGTTGATCCAGCCCTGCGTGGCCTGCTGGCGAGAGCCGACCGCGACGTCCAGGCTGCTCCGGGTGTCCTGGTTGTCTGCGGGCAGACACAGCATTCTAGAACTAGCCACGGGGAGGAGACGGCGGAGATGTCTTCACAGAGGGCCAGGCACCCGGGAACTCCGGCGGACCGCTGCAGAAGCTTCCCACAGCAGGAGGTGCTCCCCGAGTGCCACCCGCAGTGGCCGTGGGGCACCTGCCCCCCAGCTGTGCTCCCGCACAGGGGGCCCAGGGCAGATGTGCGGCCGCCGCCCTGCTCCGGGGGAGCCAGGAGCCACCGGGACACTCGCTGTGGGTGCTGTCCCCGGTCCTGGCAGACGGGCCGCCTGCATGGGTCTGCTGCAGAGACCCTGGGGCCCTAGCTGTTGCAGGCAAGGGCCTGACCACAGGGACGCTCCCACGACACTTATGTTAGAGTCGCTCCTGAAAGGACTGCCCGGCCGGGTGGCGATGGACCATGCCTCGCCCCTTCTGGCCCACCAGCCTCAGCCCAGGGTGGACTGATAGGCGTGCGGGACACCTATGAACGGCCTGGCGCTGGGAAGCTACGCCGAGGGTGTCTGCCTGTCCCGGGGGCCCTACCCCCTCTCCTGGCCCAGAGCGCGGCGGGGGAGAGGAGAGCGGGCCGGCGCACCTGGGGGAACAAGCTGGCTGGCAGTCAGGTACTTCTTGTCCGAGAACATGGCGGTCCAGAACTTGATCATCACACTGATGTCCTCACGTAGCCGCTTCTCCCCCTGGGTCGGGAACCTTGGGGGGCAGCTGCAGATGGGGGGGACTGGGGTGAGAGCCAGGTGAGCAGCGGGGGGACCCGGCCCAGGGCAGGGGCGGCGGGCACCTGAAGTAGTCGAAGGCGGTGGAGTAGATCTTCTCGCGGAGCACGTTGCGGATGGTGGCGTTGGGCAGCACGTCCGCGTGCAGCAGGGACAGGCCGAGGGTCAGCAGCCTATGAGGGCGGCCGGCTCAGTGCTCCACCTCCAGCTGCCCCAGCTCAGGGCCCACCTGCAGGCAGCAGCTCCCCCCGCCAACCCCTGGGCCCCCAGCTCTCACCTGAAGCGGGGCCCAATGGCCGCCACGTGCCGGTTCATGCTGCCCGCAGTGCCCCCGATGCTAAGCGACAGGGAGCGCTGCAGGAGGCTGCAGAAGATCTCCACCTGGTCGGAGCTGCAGTACTTGGCGATCTCGAACCGCTGCACCAGGAACTGCGAGGGGCAGGGGGTGGGGGTGGGGGGACACGCTGCCTGTGGGGCCCGCCAGAGGGCAGGTGGGGTCTGCAAGGCAGGGGGCGGGTGTCTGGGGGAGAGAGGGTCCAGTACCGCGCCCTCCCAGAGGGGCATCTTCAACCCAGAGCCTCGGGGCAGCCCCCAACCCCGGGGAAGAGTGGGAGGAGCCTGGGGGCACGTACGTCAATCCAGATGTAGTGAGGGGTCACCTCGGGGGCACACGGCTTGGGCTGACTGGCTTCTGACGCGGCCAGGGGGTCTGCTTCCTTTATCTCCGCAGAAAACAGGCCAAACTTCTGCTCCACTGTCATCTGCCAGGCCCCCGCCATCTCCCGCATGAACTGCAAGAACGTGGCCATTAGCACCTCTGTGAGGCACAGAAAGGGGCCTGCTGCGTTTTCTCGTTGGTTTTCAATTATAAAAGGAACATATGTTTGCTGGAAACTCAGAAAACTGAGGAAGTATGAAGAAAAATAAAACCACCGAGGTCCCGTGATGGCCCCACCCCTGGGCCTTCTTTCACCACACGCCCCTCCAGGACCACAGCCGGCGCGTGTCCCGCTCTGCAGCGCCCACCTGTGACCGCACCACCAACTCAGGGCCTCTAGAACCCAGTGCCACTTCCACCCAACGGACCCTCGACAACACCTTCATGCCCCAAACCAGGCCTGGGAAGAGCTGTGGGGGCCGAGTGGAGCCTGAGTCCCCACCACCAAGGCTTGGGGTCTGGAGGGCAGCAACTCCTTCCAAATGCAAAGACAGAGAGGAAAACAGTAGAATGGTAAAGACTAGAGATCTCTTCAGGAAAATCAGAGATGCCAAAGGAACATTTCAAACAAAGATGGGTTCGATAAAGGACAGAAATGGTATGGAACTAACAGAAGAAGATTTTAAGAAGGTGGCAAGAATACACAGAAGAACTGTACAAGAAAGATCTTCACAACCCAGATAATTACGATGGTGTGATCACTCACCTAGAACCGGACATCCTGGAATGTGAAGTCAAGAGGGCCTTAGGAAGCATCACTACGAACAAAGCTAGTAGAGGTGATGGAATTCCAGTTGAGCTATTTCAAATCCTGAAAGATGATGCTGTGAAAGTGCTGCACTCATGTCAGCAAATTTGGAAAACTCAGCAGTGGCCACAGGACTGGAAAAGGTCAGTTTTCATTCCAATTCCAAGAAAGGCAATGCCAAAGAATGCTCAAACTACCGCACAATTACACTCATCTCACACGCTAGTCAAGTAATGCTCAAATTCTCCAAGCCAGGCTTCAACAGCACATGAACTGAGAACTGCTAGATGTTCAAGTTGGATTTAGAAAAGGCAGAAGAACCAGAGATCAAATCGCCAACATCTGCTGGATCATCAAGAAAGCAAGAGAATTCCAGAAAAACATCTACTTCGGCTTCATTGACTATGCCAAAGCCTTTGTGTGGATCAAAACAAACTGGAAGATTCTTAGAGATGGGAATACCAGACCATCTTACTTACCTGCCTCCTGAGAAATCTGTATGCAGGTAAAGAAGCAACAGTTAGAACCGGACATGGAACAATGGAGTGGTTCCAAAATTTGGAAAGGAGTACGTCAAGGATGTATACTGGATCCTGTTTACTTAACTTATATGCAGAGTACATCATATGAAATGCCAGGCTGGATGAAGCACAAGCTGGAATCAAGACTGCTGGGAGAAATATCAATAACTTCAGATATGCAGATGACATCATCCTGATGGCAGAAGGTAAAGAGGAACTAAAGAGCCTCCTGATGAAAGCGAAAGAGGAGAGTGAAAAAGCTGGCTTAAAATTCAACATTCAAAAAACTAAGATCATGGCATCTGGTCCCATCACTTCATGGCAAATAGATGGGGAAACAATGGAAACAGTGACAGACTTTCTTTTCTTGGGCTCCCAAATCACCACAGATGGTGACTGCAGCCCTGAAATTAGAAGACGCTCACTATGTGGAGGGAAGGCTGGGACCAACCTAGACAGCGTGTTAGAAACAGAGACGTTACTTTGCCGACAAAGGTCCGCCAAGTTAAAGCGTGTGGGTTTCCCAGTGGTCATGTATGGATGTGAGAGTTGGACTATAAAGAAAGCTGAGCACCGAAGAATTGATGCTTTTGAACTGTGGTGTTGGAGAAGACTCTTGAGAGTCCCTTGGACAGTAAGGAGATCCAACCAGTCTATCCAAAAGGAAATCAGTCCTGAATATTCATTGGAGGGACTGATGCTCAAGCTAAAGCTCCAATACTGTGGCCACCTGATGTGAAGAGCTGACTCACTGGAAAAGACCCTGATGCTGGGAAAGACTGAGGGCAGCAGAGGGGATGACAGAGGATGAGATGGTTGGATAGCGTCACTGACTCAATGGACATGAGTTTGAACAAACCCCGGGAGTTGGTGATGGACGGGGAAGCCTGGTGTGCTGCAGTCCACGGGCTCACAAAGAGCTGGACATGACGGAACAAGTGAACTGAAGGGACTCCTTTCAGGGCAGGGAGGTGGTCCGATTCTGAAGATGTCTTAGAGGTAAAAGGTTGACCTGACAGCATCCACTAAGGCTCGCCATGCAGCGAGGTTTCTTTCTGGGCATTTACAGACAGGGGACAGCGGGGCCAAGGTGGGTCCATGCACTTGAACCAGGGGCCAGAATTCCCTCCCACCTCAGTGGCACTAAGGCCCGGATCCCTGTGCTGCATGAGGCCAACAAGGCTGCTCGCGCTTTATCTTCCCACGAACCCAAAAAAGACGGCAGGAAGCCGGCAGGGCTCGCCTCTGAGTTAGGGCTGCAGCTGATCTGTCTGTTCTCCTTCATGCCCATATGTAACAGCACACGCTGCCCAGTTAACAGAAAGGTCCAGAAATTGAAGACAGAGAATAAAGGGAACGGGCCCCGCTCTGGGGAGGCGTGGCTGGACCTGGCCCGCAGGTCCCTGCAGAGGCGAGGTGGGCACCAGGGTGACAGCCAGCCTTCAGCCCTGAACCGGCAGCAAGGGCCAGAGGACAAGAACCAGCGTGGGGCCGGTGGGCTGTCGAGGGCAGTGGGCAGAGCACGCGCCAGGAGCCACTCCACAAGTGGTATTTCCCTGGCAAGCCCAGGGCCAGCATGAGGTCTGGTGGATCGTCCTGCCAAGGCCAAGACCTCAAGCCAGCCTAGCGACTGGTGACAGCAGGAGGCAGGATGGAGTCTCACAGGCCCCAAATGAAAAGCAAAGTGCTTGGCAGGGAAACCCTTCCTTAAGCCTGCTCCCAATTTTGGAGAAAAATAAGAGAGTGAGTGCGCGTGTAAACTGGGAGAGCCCACCCTCCTCTGCCGGGCCTCCACCCTCGGGCTTCGGCCACCGGACACAAGACGGACGCGCCCCCCGGCTGTGGCCGCCCCTGCTCTCCCACAGACAGTGCCAGGCCGACGGTCGCAAACTTTAACAGACGACCCTGACGTTAAAACTGACCGAGCAGGGAGAACTGTCAAGTCATCATTACAAATATGTTCAAAGACGCAGAGAAAAGATAGAAGAGGTAAACAGAGATTTGTCAGCAAAGAAATACAAAGCATAAAAAAGAAATAGGAACCCTAGGTCTGAGAATTATAATATCTGAAATAAAGCTTAACACTAAAAATGGTTTAACGACAGAATGCGTAAGACAGGAGAACGTCCGGGGAAACTGGATGGAGCCCAGCTGAAGAGGGCCAGAGTGTGAGAGAGTGCAGTGGCCCATGAGAGCGCCGAGGTCCGTGGGCACGGCCACCGTCTGAGGCCTGAAGTGAGCATCCCCAGAGCCCAAGTGAGGAGATGTGCAAAATGGGGTAAAAAATATACTGCATGAAACAGCAGCCTGAAATTTTCCCAGTGTGATTAAAAGTCTGAAATCTCTAAATTTAGTAAGTTCAAGAAGTCCCAGCATAAAATACACAGGACATCACACCCAGGCGCATAAGACTTAAGTTATTAAAAAAATCTAAGCTCCTAAACAACACAGCTCTCAACTCAGGACCGCAGACCCGGGAAAACCTGCCACCGTGTGGGATGAAGGTGCATGTCCCCGCCGCCCACAGCCCAGGAAGTGCGGGAGCGGATCACGGACCTGGGCTCACAGGAGCACGTGAGGGGCGGGTGTGGTCTGGACAGACCTGCCGGCTTAGGAAAAGGCCCTGATAACACACAGCACAGTTACAAGGCCTGTGTCCCACACAGCAGGGACAGAGACGGAGGGAAGTCACGCACGAGCCCCGATGGCAGGGGGTGCAGCCGTGACCGCAGAGCCCCTCCTTACAGGGACCAGAGCCGCATGAGACGGGCAGGTGGACACAGGACGCAGGGCCCATGCTGTCAGAACCTGCCGTGGGCCCCGAAGACGGCACGGCCAGCAGGCCAGAGATAGCCCAGCCCCGGCTGACCTCCCTCCTGGGGTCAGGGCCAGTGACCCCTCACCTCAGCCAGGACTGTGCCCTCGACCTGGAACACCTCAGCTGCATCCTTGGAAGTTATCCAGCTAACTCCCTCAGGAGCAACGAAAACAGAATCCCCTTCTGACCATGCATCTCAGCTTAATAAACGCAGGAAATACTAGGCACATCCCGTGTTACCATGGAAACTAACGGGAATCTTGGAAACATAAATCTGTTTTCGGATGTTTTGTGACCCTCCTCTCCTTGGGCCCCCTCCAGCAGGAAGTCCAGAAACACAGACACAGGGGGCTGCGCTCCTGGGCAGCTGAGACCCAGCTGCCGTGGATAAACACAAGCGCCCTTGTGGCACAGAAAGTTAAAGAGTCTGCCTGCAGTGTGGGAGACCCGGGTTCGATCCCTGAGTCGGAAAGATCCCCTGGAGAAGGAAATGGCACCCCACTCCAGTAACTCTTGCCTGGGGAGTCCCATGGGTCGCAGAGTCAGACACGACTCAGTTCAGTTCAGTTCAGTCACTCAGTTGTGTCCGATTTTTGCGGCCCCATGAATCACAGCACGCCAGGGCTCCCTGTCCATCGCCAACTCCCGGAGTTTACTCAAACTCATGTCCATCAAGCTGGTGATGCCGTCCAGCCATCTCATCCTCTGTCGTCCCCTTCTCCTCCTGCCCCCACTCCCTCCCAGCATCAGGGTCTTTTCCAATGAGTCAACTCCTCGAATGAGGTGGCCAAAGCTTCCCTGGACACCACAGTTCAAAAGCATCAATTCTTCGGCGCTCAGCTTTCTTCACAGTCCAACTCTCACATCCATACATGACCACTGGAAAAACCATAGCCTTGACCAGACGGACCTTTGTTGGCAAAGTAAATGTCTCTGCTTTTTAAAATGCTATCTAGGTCGGTCATAACTTTCCTTCCAAAGAGTAAGCGTCTTTTAATTTTATGGCAGCAGTTACCATCTGCAGTAATTTTGGAGCCCCCCAAAATAAAGTCTGACACTGTTTCCACTATTTCCCCATCTATTTCCCATGATGTAATGGGACCAGATACCATGATCTTAGTTTTCTGAATGTTGAGCTTTAAGCCAACTTTTTCACTCTCCTCTTTCACTTTCATCAAGAGGCTTTTTAGTTCCTCTTCACTTTCTGCCATAAGGTCATCTGCATATCTGAGGTTATTGATATTTCTCCCAGCAATCCTGATTCCAGCTTGTGCTTCTTCCAGCCCAGCATTTCTCATGATGTACTCTGCATATAAGTTAAATAAGCAGGTGACAATATATAGCCTTGACGTACTCTTTTCCCGATTCGGACCCAGTCTATTGTTCCATGTCCCATTCTAACCTTTGCTTCCTGACCTGCATACAGGTTTCTTAAGAGACAGGTCAGGTGGTCTGGTATTCCCATTTCTTTCAGGATTTCCCACAGTTTATTGTGATCCACACAGTCAACGGTTTTGGCATAGTCAATGAAACAGAAATAGATGTTTCTCTGGAACTCTCTTGCTTTTTCGATGATCCAGCGGATGTTGGCAATTTGATCTCTGGTTCCTCTGCCTTTTCCAAAACCAGCTTGAACATCTGGAAGTTCACGGTTCACATATTGCTGAAGCCTGGCTTGGAGAATTTTGAGCATTACTTTACTAGCGTGTGAGATGAGTGCAATAGTGCGGTAGTTTGAGCGTTCTTTGGCATTCCCCTTCCTTGGGATCGAAATGAAAACTGACCTTTTCCAGTCCTGTGGCCACTGCTGAGTTTTCCAAATTTGCTAGCATGCTGAGTGCAGCACTTTCTCAGCAGTATCTTTCAGGATTTGAAATAGCTCAGCTGGAATTCCATCACCTCCACTAGCTTTGTTCATAGTGATGCTTTCTATGACCCATTTGACTTCACATTCCAGGATGTCTGGCTCTAGGTGAGTGATCACACCATTGTGATTACCTGGGTCGTGAAGATCTTTTTTGTACAGTTCTGTGTGTTCTTGCCACCTCTTCTTAATATCTTCCACTTCTGTTAGGTCTATACCATTTCTGTCCTTTATTGTGCCTGTCTTTGTATGAAACGTTCCCTTGGTATCTTTAATTTTCTTGAAGAGATCTCTAGTCTTTCCCATTCTGTTGTTTTCCTCTATTTCTTTGCACTGATCGCTGAGGAAGGCTTTCTTATCTCTCCTTGGTATTCTTTGGAATCTGCATTCAAATGGGAATATCTTTCCTTTTCTCCTTTGCTTTTCACTTCTCATCATTTCACAGGTATTTGTAAGGTCTCCTTGGACAACCATTTTGCTTTTTTGCATTTCTTTTCCATGGGAATGGTCTTGATCCCTGTCTCCTGTACAATGTCACAAACCTCCGCCCATAGTTCATCAGGCACTCTGTCTATCAGATCTAGTCCCTTAAA